>PKMM01011241.1:1140256-1239399 GCA_002933915.1 Eutrema heterophyllum
TTTGTTGTTCTTCATGTTTATATGAGTAGATTTTTGTTGGATCATGTTTAGGCTTTATTTGGTTGATTGATGGTTAGATAATGGTGATTTAGGATGATCTTGGATAAATCTTTCACTTAGGTTTGTTCTTAATGCTAGAATTGACATGACAAACCAAACTAGAATTACACCTTAGATTAGTTAGATTTTTGGTCTCATCCCACGCATTAGGGAGAGATTCGAGTAAATGGTGTTAGTGCTAGATTAGAATTGTTCATTTATTTCTTGAACTTAGGCATTTCACATCCGGAAGGAGTCGATGAATTGCTTGAATCGAACCTTTTGTGAGTTATTCATCCCTAGCCTACGGGAGTTGAGTTATGGTGTTTAGTGAACTTAATGGACTTGTGATTAATGCTCATCAATTATTTTCGATTGCATACAGGAGTTTAGCTTAATCGAGTAATCGATGAAGTGATTAGTACCACGGGAGTGGACTAGTCAAAATTGAATTGTGTTCCATGTTCTAAGATATTGATTAATGCTTCCAAATTATTCATTGTTTAATTGTTAATCATCTCTTTGATAATTTAAGCTATGATCCAACGGTTTTCTTTTTGTGTTTTGCTTTTTTTTGTCTTTTATTTTCTTTCGATAAAAAACATAAAAACCAACAAAAACGTTTTGCTCTAGATTAAGAAGTTTCTTACATTCTTAGTGCTTCAATCTTAACCCCATATGGATTGACATCTCAAGTGCTACAATGACATGAGTACACTTGGATAATTGAAATCGAAAAATATTCCGTATCAGGGCATAGTCTTCTCCATATAACAACCATGGTAGTGTCCTTCCCCGCTTGGTTTTGTTCTGTGTCCTTCCCTTTCGGCGCCTTTCTCCAGTTGATGGAAATCTTTTTTCTTTCCGCCGACCTTTCTTTATGACGGGATCCGGAGGTATTATTTGCTTCTCCATGATGTAATCCGGGACAATCCACGCAGACATATCGGGCACTACATAGATCGACCTGGTATAAGCCAATGTCCACATCTCCGTCAAATAGTATTTCGAACACAACTCATGAAGTTCTATGCGGATATCACGCCTTCCATTTTTCTTGAAGGAGATGAAAGCGGATAGTGCGTGGAGGCAATGATACTTATGAATATCATAGAACCTGCAAGTGCAAGTTTTGTTTGCCAAGCTCACCAAATATAGCTTTCAGTCTTTTGAAATTACCTTGTATTCAAGCTCATAGCCGTTTACCTCCCTCACATATAATTTCTCAGCATCAGGCCAAATGTTGTGCAAGAAGTTCTCAACCAAAGGAACCAGTTTGTTCGCACTCGTTCCTGACACAGACTCGTTCCTATGCTCGTTAAACCAATCAATAAACTTTCGAACTATCGTATCAAGCATGGGTATTAAGGAGTACTTCCTGGCATCCATAAAAGTTTTGTTTAGAGATTCCATGGAGTTGCTAGTGTCGAGGTTGTATCTAGCGACCGGAGATAAACATCTAGCCCATTTTTCTGGCACGGTGGTTTCCTCCACATACTTCGCCGCTGAAGGAAATCTCTGCTTAAACGCCTCGTAAAGCATATTGAACTCAGCCACCGTGTGAGCCTTACCGCACTCTTGGAATTTTTCGGCGACAACGGCTCTGCTTGTGCTTGGAGCATTACCTTTAAAGTTTTGAGACAAATGCCATAAGCAAAACCCATGATGAGCTTGTGGATAGACGTTAGCTATGGCATTGATGAGGCTTACATTTCTGTCACTCATAAATACCAACTCGGAAGAGTCGTCTACAACGGTTTGCAGCTTCTCGAAAAACCAGGCCCAACTAGCATTATTCTCGCCGTCGAGTACACCGAATGCTATGGGATAAATGTGACGATTGGGGTCCTGAGCTGCAGCGAAAACTAGTACACCACCAAATCCGGCCTTCAGAAAAATTGCATCCACAATAATCACTTTCCTCATGAACTGAAACCCATCAATGCAAGCTCCCAAAGCTATGAATAGGTACTTGAATTTTCCCACCTCATCCAGTTCCACAGCCGTTTTCGTACCCTGATTCAGCTCCTCTAACACGTACAAATAACGATACAACATCCTGTAGTTATCTTCCGGGCTCCCACCCAAATCGCAAATTGCTTGATTTTTCCCTCTCAAAGCTGTGGAGTATGATACCTCTACACCAACTCTGCTCTTCACAAGTTCCATGATGACTCTAGGAGTTGGAGTCTCAAGTTTCCCGGGATATGCCTCACTCACAATAGATGCGACTAGATGTACTATTCCTTTCCTCTTCACGCTGCTTTCTTCACTCTGACTAGCGCGGTTGCATGTGTGCATCTTCGTGTACGTTCTAATCGAGAAACCATCCGAGTTTGGGATCTTCGCTGCTCGTACACTCCATTTACAAATTTGTTGAGCACATTTGGCCACCCATCGCCCGGTATCCGATTTTTTTACAACATACCCGAAAGAGTTAACAAATGCGCCTCTATGAACCAACTCTACTACAACATTCTTACTAGGAAATTCTTGACGAATACTCAAATCCAAACCGTCATCCCATGGCTCTAAACTCTGACTACATTCAACAATAGGTGGTTACCCTCACATTCATCATCTTCATCATCATCATCATCATCATCATCATCATCATCATCATCATCATCATCATCATCATCATCGTCATCATCATCTTCGTCATCCTCTTCTTCTTGATTTCCTTCTCCGTTGTCAACATACAACGTAATGGCATTGGGTCCTATTTCTCTGCTTCCATCATCATTGCGCTGCGAATCTACATAGTTCATACCATAAGAGCTTTTCCCCGCTCTCGACTGTTGCTCGGGTAGTTCCAGTGTACTCAACAACTCCACATTCAAAACACTTATACGGTTCTCATTATCAAAATGCGTTAGATACACCAACAGATCCTCATCATCACAAATAAACGACTTTTCCTCACATCCAACCAACCTAGCAATGTAACTCAATTGCAATTTAACCTTACTTTCATCTAACCCAAGCTTCTTGTATAACCTAGCTTCTATCATCGACATTGTTATCTCCTCAACTGATGTCTTGAACACTAGACCATTAATGCGACCTTCGCATTTATAATGTATGTTGACGTTGCTGCTCATTTTATCCTGCCAAACCAATACCAAAAAACTCATTCAATACTGTTTTTTTGTTCACAGTTATACCCTAGTTGTTCCCAGTTATACACTATTTATTCCCAGTTAATTACTAGTTTTACTAGTTATACATCATCTCGCAGTATTACTAGTTTTACTAGTTGTACTATTATCCCCAACCCAGATCCAGTCTGTTTTGAGATTTCAAAAATTTACAATTCACTACGATTCAACCACTGTAATGCATTTGTTAGCCAATATAGAGTCATATTCAACCCAGAAACATTCGTTAAACACCCAAATTTCCCCAAAACCCCCAAATTTCCCTAAAACCCAAATTTCCCCAAAATCCCCAAAATTTACATCTATGATTCAATGCAACCAAACAAACCTCGATTTTGGACCTCAATGCAGCTCCGGCGGTGCAACGGCCGCGAAGGTGACGTCGCCGGAGGTGGAGGAGGTCATCGACGGTGGTGGAGGATCTTTCATTCCTCCTTTGGTTCGTCGGAGGTGAGGTTCGAGAGGCGTCGTTCTTTTTGTTTTTTTTTTGTTTTTATTATTTAAAAAAAAAACCAATTTAAGAGAGACAAAGATGAGGAGATGAGAAGATGAGATGATGAGATTTTAATGAAGATATGAGAAATTCAAGGGAGAATAAGAGGAGAAGAGATGACCAATTTCTCTTCATTAAGGGTAGGATAGTAATCTCATTGCTAGAGGGATTATAGATATTAGAAGGGGACAATGTAGCTCAATTTTTTTTCAAAAGGGGTATGAGTTCAACCCAGAAACATTCGTTAAACACCCAAATTTCCCAAAAATCCTCAAAATTTACATCCATGATTCAATGCAACCAAACAAACCTCGATTTTATACCTCAATGCAGCTCCGGCGGTGCAACGGCGGCGAAGGTGACGTCGCCGGAGGTGGAGGAGGTCGTCGATGGTGGTGGAGGATCTTTCGTTCCTCCTTTGGTTCATCGGAGGTGAGGTTCGAGAGGCGTCGTTCTTTTTGTTTTTTATTATTTTAAAAAAAAACCAATTTAAAAGAGATGAAGATGAGGAGATGAGATGATGAGATTTTAATGAAGATATGAGAAATTCAAGGGAGAATAAGAGGATAAGAGATGACCAATTTGTAGGATAATAATCTCATTGCTAGAGAGATTATAGAGATTAGAAACGTACAATTCAAATTTTTTTTAAAAGGGACATGAGAGACGTTGACTCGTTTCTCGAGAGTGTTTAAATGTATGAATGGCTATGTCAAGAATTCAAGTACGTATGTACTACTTAAAACAAAAAAAGTAATTAATTCTTCATTTCTAGTACTTGTGCGTCGTGATTATTATTTTTATTTTGGCGTGAAGCGAGTCCATTATCCATGACTTTTCCTCCCTAATTGGTCCATTTTTATGACTTTTCCTCCAAAAGAGTTAAATGATAATCTCAATCAAAGAGCCGTGTGACAGTAAACAATCATCATCGTCATCTTCTTCTTCTTCCACTTTCACGTTCTTGTTTTTCATTCTTGCATCAAAACTCACAAACCCTAGGAGAAGCCATGGAAAAACAAGATGCTATAGTTCTGTATCCAGCACCACCAATAGGTCACTTAGTGTCCATGGTTGAGTTAGGCAAACTCATACTCTCCCAAAACCCATCTCTCTCCATCCACATCATCTTAGCTCCACCGCCTTATCAGCCGGAATCAACCGCCACTTACATCTCCTCCGTCTCCTCCTCTTTCCCTTCAATCACCTTCCACCGTCTCCCCGCCGTCACACCGTATTCCTCCTCCTCCACCTCACGCCACCACCACGAGTCACTCCTCTTAGAAATCCTCTGTTTCAGCAACCCAAATGTCCACCGAACCCTTTTCTCGCTCTCTCAGAACTTCGATCTCCGCGCAATGATCATTGACTTCTTCTGCACCGCCGTTTTAGACGTCACCGCCGATTTCCCCTTCCCGGTTTACTACTTTCTAACCTCGGGAGCCGCCTATCTAGTCGCTTCCTTCTATCTCCCAATCATCCACGAAACAACCGAAGGCAAAAACCTCATAGACGTTCAAACACTCCATATTCCCGGCGTTCCGCCGATCAAGGGCTCCGATATGCCTAAAGCGGTGCTCGAACGCGACGACGAGGTCTACGATGCGTTTATAATGTTCTGCAAACAGCTCTCGAAGTCTTCAGGGATCATCGTCAATACGTTTGATGCTTTAGAGAACAGAGCCATCAAGGCAATAATAGATGAGCTCTGTTTTCGCAATATTTACCCAATCGGACCGCTCATTGTTCGAGGAAGAACCGGTGATAGCCATGGAGACAACGCAGGTTCTTGTTTGGATTGGCTCGATTCACAGCCGGAACAGAGTGTTGTGTTCCTTTGTTTCGGGAGCTTGGGTTTGTTCTCAGAGGAACAGGTGAAGGAGATTGCTATTGGTTTAGAGAGAAGTGAGCAGAGATTCTTGTGGGTGGTCCGTAATCCACCGGAGTTAGATAGCATGGCGGAACCGGACTTGAAATCTCTCTTACCGGAAGGATTCTTAAACCGAACCGGAAACAGAGGAATGGTCGTCAAATCATGGGCTCCGCAAGTTCCGGTTCTGAATCACAAAGCTATCGGCGGATTCGTCACTCATTGCGGCTGGAATTCTATTCTCGAATCGGTTTGCGCAGGTAAGTTAAAAAATAGGGGTGGACATTCAGTTATTCTATTCGGTTCCATTTGGGTTATTCGGTTTTCGGATTTTTTGGGTTATTGAAAATAGATCCCATGTCGGGGTTAATTTTTATATCAGTTTGGTTTGATTCAGTTTTTTATAATTCGGTTCGAGTTCGATTCGGTTTCGGACAAAATTATTATAAAAAATATAAATAGCTAATTAATCTTAAATAATATTTTAGATTTTAGTATATTTAAATATATTTTTAATATATATTTAATTAAAATTATTAATTATTTTTTGAATTTCTGTTAGTCGGTTAATGCGGTTAATTCCATTTGATTTCATACAATTTGGGGTTGGTTTAGTTCGGGATCGGATAATTCGGTATAGACATTTTTATTTCATTCGGATTATTTTATAATTTGGTTTGGATTCGGTTTTGAGAATTTCGGTTCGGTTCGAGAATTTTACCCACTCCTATTAAAAAGTTTATACACATTTCAATTATATATGTGTTGAGTGATCGGTTAAGTTAATTCAATATTGGTCTACGAAAATAGGCGTACCGATGGTGGCTTGGCCTTTGTACGCTGAGCAGAGGTTTAACAGAGTGGTGATTGTGGAGGAGATAAAAATTGCAATTCCGATGAATGAATCGGAGACGGGTTTTGTGAGCTCGACGGAGGTGGAGAAACGAGTCCGGGAGATAATGCAGGAGGGTCCGGTTAGGGAGAAAACCAAGGCGATGAAGAATGCAGCCGAATTAGCCTTGACCGAAACCGGTTCGTCTCATGCCGCGTTAAATGCTTTACTCCAGTCGTGGAGCCTAAAATGATCTTTGATCAATTAAGGGTGGAAAGTAGAAATTATGGAAAGTAGAAATTAAATATTTGTATGAAACAAAATAATCCTATTTGAGATCTAAAATAGAGACTTTTATTCCCCAATCAAATCCATATATTAATCTAATAAGTAATCATTATTTGCGTGTTCTTTTTGACCTTTCTCTCTCTCAATTCGACATGGGTCGTCAAATCAAGAACACCCACACGATGACATTCACAGCAAATATCATGAAGAACAACAACGAAGATTCATTAAGTATCACCAAAAAATGTTTTTTTCGGATCATATTTATTAAAACGATAAAATTACGATAGTAACCGAAATTTTGAAATAAAAATCATCCTAAAATACGAGATTTTAAAATATATAAATGGGTTAATAGCACTAACTACTATAAACTATTATCGAAATTAGTTTTCTGAAAATAACACTATTATAACACTATTCATTAGTATGATATAACGAAAAAACCCTTATTATCATTTTCAATAAACTAAAAACATTGTTGTGTGAAGGTGGGTCGTGCATCATAATGACATGTCAGAAAAACGACAACATTATCTTTTTGCAGATACAATTTGTTTTTAAAAAAAAATTTAAATAGAATGAGACATAAGAGGAGAAAAACCAAAAATTGTACCTTTTTATGATTTCAATTCGTAAAAAAGACTAATATATTTATCAGTAAAAGAAGACTAAAAGACAATGTAGTTTTCCAACATCTCATCGCGAAGAAGAAAGTGAAGAATCTAGTCAAGCATCAGATTCCAATCAAAGAATACAAGAGTGGGAAAGTAATCGGTTCTCAGCCCACAAATAACGCAACCGTAGAACAACCACAATCGTAGCCGGACAAATCCGTTTCTAATTTTTGATTTTCATTCCGACGACTCTTTAAGATCCAACCACGAGGTATCCCTTTTACCGGCCATTGTTCATCTTTGGGTGGTGATTTATTGAAGATTAGATTGAGACGCGTTCTTGCTTCAACCATTGAGATCTCTTTCTTTTTGTGGTTTGGCGGCGACGGTTGGTTCTCTGTCTAGATCTGATTTTTCTTGTGATTTTAGATCTAGATACTCACCGTTGGACGTTAAGGTAGTTATCCATGGATACTCATTGCTTGTTTTTAAGGTAGTTATCCGATAAATAAATCGTTATGACACTAACTTTAAAGTTATCAGATGCAGAGAATCAAACAACCAAACAACGACAACCTCACCGAAGAAGAAAATATAAGGGTATCCTTACAAAGTAAGCAAACAAACCAGTGAGACGTTAAACTGATTGTTCTATGCCAACAAGGGAACCAACCGCTGGGTGAAGTGGGTGGAAATGATGGGGAAAAAACGTACAACGGTAAGTTTTCGTTCACAAGGGCAGTTATTTGCTACCATTTTGAAATATTAGTTAACGCTAATGCTATCGCGCAAGATGGACATGAAAACGTTGTAAACCCGAAAAGAAGCTTGCTTTCGAGAATTAAAAAAATCTCGTACCTGAGCTTCTCCGCGTCGATGCTCTGCCTTTGTATATTTGTTTACATCACTCTATTTGATTAAACGAAGTTTAGCAGTGGCCGTCAGAGCTTTTCAGAGGGAATCAATATTAAATGTTAATATAGTTATTGATTGAACAATGTTAATATAGTTATTGCTATTGTTATCTATGTATATTAAATGGTAATATAGTTATTGATATTGTTACGAGATAACTTAACATAGTAACATTAAAAGTAGGTGTAACTCGTTATTGTTAAAAGTAGGTGTAATTCGTTATTTTTAAAGTAGGTGTATCTCGTTAGTCTGTTAAAAGTAGGTGTAACTCGTTATTGTTATCGTTGCATTTTTAAATTGATATTTATTGGTTTGTTTGATGGAATATTTGATTTATCCGATAACTATTGGTTTAACACATATACGTTAAGTATCAGATTTTATTGTTAGCACGTTACAAGTATCGGATATTATTAATAGCACACTAACATTCTATATGATAACTGGGTTAACAGGATAAACGTAAATTTATCGGTGGTTAACACGTAAACCTATAGCGATATCATGTTAGTTATCATGTTAACCAAATAGTTAACCATTGGGTGAACAACATTGGTTTCTATGTTTGAACATTGTAAAAGATCAGAGTAACAATGTTGGCGGTGTCCTAATGCTTGAAAAAAACATTTTATGATATTTCTTTGGTTGTTTGATGTAATAATTGATTTAATACGATAACTATAGGTTTAACACATATATGTAAAATAACAGATATTATTGTTAGCACGTTATAAGTATCAGATATTATTGTTATCACGTTTTCATTCTATATGATAACTGCGTTAACAATATAACAAAATAAATATCCGCTAACTATATATATTAACTATATTATATATCTATTAACTTGATCTCCCATTTGATATCATTGTTAGCATTAACAATAATGTTATCCATAATGGAGTGTTAACTTATGTCATGTTAACATAATAAACATCCGCTAACTTCTACGAATTTTTGGTATCCTGCAGATCACATCCAACCACGACTCGAGACAAACCGCGATATTCGTTATGCAAAGTCACATAGCTGGGAGGGGGGGGGTAGAGGAATATCGAGTTTGATGTTTGTTATTCTCAGATTGTTGATTTATTTTCTTTGTGTTACTATCTAAACATTTAATGTTAACCATACAATATATTTGTTAACTGTAAGTACATTTGTTAACTTGCCCCATATATAACTCATCTGTTTGTTACGAAAACATCAAATTATTAAATTTGTTACCATCATCAACTTACTTGTTAACTGTCTAGTTGATTGTGATAAATTTATGATATAAGTTGATTGGAAAAAACTTTGTTGCATGCTAACACTATTTAACATCGGCGCCAACTTGTTAACATCATCTCCAACTCATAAATACGTCGTCCAACAATTCTTTATTATTATTTCGTTTACCGAGGTGAAAATTTATAATTACGAACCACAAAATCTGATTTGCAAAAATATATTCTCAGATGTGGGACCGACAACATTTTCCAACAAAAAATCTCCAGCTTCCCTTGCATTAAATGCTTATATCGGAAAATTAAATTAAATTCGCGGAAAATTAACTGGGTGACGTCATCAGGACTAGGGGTTAAAAGGTCAAAAATTGCAAACGTGTCATGTGACACCTAATTTTGAGTTATATGTTGGTATATACTTAATATTTTGGCCAACTTACCATATTGAACAAAATGACCCTATATAAATCTATCTAAAATTGTTGACAAAAATAAACTATCTAAAATTAATTGGAATAGATTTGGTGAAAGATCTTAACTTAATATGATTGGTTAGTTTTTTATTTAGTAATTAAAATATATAAAAATATAATTTGATAATGGCATTCTTTGTAATTAAGGCGAATAGAACTGTCATTCTAGTAATTATGAGGTCTTACATGAACATGACATATAAGCATTTTTCACAAAACTTTATCTCGTAAATAATATCCATGTGGTAGGATGAATTAGGCTCATGCAGTTTATCCGAACCAAACTTTCTCAACCGAACCGATCAAATAGTGAGTTAGACATATATTTGATGGAAAAAGTTATGTCACCAAACAAAAACAGTTTGGGATTTAATTATGATGTTTTATCTAAGGTGGAAATGTCATAGTCCTAAATACCCTATCTTATAAGAACTAGCTAGAGATGTGCTTACAATCCAAATGTCTTATGTTGTTTCAGAGTCGGCTTTTAGTATTAGTGGTCAAATCTTGGATCCTTTTAGAAGTTGTTTGATACCTTACATGATCGAGACTTTGATTTTCACACAACAATGGTTGTAGAATTCCATCCAAACGAAGCAAAACTTGCTACCTTTCATGAGTCACTTGGTAATGTAGTTCTCTGTTTTTGCATCCAATTTTGTATGGTCTTCATAGCCACCAATAATATCTCCAAAACTAGAACTATCAAACTCTGGATGTTCCACCGTAATATATGACATAGTGGACTGTCTTTATTCTTGACGGTTCGATCAACTGAATCTAGTCTGACCAAATCTTGTTGTGATGGGATCAAATATGTTCTTCAATATAACTTTTAGAGTTTTTGTGTTGGTTTGGAGAGCGATCATGAAATGGAATATGAGTTAGTTAATAGCATAGCACTCGTTACATCTTCTATTTGCAATATTTTCATTGATAATCATTGTGGTATCAATAATTTTTCTTCTATCTCATATTTTTTTTTAATGTGATATGATTTATAATATTTATTGTTACTGCTAAATTAATTAAATAGATGTTGCATCAAGTCTGCTTGTATCAACAGAAGCTTCATCAATGGGTATGTTTTAAACATCATATGAATAAAAGTTATTCAGAAGAATTATAATATATATATTGTCATATTTTCTATTTTATTAAGTGTTATACTATTAAAATATATTATATTTCTCCAACAATATATATGCAGTTTTTCTGTTGGCAAAATCAACTACGGCTTCACCATCTTTCACTTTATTATTGGCGATTACCATTTTATCACCATTACACCTTCATTACTGATGGTTAACCATAATCACATAACCGGTTCATCACCAGTCATAACCGTTTCATCACCGGCTATGATCTCTTCTTCACCATGATGATTGTTCCATCACATCATATCTTAGATATAAATCATAAATTTCATCAATATTAGCCATAGTATCCAAATTTTATTTCGTAATATTAAAAAGCCTTTGGAAGGTGTGGTGTGTAAATGGAGAGAAGTGAATAATATTTTATAGGGTGTTAAGGATAAGGATATATTTCATATTATATATTTGTCAATATACTTGTAAGATACGTTTGTATCATTTTCTATGGAGTTTCTTGACCTAATACATTGTACTATATATATTCTGCTTAATATCAATATACATCGACCAATGAATTCCTTTGAATTTGGTAATGTTGAGTACAAAATGTAGTAAAATTTGTTTGAGTGCATATTAACAAAAATATACAACTATATTTAGGAACTTGACTAAATTGATAAAAATATGATAAATCAATTCAAACAATTATTTTGTAGACCAACCCAAATTTTTGTTTTTGAGTGAATATTACCTCATAACAAAAAATTTGTTCTTGATCTAAATCCCTTATATTAAAAGTTGTGGACAAGAGTGAATACTAATTATAGTTACAAAGAGCTTGATAGTCTTTCTACGGTTCGCACAATTAACCCATTGTGCACAATACCACAATCTAATGGTATGTCATTGTAGCATTTAGGGATCGAATCCACAAGGAGGCACACGAACAACACACAAAGAATACGAGACACTTCTTAATCTAAACTAATCGAATAAAGGTTTTCTAATGATTCTAATCAATTTAAAGACAAGATAATAAATAACCAAGCATATAACAAAGATAATTAAAAGACTAACAAGTTTTGAACCGAAACGAAACGAAAACGATTTAAACAAGATAAAGCAAACGAACTTCGGGTAATGGTAATCGACTTGGACATTCTCTAGCTAAACCATGATACTCAAACAATCAAACAATGCTAATCCTTAGGCCTTAGATCACTACTTTAGACTAATCCAATTCCATGACATTAATCACTTCACTAATCATTTAATTGAGAACAAACTTCCATTTGCAATTAAATGATCAACAAGCATTAATCTCAAGTCTAAATAGCCATTAAACACCTTAGACATCCATTTCCATAGGCTAGGAATGTACAACATTTACTAAGTTTGGTTGAGGAATTTCATCGAACACCTTCCGGACGTGAAATTCCTTAAGTTCTAAATTAACTTTGTCAAGGCTAATCTAGCATTAATCACACCTAACAAGTAAGGATTCTTCATAAATTAAGTCCTAAGCATCATGATTTAGCAAGAAAACATTTAATCTACCATACCTAAAGTTCTAAAGAAATTATTCACAAACCATGATAATCTCAACAAATCCTATGTAGGAAGTGTTTAGATTCATTGTTAGAGATTAGAAATAGATAGATAGATGCAAACAAACAAGAACTTACATTAAAAACAAAGTATCTCTTCAAAATCTCCAAACTTTCTCTAAGAAATGTCTTTTCATAAGCTAAAAATGAGATATCCCCACAAATAATAAGGTTTTTGGCCTAAATAGAAATGTGGGATGGAGGTCACATCGGCATGTAGTTGCGCCAGACGGACATGCGCTTGGTAAAGTTGTCGTATCTCTTGAACCTCTGCTCGGAATGACCTGAAACCACCTCCAAACGAAAGCTATCTCAATTATCTACGACTTTTATGAAGATTGCCGAAGCTAACTCTAAATGTAAACCCTTCATATGAGTCGATCTTTGAAGCGATTTGGAAGGACTCTGCATTTTTGCTCATGAGGAACTCACATCGGTGTGCCTCATCCCGAGGATTCTCCTGTGTGTTTTCTGGGAGTCCACATCGGTATGCATCACCCCGATGCACCATACCGATGTGACTTCTGTCTGAGTCAATGTCGCGCTAGACGGACGTATGCTTCCGCAATAAGGCTCAGAACGTGATGAATCAACCTCCGTTGGAAAGATGACTCAATTACCTACACTTGTCATCAAGTGTTCCAAGGCTGAATATGAGCGCAAGGTCTTCTTCTAAGACGATCTTTGAAGCACGTCGGATGGCCTCTGCATTTGTCTTGATCTTTGGGCATAGCTCTTGCTCCAAACTGGTTCCTTTTGCCCATATGATCTTCCTCCAAGCTCCAGAATTCTTCCATAAGCTCCAAATGGTACCTAAAAGACTCCACAACACACAAACATATGCAAGATCTAACTTAAGACTCACTAACTCTAAAACGGATGCAAACTAGACCAAAAACCATGAAATGAATGCAAAAAGTCACAAAATGCTAACTAAAATATATGCTAAAATGGGCTAAATTATGCAACTATTAACTCCCCCGAACTTGCCTTTTGCTTGTCCGCAAGCAAACAAACAAGAACAAGTCGAAGAAGAGGTTGAAAGCGGGAGATCATATCCGAGAATATTAACAAAAGAATTCAAATCAATGTCCTTGCAAGTAATTATGTGATGCAACAAGCAACCTCTACTTCAAAAGATTTAGCCATACTCGTTGCTACACGAATTTGGTCTAAGCCTTAGCATCTACAAGCAATCATATCCTCTAACTCTTTAACATTCATTAAGTGAAAATGGTGAATCATGCTTAATACAAATCAAGAGAACTCACTTGGCTTAGGGAAAATATTTTGAGATAAAAAATGGTCTCAATAATGTGGGTATTCCAATGCAATGGGATCTTTCATGAAAAAATGAACTTTGGTAAAATGCTAAGAGTAAAGAACAATTGATGCGTACAAGGATGACATCCGTCTACCCAATGCCTCAATATAAACTCCACTCATATTTCTAAACCCATCAAGATCCATTCTAAACTACCCATTTCACAAGACATTTTGCCTTCTTAGACCACATTTCTTTTCTTCTCTTTCAACAAATGGATTGACTCTTTATATTTTTCTTTTTGCTCTTTTTCACTTTCATAACTAGTCTCTCAATCATCATTTAGATGCCTTAGCCATATATTTTTTCTTTTGGCTCTTTCTTTCTCTTACACACATAGAGACTTATACTTTCAACTCCTAGAGCTATTCCACATTTTCATGCCAACCAATCCAAACTTTTTACTTTCCCCTATCCTTTTTCCCAACCTTTTTCTTTCTCCACACTTTCTTTTATTTACATCAACACCCAAATCACCAACCTATCTATCAACTCCTTGTCGTTCCAAACTCAACACTTTTTGCTAAGTTCATTCAAAATTAGGCCTCATGACACACACAAGAGATGAAGGCTTGAAGGAAATGTATAGTTAGGGGTGTGGTTAACCGTTCCAAAAATAGGAATCAGCTATTTGAGCTAACAAGATAATGGTGAAAAGAGGTAAGATAGCTCAAATATGTATAAGGTATCCATGAATTCATTTTTCAATGCACAAACATGATAATTATGAGTCAAGATTAGAGTTCGTGTAAATAGAGTTAGATTCAATTCAAAGCATGCTTTAACCAAGACAAAAACATTCAAACCGCAAGATCAAAGCATAGATCATCCTTAACTTCGTGATCGCTCAAATGCATCAAAGAACTCCTAACGAGGGCATTAATTCAAGCTCTTAAGTTTATATTCTACATGGATAATCTTTCCAATGCAAGTGAATGCAAATCTATACATGCGTCTAAACTCAATCTTAAACATGCAAGATGCAACTACATGCTTTCTTTTTCTGTTCAAATTTTCAATTTTTTGATTTTTACAGTTTTTCTATGCACTTATATGTATGTATGAGACTCAAGTATGCAAAAAGAAAAATAAGATCACAAAACACAAGGTCAAAAGACACAAATCCCTCCCCCGAACTTGAATTGCAACGTCTTGGTGCAACAAAAGTCAAAGAGAAGGTAAAAATATGCAAAAGGTATGTACAATGAAATGGAGTTTGGATCATACCTTTGGATTGGAGAGGGGGGTGACGTGTTGTAGCTCTACCCATTCATGCATTAAGTACCACGATCTTGGACACTGAGGATTCTCCTGGTGGAATTTCGGGGAAGTCACATCGGGGTGCAGAACACCGATGCATCACCCCAAAATGACTTCTGTTTTTCAACAGAAGTCATTTCGGTATACATCACCCCGATGCACCATACCGAGGTGGTTTCTGTTGTTTCCTTGGAATCGTTTTCCTCCTCCTTTATCCAAATTGAACCCACAAAACCTGAAAACATGAAACAAAAACATAAAAAGGAACTAGAAAGAAACTAAAATCAAATATTTACAAGGATAAACATGGGATTGCCTCACAAGTGCTCTTGTTTAACGTCACTAAACTTGACGTTTCAAACCGTTTTAGGCTTGGAGAGAAGGAGTAGTTGAACTCCATGGCGGGTCCTTGAGCTTGAGTGTGAGAACCTTGCTCATGATCTCTTGAATTCCCGTTGGACCTTTTTCTTTGAGCTCGGGTGTGAGAATCGCTCTAACCTTTGCAAATGTCTTAGACCTTCCCTTGCACTTCATCTTGTACTCAATCACACCATCTTCATACCTCCAAGGGGTTAAAGTCATAGTGGCGGTTTTGGGAAAAATGATCTAACCTCATTAGGCATGCTCGTTACGCCTTTTGGTTTCTTCTTCTTGGCCTCAGTGTCCTCACCCTTCTTTCGAAC
Organism: Eutrema heterophyllum; assembly: GCA_002933915.1. NCBI lineage: Eukaryota > Viridiplantae > Streptophyta > Magnoliopsida > Brassicales > Brassicaceae > Eutrema > Eutrema heterophyllum. The sequence continues at coordinate 1,156,145 of PKMM01011241.1, forward strand.
CTTTATACTCTCCTTCTCATTTTCCATAGCGGTATGGAAAAGAGATCCCAAGCAAGCACCATCCAACGCTAAGGCTTCTTCAACATTACCATAACCCAAAGCTTTCTCTTCATGAGATTCTTTCTCCTTTTTACAAGCTTTTGAGGGTGAAGCCAAATTCATCTTCTCACAACTTCCCACATACTCAACCTTTTTAACTTCCACTTCATCATCCTTACAAACAATGGTGCCACAAAGCTTGGTGGAAGAGGGCTTTATGGAATAGAAGATTTTGTCATTCAAGTTCTTGAGAACAACCCTCTTGTTTTGGAAGTCCATGCTTGCACCAATGGTATTGAGGAATGGAGTTCCAAGGAGAAGGGGGAGTTTGCTGGTTTGCTTCATCTTCATAACTACGAAGTCGGTTGGAACGAGACAATCTCCTATCTTAAGAGGATAATCTTCAACAAGGCCAAGTGGTTGCCTTGAAGAAGAATCACTAAACGTGATGGGTGATGGGTGATGTTTTATGCTCGTGATTCCAAGACTCTTCACCATTTCAAGTGACATCACATTCACGCTTGATCCCGAATCATACAAGGCGTCATCAACGTTCAAATCACCAAGGGAGCAAGAGATGGCAAATTTACCTGGATTTCCAAGCTTGAGAATCGAATTGGGCTCATTGGGAGGAGGTTCAATGCAAGAAGTCTCTTTCCTCACAACCGTCTTGGCCTCCACATCTCTTTTCTCAACCACTTCGGTGCTAGCAACCACTACGACTTCATCTTTGGATTCATGGAGAACTCTCTTGATCTCTCGTATAGCTTCTTCAATCTCGTCACTTGAGAGGATAACATTGCAATACTCCATTGGATTTGCATCGATTTTGCCCTTTAGTTTCTCCATGGGTCTACTAGAATGGGGACCTCCTTGAGTGCGTTGTTGATCCAAGTGTTTGATTATAGAGGATAGATCTTCAAATTTTGTGTGGAGATCGTTGTACGAGCAATCCACCTTAGTGTGAATCTCGGCCATCTTCTTATTCAACTCATTTGCTCCATGAGCTTGCCCCGTCAAGAGTTGTTGAAGCATACCCTTCATTTCGACATCTTGTTATGTCGAGTTGCTTCCTTGCCCTTGTTGAAGTTGCGGTGCAAAAGATGGTTTGCTTTGGTAACCACATTGGTTTCCTTGGAATTGGTTTCGAGGAACAAACCCTTGTTGCGGGAAGTTTGAGTTGAAATCTTTGTTGTAACCGCCTTGGTTTCCCACAAAGTGAACTTCTTCTTAGTAATATTTGCAATCTCTTACATAGTTCACTCGCCTTTGTGTGGCCTCCAAGACCTTGTTTAACTTCTAATTAAGGGCTTTCATCTCCCTTCTTGTTCGTTCCTCATACTCTCCACTTCCTCTCAAAGCTATATCATAATCCTCACCATAATTCTCATTGCTTTGGGCAAGATTCTCAACAAGCTCCAACCCATCATCAACCTCCTTCCCCAAGAAGTTTCCATTGCTTGCGGTATCAAGGAGCATCCTAAACTTGGGCAAGACACCACGATAGATAGTACTCAAAAGTGATTCATCGGAGAACCCATGGTGTGGACATTGCATTTTGTAGCTCTTGAACTGTTCCCATGCTTCACAAAAGCTCTCGTTCCCCTTTTGAGTGAAGCTCGAGATCTCGTTTCTCAACCTTGACGTACTTGTAGTAGAGAAGAACTTGGCGAGAAATGCTTTTTTACATTGACCTTAAGAAGTGATGGATCATTGAGGTAGGTTCTTCTCCCATTGGTGGGCTTTGTCTCCAAGAGAGCATGGAAACAATCGAAGCTTGAACGCATCCTCGAAAACTCCATTGATCTTGACCATTCCACAAATTCGATCGAATTGATCCAAGTGGTCCAAGGGATCCTCCACCGCTAAACCGTGGAACTTGTTTCCTTGCACCATGGAAATGAGACTCGCCTTGATCTCAAAATTGTTATTCTCCACCGGTGGTGGATGTATACCGGCGCGATTTCCATGGGCATTGGGAGCATCACCTGCTCCAATCAACCTCAGTGCTTTAATCCTTTGAGCAGCCTCTTCTTGATTCTCATTTGCATCTCCAACCGGTGGTGCTAGATTCATATTCATACCTCGCCTTTGCAAGTTCATGCACCTAGAGAGATAAGAGAAAACAAGGTGGAAAGATTAGTAAACAAAGAAAAATAAAACTTAGTCTCAAAAAGAGTCCTAATCTCGATGGCTATTGCTAAACCTCCCCGGCAACGGTGCCAAATTGATACTGAACTTTATACGGTTCGCACAATTAACCCATTGTGCACAATACCACAATCTAATGGTATGTCATTGTAGCACTTAGGGATCGAATCCACAAGGAAACACATAATTGCAGAGCCGCATAGCCGGAATACTCAGGTCTGCCAGAGTAAAAAAACAACACACGCCAAATTAACAAACTTTTTTTTCATCAGGAAGGAGAGGTTTCTCTCATTTTAACCCAAAGACATAATGGGGTTTACACACTCAAAAGAAGGGTAAGAAGTACCCCAATAGTTAGAAGTGTCTATCTCTCTGTAAACCAAAGTAACAAAAGTGTATATAGGAGTAAATCACTCAAATTTACGTCGTTTGTATTCATGGAAAATATTTACTTCTTGAAAAATTTAAGTTGAGTATTCTTGGAAACTGATATTTGAAAATTGACTACTTGGAAACTGATATTTTGAAAATTGACTACTCGGAAACTGGATATTTGAAAGTTTGAATACTAATTAAAATGGAAAAATGATCTATTTCCCCACGAAAAAATCCATATCTAGTCAGATCCTCTCCGAACTATGTCCTCTGTATATTTCCTCACGCAATGAAAATTAAAAACGTAAATCTCCCGAAAAACAAGTTCGAGACTTAAATCCCCACGAATAAAAGTTCGAAACCTAAAACCCCATAAACATTGGTTTTAGTTGATTTACTGTTTTCTAATCAAACCGAAACCATATATAACCAATCCTAAACCGGTTTATGATCCGATTACAATTATTAATTAACCGTGGATTATGACCCAAACCCGACTACCTCTAAAAAACTGACCCGATCCAAAATTCCCCGGCGAATCCTCACGACAACATCAAATTTTGTTTCTAGATGAATTCTTCTTCATTTTATTCTGTTTTTAAGGAAACTCTTTCTCTGGATTTTGGATCGCTCAGAGCTTTGTAAAATTGTATCATATTTATAATAGAGGTTATGATCTTAATGAACTCTTAATCTTCTTCCCGTGAGTCACTACTAAGGTTACTGAGACTGTATTTCGATGGTTGTGTAATTGCAAACAAAGCTCTTTATTTCGGGAGTTGTGAAGACGAGCTTTGGATTGTTGTCTGCGAACTGTCTGGAGATTTCCCCGACCGGGATGGAGATGGAGTTGGGAGAGAGGATGAGGACGACGTCACCTCTCCGTATGCCGATGTCGTGATAGATCCCAAAAAACCCATTAAACCGGTGATCGAGCTGCCGGAGAATCCGTCAAGAAAAGAAGCGAAACCCAAATCTCGGGAATTGCATCAAAAATAAGAAGGCGGAAGACGCCGCACGGAAGACTCATCACAGTCGCCTCCTCTTCCCGATTCAAAGCTTCCTCCGCTGCCTTCGATTCTGCCTCCATTAACCGGCACTCCGCCTCCACCTGCCGATTCTCCACCGGCTGACTCAAACAATTCTCCGCCACCACCAAAATCCACTAAATCCCCTTCTCCTCCTCCTTCAGCGGATTCAGAAACACCACCGGCTCCACCGAACGAATCCGATAATCATCCTCCATCTCCAGACGTTCAATCGCCTCCTCCACCAACATCTACAACAAACCCAGAAAAACCACCATCAAAATCTCACAGAAATCGACGAATTTAAGGTATTTGGTGGTCTCGTTTAAGGTATGGGGATCGAGACAGGGCTTTGGTGGTCTCGTTTAAGGTATGACGAGCCGACGAATTTGCTCGGAGAAAAACAGAAGGAAGCTCTCTGGTTTTGATTCGGATTCGCAAGTTTCAGAAATCAAATGAAACCCTAAGATAAACGAATGTATGAACTCGAGAAGTTGGAATTGACTTCACAGCCTCGTCAATTTCCCAAAGAATTTTCCCTAGAAACAGATCTCTAAGAACCCAGAAATAGCAACACAAAATTCGAGAAACCCAAACCCAATTGGGGTAAAGTATTACACACAAACATGAATAATTTGAGGACGAATCACTTGAATTTGATTGAAATTTTTCAATTTCTCTTATCTGGGTCTAAAACGAAATATGGATTTAGTTTAGGTGAAAACAGATCGGGGAAGAAGAAGATGAAGTGTTGGGTCGGTTTGATGAAGTGTTGGGTCGGTTTTTTTGAGTTGGGTCAGTTTTTTTGAGTCGGATCGGGTTTTTTTGGTTTGGTTTCGGGGTTAAATGGTTTAGGATCGAGTTTAGCTCACAAACCGTGGACACCGATATCCGTGAGAATTTAAAACTCGAACTTTGGTTTCGGGGGATTTACGTCTTTAACTTTCATTTTGTGGGGAAATATACAGAAGACATCTCGCTAGATATTAAATTTTTCGTGTTTCCCAATTAAAATTGACTTACAACATCTAACAAAATCGCAATCAATATATAATTTCAAGAAAATCAGGTAAATGATAATATTTAATTCCGAAAAAGCCCTATAAATTGTCCGTAAGCCCTTGACTCCAGTCACTCAAATCCAACGCTTTAGAGACTCTTCCATTTTCTCATCTTCTTCGATTTCCTTTTGCTTCTCAGCCGCCGATCTCCTTAATGGCTCCGATTGCTCTCGGCGATGTTGTACCAGACGGAACCATCTCCTTCTTCGACGAGAATGATCAGCTCCAGACCGTCTCCGTTCACTCTCTCGCCGTCGGTAAGAAAGTCATCCTCTTCGGTGTCCCTGGTGCTTTCACACCTACCTGCAGGTATAATCCTCCAAACTTTCGGAGTTTAGTTGAAGATCGGATCTTTCGGAGTTTTGTCGAAATTTGCTATGAAATTTTAGATTTTTTTTTCCTGTTCTCAATCAGATTAGGTTTCCATTTGTTCTCAATCGAAATTTTGATGCTTAGCTAATGGATCCTTAGATTCGAGTTTGAGAATTTAGTTTACTTATTTTCTTGAATTAGCATGAAGCATGTACCTGGATTAACTTGATGCTGATCTGATTGATCCTTAGATTTGATTTGAGAATTTTGATTTGGTTTTGTGTTTAATTTTTCCTGAATTAGCATGAAGCATGTGCCTGGATTCATTGAGAAAGCAGAGGAGCTGAAATCAAAGGGTGTTGATGAGATCATTTGCTTTAGTGGTGAGTATGATTTTTCGGTATCGAATCTCTGATCCCTATGAGTTTGTATATTCTTCTGAAAGCTAGTTGGTAGCATTATTATAGAAGAAACGCAGAACAACAAAATCGATACACAGTCGGATCAATTGGTGTATATTGCTGAAGTGACTGATTCAAATGTTTAAGGTGTTTGGTTTTATAGTGTTAACGCCATTGTTTGCATCGATTTGTTGCAGTGAACGATCCATTTGTGATGAAGGCATGGGGAAAGACATACCCAGAGAACAAGCATGTGAAGTTTGTAGCAGACGGGTCAGGAGAATACACACAGCTTCTCGGACTTGAGCTTGACCTCAAGGACAAGGGTCTTGGTGTTAGGTCAAGGAGGTTTGCTCTGTTGCTGGACAACCTCAAGGTGACTGTCGCTAACGTTGAATCTGGTGGCGAGTTCACGGTTTCCAGCGCCGATGATATCCTCAAGGCTCTCTAAGAAACTCATCATTCTCTTTCGTATTTGTGTATTTAAAACCGCTGCATGCCAAAGTAGAGTATTCTAGCCTAGCCTGATTTCAGACAACAAATCAGGCATAATAAAGCGGTAGTGTCTTGCTTATTTCTTCTGTGTCGTAAAATTAAAGTATTAGTGTTGGTGTTTTATGAAACATATGAGACATATCAAACCCAATTCGATATGGTCCAAACCGTAAGAACCTAATCCAAAATGGGTTTTTACCTTTTCTATAACCAAAAAATGGAATCGAATTCAAACAGAACCGAGAATGGAAAAATTAACAAACCGAAATTTCAATTTTATTTGAAAATAATGATTTGTTTGATCTGCAAAAGACTAATTTTCTGCATTGAATCGACGATTAAGAATCGTTTTTCATCATTCCGAAACCAAAATCCGACTGTGGCAAATCAGATTCTTCAACTCTGGTTTTCATTCGCTTGATAGAACATCGTTTCATCTTCCTCATGTTAACAATGACGGCAACTTCCTTTTCGATGATTTAAATTTGGACTTATTTCGCTTCTTGGTTCAGTTTAGGTTCTATAAGGGTTCATTATGGATTTGTGGGTATGTAATATTAAGATGAGCTATTGTGTAAAATATTGGGCCTTCTTGCGATTTTTAGTTTAATGTAAAAAAATTTAACAAAAAAAAAAGAAGTTAATTAGCTCAGTAACCAATTTTGCTATTCTATTTAAGAATATAGCCATGCTTTTAGCAAAATTAGATATCTCACAAATTGGACAAAACTTGGACGATTTTACACTCTTGAGCACAATTTAGACAGTAGGTAATATGTTGATATTGTTCAATTTATAGCTCATATGGTTACCCCATAGACTTTGATTTTCCATTACTCGTATCCTATTAATTGATTCAATTTTGTATAACTATAAAAAAACACAGATTTTTTTTCGCGGCTAACATGATTTGAATTTATAAAAACTAACACGATTTTTTTTGCGGACGTAAATAGTGTCATGACCAACAACTTAGGAAGACTATTTATTATAAATAACATAGCAAGTCTATATTTTTCTTAACAAAAACATAGCAAGTCTAGTTTTGCCGATACTTTCTAAGAGGAATGGTTTTGACGCCCCAAAACCAGCTGCTCTGCTTCTCAGTATTTTATTTTACTCCTTTAAGCACACCGGTGTAGACAGTATGTATTATGTTGATATTGTTCAATTTATAGCTCATATGGTTATCTCATAACCTTTGTTTTTCCATTACTTGCATTTTATTAATTGATTCAATCTTGTATAACTGTAAAAAAACACATATTTGTTTTCACGGCTAACATGATTTGAATTTATAAAAATTAACACGATTTTTTTTGCGGACGTAAATAGTATCACCAACAACGTATGAAGACTAATTATTATAAATAACATAGCAAGTCAATTTTTTTTTTTAACAAAAACATAGCAAGTCTAGTTTTGCCAATACTTTCTCAGAGGAATGGTTTTGACGCCCCAAAACCAGCTGCTATGCTTTTATGTATTTTATTTTACTCGCTCTCTCTCATCTTCTGCAATGGTGTGCGATGAAATCGAAGGAGAGAGAATTTTGTCGCATGAGAACATGCGTAAGTCAGTATAGACAGTCTGTGTGTTCTATATAGGGCTGATGTTTTTTTTACTACATAACATATCAGAGTTTGAATAATTTTTACATTGATTACAATAACAATTTTGTAAACAGTATAGATATCAATAGATAGACGGAGGGAGATGAGAAGAGTACAATATGTGGAGGATAATGAATATGATGGGATCTATCCTCTTTAGGAGCTATGAAGGTTATGTGGCCATTAACTGAGTCCAAAAACAAAGTAAAAGCTTTTGTCCGCCATTGCATGTATAACTGAGCATCCTAAATTTATGTGTGTTTGGTAACAAAGCAATCAAAGCCACATCGGAAAGAGGTCTACTTTTATAAATCAACATCTGAAAATTGGTGAAACGAATCGATGTGCATAGTATAATATCCCAACTAAAAAGTGAACTTACAACAAACAAAGTTCATAACCCCAATAGACATACAAAGTGCATAACATAACAACGTGCACGTGTCGCTGATTATTGACGACATAGATCTTTCCACCATGTTGCGGAACGCCGTCACGACGAGGATTCTTCAATGGTCTGCGATAATATCGAAAAAAGAGAATTATGTCTCATGTAGAACATGCATAAGTTAGTATAGATAGTCTATGTATTTTATATAGAGGGAGTGGAAGAGGAGTGGTGGTGGTGAAGGTGACGAGGGGAAGAAAGGTAGAACATGTGTAAGTCAGACATATATGAAAGTATAAAGTAGTATAGATTTGAATCACAAGTAATTAAACATTAATCCACAAACATATATGAAAGTATAAAATAGTCGGTCTATGTTTCTCTATGTGTTAGTGTACTACATATGCGTTTTTGAGTAAATTTTGTTACTCTACAAGAGAACGGGTGTTTTCCGACGAGAAAAAATCTGTCGGTTACGGCTCGTTGGAAAATGATTTTGGTCGGAAATCCGTTGAAACATTCCGAAGGGCGGCAATCGTCGGAAACTGGTAAAAATATTTCCGACGGATTACCGACGGCCGTATTTCCGACGGATGTTTGATCGGAACTACGCGTTGGAAAGTTGTCGGAAATATTTCCGACAGTATTCCGATGGCTTTGTTTCCGACGGACCTTTGTCGGAATATTCTGTCGGCAACCCGTCGGATTTTCCTCGGAAATATTTATGATAATTTTCCGACGGACTATTTTCGAGGGATTTCCGACGGAAATCAATAATTTGTTTTTTTTGAAAATTTTAAAATAATTAATTAATTATATCAAATTTTTTAATTATATTAATTAATTAATTAAAATCAATTGTAAACAAAAAATTTTCTTAATTAAAATTCATTAAACATAAAATGTAATAAAAAAAATATAGAAAATTTAATTCGGAAATAGATCGGGGAAGGCGTTCTTCATGATCTTCTTCATATCCGTGAGCTCTTGACGGATTGAGTTGTGTGCGGACTCCAATTCCTCGACCTTCGCGTCATGGTCTTTCATCGTTTGGCTGAGTCTCTCGATTTCTTCCTTGTACTTTGAAGCATACCGAGGACCCGAAGAAGAAGATTCTTGGATCGGAAATCCGCCTAACCCACAAAATCGACCCTTGACTTGTTGAGTTTCCTACGAAAGATTATAAAAATTAGTAATGAAATTACGAAATAAAAAAAAGTAATGAAAAAAAATCAAAACTTACAGCGAGAAAAATGTCGTTGATCTCTTCCCAGGGTAACTCGTTTGAGGAAGATGATCCATCTAGAGTGAGCTGCGACATCGAAGCCACACGTTCCAGCTTCTTCTTCTTGCAGCTCTCAACAACCTCACGCACCCCCAAGTCCTGGATCACACCAGTTTTTTTTGTTGGTGTGCCTCTTCTCCATGACTTTAAGGTAATAGGGAGCGGCACCGGCTTCTTTCGCCTGTCAAATTTTGTTAAGTAAAATAAAAATAAAAAAGAAATTAGTAATTAAAAATGTAAATTATACTTACCATTTCTATCGCTTCGCGTTCGACTGTCTTTGCGCCCCCGTTGTGAATGTAGATCCCTTCCCTCCTCGCTCACTGATATACTCACATTTTACCCCTTTTAGCATGCATTTAACTTAGCGTTTTAGATCTCATGCATGTGTTTTTCTTAACTTTCTTAGTGTTTTGGTCTAATTTAGGCTTTAGTTAGTTTGCATTAGGTCTTAGTGAGTCTTGCATCCATTTGGAATGTTTTCTAGGTGTTTGGAGACATTTTGGAGATGTTTGGAGTAATGGAGCAAAATAGGATGCAAGGATCATTCCGAAGCATCTGAAAGAACTGGCAGGACGAAGGATTTACGATCTGATTCAGCTTCAATGGTCTTCATGAAAGTTGTATCCAAATGAGTTAGCTGTCTTCTGAAGGTGGTTTGAAGTCATTCGGACATGTATCCCAGGATATATCGCGGTTTTACCGAAGTTGTGTCCGACTTGCCGCAAGACTAGAGGCAACGCCGACCAGCACCAGATCGGTACAACTGGGTCTGTACTACAACAGGTACCAGTACCGACCAGAAGCTCTTAACAATACCGACCAACTCCTGGTCGGTACAAAGCCAAATCCTCTCCATACCGACCATCCTTCACCCGGCATCACTTGATCGGTTCAAACAAAAGCATGCCGATCCGAGCATACCGTCCAAGACTCATCCAGTGTGTAGCTCCATGAAGGCCAGTACCGACCTGCCTTGGTGCGGCACAACCTGGTCGGTATTGAAGCAGCAACAAGTACCGACCCATCTTCACATTTCATACCGGCCCACATCCGAGCGGTACGCTTCATCCGGCACAAGTCTCATTCCATGCCGACCTCATCTTCTTCTCCACACCACACAGCTTCCAACCGGCACAATTTGGTCGGTACTGAGGCAGGGACCTGTACCGACCCAGCTCCACTTCCCATACCGGCCGAGATCCACCCGGCATGCACTCCTCTAGGCAACAACACCGAGCAGCTCCACATCCATACCGACCAACCGGTACAAGTTTTGGAGTTGTGCCGACCTACTTGTACCGACCCAAGTCTGGTCGGTACAGAGCTCATATGTGACCACGACCCAGATCCGACCGGGTCAAAACCCGGTTTGTCCCAGGTTGACCATGTTCGCCCATTTTCTTATAAATACTAAAACCCTAATTTTTGTAAAAGGATCTCATTATCTATCTTCTTTTCTCTTGTTCTAGAGCAAAATAAACCTCTTTTTAGGGTTCTAAACATTTTCTAAGAGATATCTAGAGTTTTATGAAACTAAAAGTCTTAGTTTCATAATTTCTCTAATTTCTTTTATTATCAATCATCTAATCATGAAATATATCACTTCTCTTATGGGATTTGAGTGTTTCAATATGATTAATGAGTAGTTCCCTTTTGGATCATTATGTTTGGTAGATTTGGGGATTTCTCTTGTTAATCTTTGATGTCTAGGACTTAATTCTTCTATTTCCTTTTTTATTTATAGGTTTTAATGCTATATTAGGCTAGAGATAGTTAATCTAGATCATAGGGAATTTCATGCACATAAGGTGTTTGATGAAATTCCCCAATGAACTAAATAAGAGATGTTCATACTTAGCTCATGAGAATGAATGTTTATGACGGATCTTGGCTATTATAACTCATGTTTAATGCTTGCTAATTACATTTTCACAAATGAGAGTTTGTTCTTGATTTTGTAATTGGTGAAGTGATTAGTGCTAAGAGATTAGGCTAATCTTGATTAGTGTTCTAGGTTTAAGGAAATTTTCTTGTGTGATTGGATAGACATCATTGCTTAGCTTGTTTAGTGCGTTTTATTTCGGCATTGTTAATCTCGTTTAGTGCGTTTTATTTGCTCACTTGCTTTAAATTTGAATCATTAGGTTGTTAGAAAACCAAAACCATTTTGTTTGCTTAACTTGAGAAGTTTTATGCATTCTTGGTGTTTCAGAACTTAACCCATTGGATTCGATACCTCTTACGCTACTTAGCATCTAGAGTAATTGATTCTAGATAGACAAAATTCTACTATCACTCACTCTTCCGGTTCTTCGAGTTTTTTTTTCAGAGAGCTTCTTCGTCCCCGGCCGACTCCAATACTCGCAGAATCCCTTCCACACGTCGTCCTCAAGGTCCTTCGGCTTGTCTTTGTTGTGCGCCCACTTCTACTTCCACTCGTACATGTGCTTCGAGTACTGAATCCCGGCATACCGATCGAAAGTGTTAAGCACTTTCGTCGTCATAGTATGCTTCCAAGGGGACTTGCTACATTTTAAAAAAAAACACATAATGTTAGTTTTCAAAATTAAAATTTAAAAAAATTAACTAAAAAGGAAGAAAAATCAAAAAATTAATTACCGCGAAAGTTCGGTGCCACAAGTCTTTCTCGTTGTTCGGCATGTCCGAGTACTTCTCATAGGGTTTGTCCAACATGTTATGGAGCATCCGCAATATCGCCTTGTTGATCTCAGATGGCAACTTAAACATGAAAATAATTAAAAAAAGAAATAAATACGTTAAGATTCATAATCTAAAATTGAAATAATAAACAAAATTTCACTTACCAAGTCCCTTCATCAAACTTCGGGCCGAGTCGGATGCAATGGCCCCGGTTCGGCTGTTGGACAAGATCCTCGATCCTAATCCGGCTGCGAGCACTGGATTGCTCGGACTTCAGTTCCCGAGGTCGATCCGCTACAAGGCGTACCCCGAGAACGATTGCGTCCCTGAGAGCCCAAACGAAGAGAGTCCTCGTTATTCTTGCGGAAAAAACATAAATACGTTAGTACATTCAATTGTAAAATTTATAAAATTAAAAAAAAATGCCGAAAATTTCTAAAACTTTCGAAAATTTCAAAAATTTCCAAAAATTCATAAAATTTTCTAAAATTTCAAAAAAAATCATTAAATTTTCTAAAATTTCAAAAAATTCAAAAAATGTCAAATTTTCCAAATCTTCCAAAAAATTCAAAACTTTCATAAAATGCTAAAAATTTCATTATTTACAAAAATAAACCTAAAATTAAAAAAAAAGAACGTTTTTAATACGTTTTTTAGTGTAAAAGTTTTTTAAAAAGTTTTATAAAAAACCCTAAAAACGTTTTATAAAAATCAAAAAGTTTATAAAAACGTTTTTAATTAGTAAAAAATTCTGAATAACTCGATTCTAATTTTCTAAATACTAAAAAAACATTTTTAGTATTCTAAAAACGTTTTTAATAATAATAGCAATTTTTAAAATTCAAGAAAATGTTTTCTAAATCTAAAATTCCCAATCTAAAAATCTAATCTCCTAAATCCTAACGAATTTCAATCCACCAAACAAATACACAACAAATATCATTCCAATCTAAAAATCTCACCACCTAAATCTAATAAACTCTAAAAACTATCATAAGTAACAAGATTTACAAAAAAAAAACCTAAACACTTACAATTGATCCATGGTTGATGATGAAGAATGAAGATTTAGAGAGATTGGAAGTGCAAGCAACCGAAATCGTCCGATTTTAGAGAGAGAAGACAAAGATAAACGGTAAGAGAGAGAAAGAGAAAGAGAGAAATGAGGGAGAAGACGGTTTGCGAATAATAAATCTATGGATTTCCGACGGCTATATCCGTCAGATCAATAAAAAAAATTTGTTCAGGCGGTCAATATTCCCGTGGTCTAAAAAAATCCAAAATCCATCAAAAATCCGACGGATATGGGAATTTACAGTATATTCCATGCATGTGTTTCTATTAGGCAGTTAACCGACACGTGTCTAAGGACCCAGATCCGTTGGAAACTTCCGACGGATTTAGGGTATATTTGGGGTTTAGGGTTTAGGGTTACATGATAAGGCGTAACTATCCATAATCTACATGTTTCATTCAAAAATTTTGTTAATTCATCAATGTTAAAGACTTTCTATGAGTTTATTAATTTTACAACATAAAACTTAAACATTTCACATAACATCTATATACCTTATACTATAACTTATACTAACACTTCCATCAAATTTTATAAAATCTATAACACACATTTATTTTGAAATTTGACAAGTTGAAGCTATTGTATATACATCATACAATTTTTTGTCTACAATTTCTATAAAAAACCTAAACCCTATACCCTAAACCACTTTTTTGGTCATCCGTCGGAAATTTCTGACGGATTTGCAAGATTGGAGTTGTAAAACCTGATTTAAACGAGATAAACGTGTTTAATACCAGGTGTGCACTAATTCGTCAAAATTTCCGACGGATTTCCGACAAATGGTACTTAACAATTTTTTTTTTTTGGGTATTCGGAAGGGTGACACTTAAGTACATCAAAAGCCAAAGTTTATAAAACTCCCACATAACTAATATATTCCACATAACAAATATCTAGTACAAGTACATATTTTACAATGCAAAACGATTTAAAACTACTCTGAATCTGATGATGATTAATCTAATTCTGCTGAATCGGAAGTTTCCTCAAATTCATTAATTTCTTCTTTGAATCCTCAAATACTCGATCTTCCGCATGTACGGTGAAATCAGCCACAAGATCGACATCAAGGGAATGCTCGATCGAACCTAAACCTACAAAGCTTTATTGGAGGGGTTCATGATCGGACATCCCATGAACCCTACCTCTCGGATTTATCGATGTGACTGTAATCCATGGGTCTTGCTTGTTTGTCACTCGAGGATAGGGCATATAGCATACCTACACCATGTAATATAGTCATATAAAAATTTAACCACGGAAAGTATACATAAATGCAAAAAATATAACAAATAAACGTAAAAGAATAAAGCGAACCTTGTCTGCTTGTGAAGCAAGTACGAATGGCTCGTATTTCTGGAGTCGCCTACTGCTATGTAATGATGTAACACCAAATTGGTCGTGTCGCACACCGCTTCCTACTAATGGGTCGTACCAGTCGCATAAAAATGCAACGCATCTCAAGCCGAGCATTCTCGGATAGTGAACATCCAAAATCTCACGTAGGACACCATATATTATACAAGATCACCGGACTGAGTAGATACACCATAATCTAAGGTTGACCCCCTCCTATCATCCCAAAGAATCTTAAAAGCGTATCCCCGTGTGTTATACATCACATGTGACTGCACGCTTGCTAGTGGAAAGCGCACTTATTCTTCTAACCACGTGGGAAATCTTTGTCCGTTAGCCGACTCTGTCGTGACCTGCATGAATCAAATCAAAATTAATTTAATTAAATCCTTCATTATATATGATAGTTAAAAACAAGGTAATTAAAACACTTACATAATCGCTTAACCAACGTCCGAACTCTTCCTGTTTGAGCTCGATCAATTCGTCCTCTGTTTTGTTGGGAAATGCAAAACGTTGATAAGCCATATAAATCCTGTGAGATTGAAGCGATCATCACGTTAACATATATATATATATNAATCAGTCTGGCAAATATATATAATCAAGGACCCAATAAGTAATTAACAATTTGGTTCAATATAATATCTCTCATATTCTTCAACTCCGTCGCAGTTTGTGAGAACATACATATGCAAATGATCCCGCTCATGTGCTGAAAGTCTCCGCTTCTTGCCTTTCTACTAAGTCGTCTAATCTGTACGAATATATGAGGAACATCAACCGGATAAAAAGGTATTTTGCTTCCGTCATCATGTCGAGCTGGTCTACGACTCTTCGTTTTGACTTGTGATGGAAAGTAGAACTCGGCAAAATGTGAGGTTTGTTCATTGATGCTCTGTGCGACAATAGAACCCTCCACTTTGCTCAAATTTTTTACCTTCTTTTTTAGATGAAACATATACCGTTCGAAAGGATACATCCAACGGTACTGAACCGAGCCCCAAGTTCTGCTTCTCGAGGGAGAAGAATTGGTAGATATTCCATAACATCAAAGAAGGAAGGCGGAAATATCGTCCCCAAATTGCAAAGGATTACAAGTATATTATTCGCAAGGTTGCGGATACCGTCTGATGTAAGAGAGCGCGAGCATATATCTCAAAAAATGCACCAATCCCTGCATAATATGCATAACAAATGAATAAATATATGAGTAATAAAATATGCGCAAAATTATTGTATAAAGTATTAAAAATTAATATAATGATTGTACCTGCAATTGCTTTGTGGAGATTACGTGGTAGAAGAAATGCAAAGGCAAATGGAAGGAGGCGCTGCATCATAACATGGCAATCATAACTCTTCATCCCAGAAAACTTCCCTTCTCCATGATCAACGCAGTTACGAAGGTTAGATGCGTATCCGTCCGGGAATTTAACACTATCGGAAATCCAGTTAAAAAAACTCGGTGTTTGAAGGTTCATCCAACCGAAAAGCCAGGCCGGGACCGAAGGCTTCTTGTTCCCTGTCACATGTAGTGCTCTACGAGAACAAATGTCTGGCAAGTCCAATCTAGACTTCAGATTGTCCTTCGTCTTCCCTTGGACATTGAGAATGGTGTTCATAATGTTGTCGAAAAAATTCTTCTCAATATGCATGACATCTAGATTATGTCTCAAAAGATGGTCCTTCCAATAAGGCAAATCCCAGAAAATATTTCTCGTGTGCCAATTATGTACGTTGCCACAACCATCAACAGGATGATGCCCGTTACCACCACAATCAACGGTCCTCTTTGCACCAAAATCTCTGAACTGAGTCAACAAATATTGTCCATCTAACTCAGGAGGTGGACCATCAGATACTCGACGGTTCTTCCTAAACAATGTGGTGCTCCGACGATAAGGATGATCGCTTGGTAGAAATCGCCTATGACAATCAAACCAAGACGTTTTTCGATTGGAACGCATATGTGTTATCTTGACAGTACGAGCATGATAACCTTATGTGCGTTGTCCATCCGGATAACATGCCATATGCTGGAAAATCGCTAATGGTCCATATAAGTACCGACCGCATGACAAAATTCTGCTGACAAGAAACATCAAACGCCTCAACACCTTGCTCCCATAACATTTGCAGCTTATAAATCAATTGCTGCAAAAACACATCAAGTGATATCTTCAGATGCTCTGGTCCAGGAACGAGAATGCTAAGGAACAAGAACTCTCGTCTCATGCACAAATATGGCGGCAAATTGTAAGGTGTTGAAACCATCAGTACATAATCCAAGGTATACGTTTCTCGCTTCATACACAAAACTAGGATACATTAATTGAAAATGTTTTCATGCTCATGCATCTGAGGGATGAGCGATTTCTCCATCCGTTGTATGCTCTGCATGCCATCTCATTACTCCCGATGTGCGCTCTGATTGATATAACCTCTTCAATCTCTTTGTTAACGGCAAATACCACATCCGTTTATAGGACTGACACTCTTCCACCTATTTCCTTATACCAAGGTTTGCGACAAAAACGACATGTCGAACGGTCTGCGTCTTCTCTCCAGTAGATCATACAGTTTTCGATGCATACACTATCATCCGATACGGCAATCGTAGCCCAGCAACAAGTTTCTGTATCTCATAGTATGATGCCGGTGCAAGATTATCTTCTGGCAAAATGTCTTTAAAAAAATCAGCGATTGCATCCACACACTCCTCACTCAAATTGAAATCCGTCTTTATACCCATTATCCTAGTTGCAGCTGATAAAGGGGATTGTCCACCTCTACACCCATCATATAATGGATTTTTAGCAGCGTCTAACATATCAAAGAATCTCCGAGCTTCTAAGTTAGGTTCTTCTCCTCTATCTACATACTCAACAATTGATGGTATACTTTCACAAAATGCATCGTTCACCATCTGAACATGACCTACAGTTTCTACTTTCATTGCAGGTTCTTCTAAGCTAGCACTATCCCCAATATTTTGTTCACTAGTACTAGCATAATCCACCATTGTATCATTTTCTCCATGATAATACCAAATCTTGTAACCCGACACAAACCCATTACAATACAGGTGTGACCATACTTCATCTATCACGATTAATCTACGATTCCGACAATTGGTACAAGGGCAATAGATTTTACCGGGTTTTTGGCTTTCTTCTGCGTACCCACAAATCCCATGAATTGTTGCAGACATTGTTTGTATTCTTCCGTAATTAGGCTCGTCTCCGGAATTTGATGAGGCTTGTCCATCCATGATCGAAAATAATTATAAAGATCTGAAGAAGACATTTTGGTAAGGTTGTAGATGAGAGTTTTTTTTTTTTTTTTTGGTAATTGTAGTGAATGAGAGGGGTGGAGACGTTTTTATAGAGAAATTGTGCGCGATTTCCGACGGCAATCCGACAATACATCATAATATATTTTTTTTTGTTGGTTATAGCTCAAATTTCCCCCCAAAAAAAAACTGAATTTAAACGAAATCAAGATTAGTAATAGGTCCGTCCAACAAATAGAGTTTTCAACGTATGACAAATGAAATTCCATGCACGTTAGTTGTCATATAAGAATCTTTTTCTCAAAAAAAAAGAGATAGTATTTCTTTTTTCTTTTTTTTGATAAATAATATAGATAGATAATATTTTTGGCCAGAAAAGGCAAATCTAACGAGAATAGATAGTATTTCTTACCCAAATAATTTTCTTATTTCCATTATATTGATTTTGGGGTACTCTACAAAAACGAGATTTGTTACCATAAGATAAATCATTTGAATAAGTAAGTTTATCAAAAGCTTTTGTAAAATTGACTACGAAAGAATTTAATAAGGTTTCTAAAAAAAATAGTGTAATTTTGGAAAAAATATATATTTTAGTATTGTTCAAAATCTACAGCTAACAAAATCGTAATCAAGAATGTTGACCAAACAAAAAAACGGAAACAAAGTAATCAAGAAAGAAAATCAGTTAGTTGACCAAAAAGAAAAAGAAAATCAATTAATAATTTATATTGTCCGAAAGCCCTATAAATTGTCCGAAAGTCCTACATTTTCATTTCACGCTTTAGACTCTTCCATCTTCTCATTTACACTAAATCATTTGCTTCTGATCATGGCTCCGATTGCTGTCGGCGATGTTGTACCAGACGGATCATCTCCTTCTTCGACGAGAATGATCAGGTCCAGACCGTCTCCGTTCACTCTCTCGCCACCGAAAAGAAAGTCATTCTCTTCGGTGTTCTTGGTGCTTTCACCCCTACCTGCAGGTTATAAAATACTCCAAACTTTTCCTTAAGATTTTGTGTAGTTGTTAAGCTAATGGATCCTTAGATTCGAATTTGTGTTTTCTTTTTTCCTGATTTAGCATGCAGCATGTGCTAGTTTCATTGACAAAGCAGAGGAGCTGAAATCAAAGGGTGTTGATGAGATCATTTGCTTTAGCGGTGAGTATGATCTCTATGAGCTTGTATATTCAAATGTATGTTCAAGCTGCTTGTCATTAACGACATCGTTTGCATTGATTTGTTGCAGTGAACGATCCATTTGTGATGAAGGCATGGGAAAAGACATACCCAGACAACAAGCATGTGAAGTTTGTAGCAGACGGGTCAGGAGAATACACACAGCTTCTCGGACTCGAGCTTGACCTGAAGAACAAGGGTACTTGGTGTTAGGTCAAGGAGATTTGCTCTGTTGTTGGACAACCTCAAGGTGACTGTCGCCAACGTTGAATCTGGCGGCGAGTTCACGGTTTCCAGCGCCGATGATATCCTCAAGGCTCTCTAAGAATCTTTATCATTTCGCTTGTTGTATTTGTGTATGTAAAACCGCTGCATGTGGAAGTAGTGAATTTCTAGACAACAAAGCAGGCATAATAAAGCGGTAATATAATAAAGTATCTGTTTTTGTTTTTTTTTCTCTCTTTGAGTTGGTTTATGAAAGATAATGAATAGAAGCACTTGAATCTTTTTACCATTGGTCAGGGTTGGCTATGAATAGAAGCAAGACAGAGCTTTTCACGGCTGGATTGAACCAGGATGAAGCAAACGATATCTCTAGTCTGGATTTCAGTTCTGGTGCAATGCCTGTCCGTTACTTGGGTTTGCCTCTAATGCACAGAAAGCTGAGACTAGCAGACTATAGACCTCTAATTGACAAGATCACTGCTCGCTTCTCTTCTTGGAGTTCTCGTGCTCTATCTTTTGCAGGAAGGAAGCAGTTGATTGCTTCTGTCATCTACGGAACTGTAAACTTTTGGATCTCAGCCTTTACCCTTCCAAAAGGATGTCTAAAGAAAATTCAGAGCCTCTGTTCTCGATTCCTTTGGAGTGGTGACATCAATAAAAAGGCTACAGCCAAAGTTTCTTGGGATAATGTTTGTTTGCCTAAAAGAGGAAGGGGGTTTAGGATTGAGAAATTTCCAGATTTGGAATAAAACTCTTCGTCTTAAACTGATATGGCTTCTGTTTGCAGAAGGAAACTCTTTATGGATGGAATGGTTAAAAGCCTACCGGATAAAGGATGAAAACTTTTGGTCTATTGACGAGCACAAGCAAACCTCATGGACTTGGAAATCTCTTCTTGCGCTCAGACCCTTAGACCATGATTATTGCAGTATCTTAGTCTAAGTCTCTTAGACTTATTTTAATCAAAAAAAATCAAAAAGGTGAGAGAAAATGAAGAAACGTTTCTTAAATAAGAAACACTAAGAGACGTTTCTTAAGAAACGTGACAATTTTAATATTAAAAAAATAATTAAGAAACCTATTTGGATTTGTGCGTTAATCATGCTCTTAGCAGCTCAATTCTTAAGATCCAGAGTAGGAAATGGAGAGCGCACCAGTTTCTGGATGGATCATTGGACACCTCTATGACCACTTATAAACCAGTTTGGCGATTCTAGTCCAAGGGATCTCATGATTCCACTGCTATCCACTGTTGCATCAGCTTGCACCACGAATGGTTGGAGACTTAGAGGAGCTCGATCCCAGGCTGCTGAAATCCTACAAACACATCTAACCACGGTACCTATTCCCTCTCTCTCTCCTTCTGAGGATGTGTACTTCTGGACTGTAAATGATGTTGAGGTCTCTTCCTTCTCTACTAAACACACTTGGGAAAGTTTGAGACCTAGGAAACGTCCGCAAGCTTGGACGAAAAATGTTTGGTTCAAAGGTGCTATTCCGAGACATGCTTTTACAATGTGGGTGACTCACCAAAATTGATTGCCTACCAAAGATCGCCTTGCTCAGTGGGGAATGCACACCAACAAAACGTGTTGCCTCTGCGACAGACTCGAGGAAAATAGAGACCATCTTTTCCTTAGGTGTTCATTAAGCCCTTTGGGACATGGCCCTAAAGAGGCTGGGTTACCATCCTTTTGCTTTTCATACTTGGAATGCTTTTTCAATGTTGTTCGATCTCAAAGACATTATTTCTCCAAGGACTCTACGACGGCTGGTTTCTCAAGCTATTATCTACGCTATTTGGTCGGAACGAAACAACAAACTTTTCAACAACACACACACTTCTACTCAGGTGATCTTCAAAGCTTGTGATCGTCTGATTCGTGACGCAATCCTCGCCAAACGGAAACGCAAGGCTTTTGGTGAGCCAATGCAAACGTGGCTCTCATATGCCTAACTCTTTCCTAGTGTTTATATCTTAGACTATTCCTTGTTTTTTATTTTTTTTTGGCAAGGTCTACTCTACTCTGCTTTAGCTCTTTTGTAATTTTACAAACCATCTCATTTGTTAATGAAATTCAAATACTTATCAAAAAACAAAAAAAATAAATATGAAAAATAATGAGTAATCCATGTGATGATTCATACTAAAATTTTCCATTTCGGTCTGGACTGATATGGACATAGTACGTAACCTAACGTTAATTTATTATACGTACCAAAAAGTTAGGCTACCAAAGTTTTCTGTTAAAGCAACCTCAATTTATATAACAACAATATTAGACTTTGTTGCGCTCCTCCATTGATCCACTTACGATCGATACTGCACAAATTCGTTTTCCGGAATGTCTTCCAAAAAACAATTTATCATATATGGCGTGAGATAAATGAAAGAAGACATGGAGAACCTTTTCTTCAACCATCTCGACTCACCAAGCTCATAGACTAGAACATTAGAAATTGTTTCAGCTCAATAAGAAATTGAGGAGATCATACATATGATGAAGTACTAAGCTTATGGTTTGCCACGCGCATTCCATAATATCGACTAAGCTCACCCCAACATGATTAGAGTATTTGCTTACAAAAAATCTATCCTCTAGGATTTGATTTTCTCTTCCAATTTTTACTCCCTGAGCAAAAACGTCACAACCATTGTAAAACAGTTTTTTTGTTTGTTTGAATAATTTAACATTCAATTCCAAAAATAAAATTAGACTTTGAACTGAATCGCGTGCTTTGATCTTGAATGGTCGTAGTTTTTAAGTGAGTTTATGGTTTTTTTGTTTTTCGATACAGTTAAACCTCTATAAATTAATAATGTATGGACTATTATATTTTATTAATTTAGAGATATTAATTTACCGAGGTATTATTCGGTTGATAAACCAATTTCAGAACCAAATTTTTTTATTAATTTATCCAAATATTAATTTATCGGGTATTAATCTATAAAAGTTTTATTGTAACTCATTTAAACATACAATCAAAACTTTAGGTATTTAGGGCTTGACTGGGATGCCAGTGGAATAGCAGAATAATAGAATAGTGAATCAGTTATTAACAGAATCATTTAAACAAGAAAACTCGTAAGCTGAATAAACAAAAATAGAATTGTAAAACAAGTGAACAATAAAAAGCTACAATTTAATAGATGAATAAAGTTTGTCTAGTCTAGTAATTATAAAATGAATATGTGTGAGATGAATTTTCATATTTTATCATTCTGTCCAGTTTACTGTGAATTGTATGTACTCGGTGAAATTACGTTTTCAAAATGTAAAAAATTAGTATTCCTAAAATTTAGGAAAACTATTTTGTTTCCTTACGCCTCCAGCTTTATTTGAAAAAAATATAGGAAAACTAGTTCATGACTTGTTATCTTAAAGCCGCAAAAATAGTTATGGATTCTAGACTCCCTCCATTTCAGCATTCAAATTGATTTGTACCCTCGTACTAAAGGTCGAAACAAGCCCATGAATCTCACAATCTCTTCACCTTCCTTTTTCCTACTCTTTGATTTTTTTTTCCATGAGAGTACAACATAGAAAAATAGAAAAATTGTAGAAAGTTTATAATTTTGGGTGATTGCGAATCATAAAAATATATATGCAATTGTATTATGGGGTTCAGAACACCATGCAACCGCACACTTTATGAAGTTTTCAAAATTAAGGAAAAAGCGTCTCGCCTCTGCAAATCCGTTCTTCTTTCTAATTACTATATCAATATTCATTTTAATATTATGATTGCCGTGTGTATTTTACTTTATAGTTTGCCCTATTATAGAATTTGGGGTAAACAACTTATCCCCCCCCCGGAAGTATCATATAGTAACAAATCCACCAAAAGTTTCGACCTCGGCCTAGATCCCCCTGATTTGAAAGTTACCCCAATTGGAAAATTCGAAACATATTTAGACACAAAACAAAAGTTTGAAACCAAAATCCACACAAACCACGATTTAATTTTGGGTTACTGTTTACCAAATGAACCTTAACTAGCTAAACATGAAACTAAATCGGATTACGACCCAATTAAAACTGGTGTACCAAAATTAGACCCACCCAAAAATTAAACTCCAAAATCCCCAAATTGAACCCCAAATCCCTAAAATCCTAGAATCTAAAAAAATCCGCAATTTCATTTGCCACGAACAATCCCTAAAAATCGACTCAAATCCAGACATTCGCTAGCGAATCTTCCCTCCGTCACAGCCGAATTCTTCCGTCACCGCCGAATTAGCAATCGCCGGTGAAATCTTTCGTCACCAAGGAATGATCCAGAGAACAGTGACAAGATTGATTTCAAGTGCTGAGAAGCCAAGATTGAAGCCAAGATTGAAAGGAGATGTTGTGATTTCATCCTTGATTCTTAAGCCAGTTTAGTCATCGATTGATTTAACTCTACACTTTGTTTCCTGTTTGATACTTGTGCAGAAAGTAAAGAAGAAGACACATGATTTACAAGTTCCCAAGGCAATCCGCCAAGGTACGTCTTGGTGATCTAATCCAGATCACAAGGATTTCACTATACGTTTTAACCAAGTACAAGAAACCAAGAATGATCGATCACCAGAGAAATTAGCCGAGAAAAGAAAGAAGAAGAAAGCTAATGAAGATAAGTTCTTCTCTCTCTTTCTTTTCTCTAGATCACTCCTACTTGTAACTTTTGTATATCCCACACACTGTATTCCTGAGCAATGTCGACCTTACTGTGTATCAGGTCTAGCTCAGCTGCCTCGAGCTCATGCGCCTTCAGTTACAAAAACTAACCTTATCGCCAAGGTTCATCGCACCGAGACACATTTGATCACACAAAACAACATCCTTCTCCAACAGTTTTACTTCTTCTGGGATTGACCAAGCTTCTTCTCCGTATGGGCCTTTAACACTCAATATCAGCCCAACAAGCTTTAGCCCATATCACTAAAATGAATCGTATCCTCACATTCTCCACCTCGAGACGTTTCAGACAGACCAAGCGAATCTTATCCGATTCACTTTCTCTTTGTTCCGACATACATCTTGTCAAAACTCTAGCTTCACTCCGAGCTAGATTAAGTCTCTGAGCACCCTCATACGGCTTCTCCCATCTTCAGACTTCGTTACTAGTACCGGCTTAGTGAGTATATCCGCCAGATTTATCTTCGTGTCGATCTTCGACACCACAAGATCCCCTTCTGCGATGACATCTCTGATGAAGTAGTAACGAGTCTGGATGTGCTTCGTCCTCTCATGGAAGATGTTGTTCTTAGCAAGACAGATCACACTCTGCGAGTCACAGAAGATCTCTACCGTCTTTTGAGGAAACCCCAACTCACAGGTAATTCGTTTCAACCATAGTGCTTCCTTTGTTGCCTCTGCTAAAGCCATGAACTCTGCTTCCATTGTTGATAATGCTACTATTTGTTGCAGACCTGAGCGCCAGCTCACAGTATTCCCTCCGACCTGAAATACATAACTATTAATCGATCTCCTTTGATACTGGTCAGTAGCAAAATCACTATCGCAATATCCTTTAATATTGAACTCATGTGACTTCGTGAATGTAAGTATGTAGTTTGAGCTTCCCTTTAGATACCTTAAGACCCAGCCAACTGCTTTCCAATGTTCTTTGTTAGAAGCACTCATAAAACGACTAACCAGCCCCAATGCATGAGCTATATCAGGATGAGATCCGACCATTGCAATCATCAGACTCCCAATGGCACTTGAATAAGGTACCTTCTTCATTTGCATCTCAGTTTCAACTTCAGTCTTAGTACTACATAGCTTGAAATGACACCCGATTGGGGTTTGAACTGTCTTCAAATTTGTAGCATCAAAACTTTTAGAGATAAATACTCTAATAGCACAAAAACGTTGTGATATGACTAGAGTAATACATAGCTTTTATATATAACTTAAATGATGCAAACTCTAAAGGAAATGTCCATTAAAGGCAGTTTAAAACTGTAATTAACGAAAATGCCATATATTTTTTTTTAAAGTGAGATATATAGAAGAAAAAATAACATTAATCTCTCATTTCTCTTTGTTTCTCTTCTAACTAAAACCCTAGCCGCATCTTTCACTCGCCGAATCACCTCCGCTCTAGCTCCGGCTCCGGCGAAGACGCAGTTTTGTTCCCGGATTCCCTCCTCATCTCAGATTCCGACGTCGTTGATACCGGTAAGTCTTCTTATCTCATTCTTTCTCGTCGTCTCCTTCTACTCTTCGTCTCCTTCCTCCTCTACCGCCGCGTCGACCTACGGTAAGTCTTCTTTTCTCCTCTTTGTCTCCTTCTTTCTCTTCTTCTCATCTTCTTATTCTCCCTCTTCATCTTCTTCAAATCTTTCTATTCCCTGCGTCGACTCAAACCACCAATATAACCCCTATGGCAGACTGCACCTGTTGTGGAGATCTGGTCATAACTCTCGGTTTACAACTCCGTTTGGGGCTATTATGGTCTTCCTAAAAATCTGACGTCCGGGGCTTTCTGTGGACAGCCTGATCGTCGCCTCATTCTTCCTGAGTCGCCGTGAAAATGTCGTTGAGGTGACTGATCGGAATCGCCAGCGGAGGGCTCGGCCAGACTGCAGTGGCTTCACGGTTTCGGCCATAACTCTAGAACGGTAGATTCAATTGAGGCTCTCTCGGCGGTTCTGAAAAGCTGATTCAAAGATCTATCATTGGATGGTTGAATCGCCGCGAGACTCTAGGTGGTTCGCCGGTAAATCGCCCCGCAAGGGGGAAGATCAAAGAGCTTGGGCGCGCCTCTCGGTTTTGATCTTTTCACTATCGGCGCGCCTCTCGCTTCGCCACGAGCTTAATGGCTGATTTATGCATACTTGATGACTGATTTATGCATACTTGATGGCTGAATTATGTATACTTGATGACTGATTTATGTAAACTTGATAGCTGATTTATGCATAATTTGATGGCTGATTTATGTATACTTGATGGCTGATTTATTTATACTTGATGACTGCTTTATATAAACTTGATAGCTGATTTATGCATAATTTGATGGCTGATTTATGTAAACTTGATAGCTGATTTATGTTTATATGATGGCTGATTTATGTAAACTTAATGGCTGATTTATGTTTATATGATGGCTGATTTATGTCTTTATGTCTTTTAACGATAATGCCATTTAGGAGTTACTGTTTTAAGTTAGATTTATTGTAACAATTCAGTTTCGTAATAAGAGAAATAAATATCCCAAAGCGAAAAAGAAACGAAAATAAATATCCCAATAATGATTCAATTTCTTATGGCTGATTTACGAACCATACCAAACACCGTTATAGCTGATTTACGAACCATACCAAACACCGTTATGGCTGATTTACGAGAGAAACATAGGGATTCACGCGGTGTCTCGAGATTATAAAAAGTGTAGGTGGGGAACTTCAATTTCGTCGATATTCATGCCCAAATTGAATTCTAATTCAAATCGTTTGAAAATTCAAATTTTTTTGTTTTTTTTTTGTCGTTCGTTTTAATATTCAATTTTTTCATCTTTTTTGGTTTCCAACATATTCAGCTTCATGGCCGATTTATCATCTATTATGGCCGACTTATCACACAAGTATTTTTGAATTTATGGGATTACGAGTTTTACATTGAATTAGGGGATTAGGGGGGGGGGGGTTATGATTTAGGGTTTAAGACTGTACATTGATTTTTTTTGTTATCTATGATAACATAGTTACTACAAAACATGTAATGTAGGATTTAGGGTTTAAGTCTAATATAGTTAGCCATATAGATAAGACATGGTAAGGATTATGTTGTTACTATATCTAAGGTTTATGGTAATATAGATATGACATGTTTATAACTTAGTAATCTGAAGGAAATAATGATATTATAGGCTTATTTATGAAAATTCTTATAAATACATGAGAAAGATTATATTGTATGCGGTTTAGGATTTGAGATGAACATTGATATGCTCAAATATAATACCCTAAAGTACTAAAGCAGTAATTGCAGTAAGTTAGGGGTCGAACCACAAAGACTCAAGATATTGCTCAATAGATTGCAAGATTTGAATTAAGCTAAGTCAATAGATTAAACAGAAAACAACTAAAATTATCAAGTGGGTTGTAAATTCAATGGGAAAAACTAGGTTCAAGGTATCTCTTGGGAAATCTGAGAATGCAGACAAAACAATCTATCAGGATTCAGATTAAGCACGGTTCTTGAACTCAAATCACTAAGTTATAATTAACCAACTTTCGTTGCGAGAATTATCTAAGTCTAAATCCTAAAATTCCAAATTTCTTTGCTAATCCTAAAGATCTAAACCAGCTTTAGAGTTCAGGTTTGATATGTTCACAAAACAACTAAACCAAATTTCTTTGCAGATAGTTATTTTGCTCACCATAGGTTCTGTCAGGTTTCCAATCACACTTTCGTGTCTAATTGATTAACCTAAGATCTAAGTTCTAGGTGATCAAGCTAGAATTAGCACTAAGAACAACCTATGGTGAAGAACGTAATTGATTATGAATCCTAATAAATCGATCTATCTAACATACAAAGAAATCCTTTTATGAGAACCCTAAACCTAAAAGAGAACTACTCAGACATGGAGATTAAAGAAAGCAACATGACTGAATAATACTTCAATAGATAAAATAAGAATAGAGTAAAACAAAGGTTCAAAATCATCTCTCTGACGAACAAAGTTCAAACTTGTCTCCTTCAATTTGCTCTCAACAAAAACCAGAATAGAATAAAGCGTAACCAACAAAAGTGGCTGAAAAACCTAATTAATAACCTAAAACACGTTTTGGGGCTTATTGTAATTATTAAAGTCTTCTGGACCAAGGAGCAATTTCTTCAAACTTCAGAAAAGTCGCGACATGTGTTTCTCTGCAGTCGGTATCGATCGATACCATAAGTGGTATCGGTCGATACTCGGGCTTCAAATCGGCTTCTCAGCTACATGATCTCTGCTTTGCTCCAAAAAGCTCCAGAATGCTTCAATATCTCCAATTATGCTCCAAACGTACCTAAAACCTGAAAAAACTCTAAAAGACTCCAAAAACACTAGATAGACTCAATAAAAAGGACTTATATCATGGTCAAAAACGGGTAAAAACCATGATATATCAAACATGATAAGAATAAACATACAAGAAGTGTAAATCTTACGAATATAACCCATTGTTGATGTAAGACTTAAAATTACTTAATATTGAAATAAAATTATTAATTAAAACTTGAAACACAGATTTGAGGTATGGCTGATTTATAACTGACCGATTTGAGGTATGACTGATTTACGAACCATACCAAACACCGTTATGGCTGATTTACGAACCATACCAAACACCGTTATGGCTGATTTACGAACCATACCAAACACCATTATGGCTGATTTATGAACCATACCAAACACTGTTAAGTTTTACAAGTTTTTGCATTATGCCCAACCTGATTACAACGAGAACAAGTGTGTTGCTTTCTAGGGCGTTTCTTCTCACTTGCCTTTTCCAAACATGATTTAATTCTTGAGCTCTTAGGTCTTATCGTACATATAAGTCAGCTGCATCGTACCTTTAAGGTTGTCTCTTCGTTAACGTCAATCGCCACTAAAAGACTATTTAAGTAATTAAAAAAATTAATGAAATCAGCCATTAAAACACATAAATCAGGTGGAAAAAATAAGTCAGCCGCTACATCATATAAGTCAGTCGTCAATAGCATACTATTACATCAATTAATCTTTCGCTAATTAGTCAGCCGTAATTAGGCCGACTTTTAAGTAAATCGGTCTTATTACGGCGGATTTACAATAAGTCAGCCACAATTAACCTGCATAAGTATGCCGTTGCAAAATAAATCGGCCACATAAGTCAGCCGGATTAACGATAAATCAGGCGAGTACCAATAAGTCGGCCATGTCATAGCAATAAGTTAGCCAAAGTTTTCATAAATCGGTCGTCAGAATAAAAATCAGCCGTGTCGTGTACTCCTAAGTCAGCCGATAATTCATAAGTTGGCCGAGGTTCATATAAGTCTGCCATGACCTATGGCTGACTTATGAATATAAATCAGCCGACCAACTAATAAGCCGGCCATTATTTTAAATCAGCCGCTCGTCCTGTAAGTCTGCCGTCACTACAACGATAAATTTCTGCGGCAGACTTTCATAATACACGTAGGCAGTTTTTGTGCCACGTAGGCGCCGCGCCTGTTTTTTCGCTGATGTGGAAAATAAAAGTAATGACATTCCTGTAATTACATTTTTGTTATCAAATGTTTAGAAGGGCATTCTGGGTATGAAAAACATTTCAGTAATAAAAAATAGTTGTTTACTAGTTTAGTCATTTTACCTAATTTCTATGCTATTTAAGTAACTCTTCCCAAACTTTTAAGAACCTTCTGAATGTAAGACTCCTGAGATAAGTAAAGAACCCCTTTATTCGTGTCTCTAATGATATCCATGCCTAGGATCCTCCTGGCAGGTCTTAGGTCCTTCATCTCAAACTCACGACTTAACAAATCTTTTACCCTTTGAACCTCCTTTAAGTCTTTAGCTGCAACCAACATGTCATCAACATATAGCAAGAGATACACATAACTCCCATCACCATAAGCTTTAAAATACACACAAGTATCCAACTGACTTCTTGAAAACTTATGTGATTTTATAAACTGATCAAACCTTAGATTCCATTGACGAGGAGACTGCTTAAGACCAAACAGAGATCTCTGTAATAAGCAGACCTTGTTTCCCTTAGAGTATCCCTCAGGTTGTTCCATAAGAATTCTTTTATCCAAATTTCCATGTAAGAATGTTGTTTTCACGTCTAACTGTTCTAACTCCAGATCCTGATTAACCACCATAGATAAAACCAATCTGATTGTAGTGTGCTTAACCACTGGTGAAAAAACTTCATGATAATCAATTCCTTCAATCTGAGAAAACCCCTTAGCAACAAGTCTAGCTTTATACCTTGGTTCTTCCAATCCTGGGATTCCATGTTTAAACTTGAAAACCCACTTGCAACCAATAGTTCTCTGTCCCTCTGGCTTATCAATGAGCTTCCAAGTAAAATTCTTGTTTAAAGAATCCATTTCTTCATCTGTAGCTCCCATCCACTTCACTTTATTTTTCCCTTTCATAGCTTCCTGAAAAGATCTAGGTTCTTCAACTTCAAACAATTCAGCTACACTTAGAGCATAGGCTGCTATATCTCCATCATCAAATCTGCTTGGAGGCTTGATGTCTACTCTTCTTTCACTATCTCTAGCTAAGAGATAATCACTAAGACCATGTGATAAATCTTCTGATTCATATTCTTCTTCCTCTGAATCTTCAACTACTTCTGACTCTGAGACAGCTCCACCTTCACCTGAAACTCCACCTTCTCCTGAAGCTTCTTCTTGAATCAGATCTCCACTGTCACTTTCTTTGATCTTGATAGAAACTTTTTCCTTTCCTTTTCCATTCTGACCAGTAACAACTTAATTTTTTCCAATATCCGTGAAAAGTGTATCTTCCCATAAAACTACATCACGACTAATGACCCATTTTCTTTCATGATAACTCCAAATTCTGTAACCCTTGAGTCCTTGTGGATATCCCATGAAGACACCCTTCTTAGTCCTTGGCTTTAGTTTACCCTGATCAACATGATAATATGCCAAACAACCAAACCTCTTCATATGAGAATAATCTGGTTTTACACCAGTCCAAACCTGCTCTGGAATCTCTAACCCGAGAGGAACAGATGGTGACATGTTGATAATATAAACCACAGTTGATCGATGCAGCTTCTGCTCAGAATGCTTCACCCAAACCTGTTTCACTTAGAAGACTCCTCACCTTTTCCAGTATAGTCCTATTTAACCTCTCAGCCACACCATTCGGTGAGGAGTATATGGACAAGTCTTATGCCTTAGAATTCCATGAGCCTTGCAGTGATCATCAAACATTTTATTGCAATACTCCAGTCCATTATCAGTTCTTAAAGCTTTAAGTTTCTTTCCACTTTGATTTTCAACAAATACCTTCCACTCAACAAACTTACTGAATGCTTCATCTTTAGTTCTAAGAAAATAGAGCCAAACTTTCCTTGAGAAATCATCCACAAATGAAATGTAGTACTGACACTTTGATAAACTTGGTGTAACATTCGAAGAACCCCAGATATCATAATGAACATACTCCAATTTTTCTTTTGAAATATGCTTCCCCCTCTGATAAGACAGCCTATGAGACTTCCCCAGAATACAAAATTCACATTATTTTAGCTCTTTAATAACTTCTGATTTTAGTAACTCCTTTTTGACTAAAACTTGCAACCCTTTAGCACTCATATGCCCCATCGTGCTATGCCAGAGCATAGTATTATCGCCTGCCTTAACTGCTGCATTTGGTTGTTCTTTCACTGGATTGCCATCTAGGATATAAAGAGTATCCTGATAATTTCCTGCGAGAACTTCTCTTTCCTTGTAGAACACTTGTAGCCTGAAACTTGTAGACTGAAACCAATAGCCTTGTGACTCTAATTGCCCTAATGAAATCAAATTCCTCTTTGATGTAGGAGAATACCTCACCTTAGTTAATACAACAATTGTTTTGTTGTAGTTAACTATCTTTAAACTTCCTATAGCTGTGACAAAACAATGTGTATCATTACCCATTAAGATATTTCCTCCATCAATATCTTCAAAATCAAATAGTAGATCTTTCATGTAGGTTAAAGATACAAACATCCTGAGTCAAGTACCCAGCCATCTCTAGAATGAAACTCTGATGCAGTTAACAATAGAGGTTCATCATCCAGAACCTGTCCAACATTAGCTTGAGAGTTAGATGTTTGTCCTCTCTTTGGGCAGTCTTTCTTGAAATGTCACTCAGCTCCACAAATCCAACAAGCTCTCTTGTGTTTAACCTTTGCTTTGTCTTTGTCTTGTTGTTTGCCCTTATTGTTGAACTTCTTCTCATTCTGATTCTTAGACTGAATATATAAACATTCACTGCTTGATTTCTGCACATGAATGCCCTTCTGCTTTAGTTCAGTCTCTAGAGAATAGGCTGATGTAGTTATTTCTTTTAGTGTTATTGTCTGTTGTTCACCTATGTACTTGAGTGTGTGAACTAATTGAGAAAACTGTGAAGGCAAGCCATGTAGAAGAATTACAGCTTGATCTTCATCACTCAATTCAACATTTAGACTAGCAAGATATGAGACCTGCTTGTTAAACAGATCCAGATTCTTGTCTAGATTCTTCCCTTCTTCCATCTTGAAGCTATAAAACCTCTGTTTTAAGTAGAATTTGTTAGGTAGTGACTTATCTTGGTACTGTGATTCAAGAGAATCCCACATGGCTTGAGCAGTTTTGTGATTCAAACCAACCTTCCTCGGCACCATATCAGTCAGACTCATACTCAACATATTTATAACCCTATGATCTTTCTCCAACCTTTTAGGGTCAGTTTTGACCTCTTCATCAGTCCCTTTACCCTTCGGATCTGGTGTAGATGTTGATGTCTCACCATCAATCTTTAGAACTGAGTCAAGTCCAAGGATCTATAGCTGAGCTAGAACTCTATGCTTCTAGATTGTGTAATACCTTCCCCATCAAACTTTTCAACCTCCCATCTTCCCTGAGTTGGCTCAACCATTCTGCCTCACCATATCTGAACTCTTGAAACCCAGAACCAGAAATATCCAAGCAAAATAACCAATACCCAGAAAACACCAGCAACACAACACGCAGAGTATAACCAGATGTAAATGAGATGAGAAAACCAGTAAGATCAATAGATCCAGATGAGAAAATAACTTGACCCATAAACCATGTAGAAGGTCCGATACCTGCTGAGTCTTTCTCCTCGAAAACTAGAAAACCAGAAACCACCTTTGACCGCTCCAACCTAAAGCTCTGATACCACTTGTTTTGATTTCATCCTTGATTCTTAAGCTAGTTTAGTCATCGATTGATTTAACTCTACACTTTGTTTCCTGTTTGTTACTTGTGCATAAAGTAAAGAAGAAGAAGACACATGATTTACAAGTTCCCAAGACAATCCGCTAAGGTACGTCTTGGTGATCTAATCTAGATCACAAGGATTTCACTATACGTTTTAACCAAATACAAGAAACCAAGAATGATCAATCACTAGAGAAATTAGATGAGAAAAGAAAGAAGAAGAAAGCTAATATAGATATAAGTTCTTCTCTCTCTATATCACTTCTGCTTGTAACTTTCGTATATCCCACACACTGTATTCCTGAGCAATGTCGACCTTATTGTGTATCAGGTCCAGCTCAGCTGCCTCGAGCTCATGCGCCTTTCAGTTACAACAACTAACCTTATCGCCAAGGTTCATCGCACCAAGACACACTTGATCACACAAAACGACATCCTGCTCAACAGTTTTACTTCTTCTAGGCTTGACCAAGCTTCTTCTCCGTATGGGCCTTTAACACTCAATATCACTGAAACGAATCGTATCCTCACAGGAGACATGAAGGATTTGATGCTTATGAGTCTCTCTTTTGCAGTTTATGTTTATATCTAGAATCCAAAAATATGATTCTCAAATCTAATGGTACGAGACTGAAAAGCCAAAGTTACATCAACACAATAAGAAGAACCTATGAAATTATAGAGATGTAATTAGATGAATAATAAAATTGATTATCCGAGACGGCGGAGGAAAATGAGATTCGGCAATTGTCGAAATCCTTGACCTCATCGGAAGACGACCCCGCCATGTCAAAAACAAGAGCGGAAAAGAGTCCATCATGAGTTTTGAAGAACATATTGTCGTCTTCGAAATCCCCCAATCATACCCAGCTCATCGTCACACCAGCTCGCAATCAGACCTTTCATAGTAATTAGGAGTCAGAGAAAGATGTGGTTCATTCGTCACCGTTCGATGGGTTATTTCATCTTCAACCTCTCTCACCTTTGACCCTCTCGCTCTATCTCCTCTCTTGTAGAACTATGTACTTCTTCTTTCTCTGCCTCCCTTTTTTCCAGGTCCTTTAAATCTTCTTCTTCATCTTCCTCTAGTTTGGTTTTTCAGCTGAAGAGACATAGATTTATTTGGGGTTTTGAATGGTATGAGGCCGTTTCACTGAAACTAATCCTCCCGAAATTGTTCTGAAATCGAAGGGGATTGCTTGAGGAGAAACTGAAGAATCAGAGATGTCTGCCATAAGGCTTAAATCGATATGAAGTTAGCTTGTGTCGTTGGGTAAAGAGAAGAGTTTGATTTGATTAAGGAAATGGAGAAAAAAATTAAGAAAACAATGGCGGAAGAGATCCCCCTGATTTTTTTTCAATTGATTTGAGGATTTTCATATTTAAATTGGATTTGAAGTCGTTTTGGGTTGGGTTTACAGATCAGATTTGAGTTCGGGTCGGATTTTTAATTTGGTATGGTATCCGGTTTAAGTGGTTTCGTATCAGGTTTAGCTCACAAACCATTCAAACCAACGATTATGGGTAAATATGTTTCGAACTTTCCAATTGGGGAGACCTACGTTTTTAACTTTCAAATCAGGGAGATCTAGGTCGAAGTCGAAACTTTTGGTGGATCTGTTACTATATGATACTTCGGGGGTATGTCGTTTACCCTAGAATTTGCGTTCATACAATCTAAATACTGAGAATTTTCATTTATGCTTTATTGCAGTAATGAAAATTGATTTCTTGTGAAGTGTTTTGGTCATGAAAACATGAATCATAAAATTATTTGTGATCGATAGTTAATCCATTTCTATCTAATTATTCTCGGATCAGTATTTAACAATTTTTCTGCATTTTTTTATTTGTTGAATTATATGGATTTATACTTCTGGTTTTCTGCAATTTATTCTGATTATTTTATGGATTTTTTACAGTTTTTTTATGTGTTATGAACTTAAAGCACTAATGATATCGATATATGTTAAGGTTTATATCTTTTCTGGCGGCTTCCGAAAGATCAAATTAAAAAATTTATCTTGGATCATTTGGTATATTTAGAAGGCTAAAAACGATAAGGTTTACTCAAATCTGGATAGAGATCCTCGAGAAGTCCTTAGGATTGCAGAATCTGAGGCAACAATCTGGAAATCAGCACAAATTAGTGATCAAACCATGGCATTCCAAAGCTGTACTCTTTCACCGGTTGTTTCGAGTCAGGAGGGAATCTGCTGCTATGTTGATGGTTCATGGAAGGAGACTGGCACTTTTTCTGGATTAGGATGACATTGTTTTCAAGCAGGCGTCGAATGATCTATTTCGGGAGCAAGGAATCTACGAAGAAACCTCTCTCCTTTACACGCATAAATAGAAGCTCCCATATGGGCCATGCACTACACGATCTCAAATCAAAAGACCGCGATAGCTTTCGCAACAGACTGCTCTGAGTTGGTGAAGATGGTGTCTACACCGGAAGAGTGGCCTACTTTTGCATTACACCTGAAGGAATTCATGAAGAGTAAGGGAGCATTTACTTTTTTCTCTATCTCGCATATCCTCCGTGCAAACAACACAAAGGCGGACAAGTTAGCACAGAGTGCTCAAATCTACCCGCATGATATTGTTTATGTAAACTCGGTACCTCCGGTTTGGATTTCCGAACCGTTCTAGGTATTATGTTGTCGACAAAAAAAATGTCTTCATCAAAAGTTATGTTTATTGTTCTTATTTGTTTTACCTTGCGTCTAACTCTCTTGCTTAATTTGCAAGGATCTTTTGTCGATTGCCTTTATTGAAATTGCAGTTTCTTAATCGAATTTATATAGACATTAATCCGTGTTTGAAATCCGTGTAGTGCATATCGGTTTCTGGTTTATTAATCCGATGTAACAAATTTCCATGTTAAAACAACAATGGGATCAATGAATGCATCTTTTTGTGAACACGTGTAAGGATAAACATAATCCAAAATGAACTTGTGAAGAAAGAGACGCAACCACCTATGTTCGTGAGGCGAATACTTCTTGCACATCGTGAGATGATTCATAAGAATCTGTAAATCTTTTGGTAGTGATTTCTTAATGGTCTTTCTTCGAGAGAATGCACTGTAAACTTTCACGGAAGCCACATCTACACCAGACAAACCTTCGTGGAAGGAAAACGTCATTTTTGAGATCGACTCCATCATGCAAAACCATATATGGGAGATAATCGTTTTCCACATGGGTTTAAAGTCCTAGGGTGTAAAAGAATTTTCAAAATTCAAAAAACCGATGACTTAGTCCAAAAGACAAAAGTCTATAGACTTGTGAAGTCTCTGTTTGGGCTTACAAAAGCTCCTAAATAGTGGCATGAAACATTTGACAACATCATGATGTCAAATAGTTTTAGCATCAAGGAATATGATAAGTGTATATACACCAAAAGTACTCCACACAAGTATATTTTGCTCGGTTTTTATGCAACTCTCATTATTTAAAGCAATAAAGACATCATCGAACAAACTAAGACTATTTTTGGTGTGAAGTCTAACATGTAGGACATGGGACAGAAGGATGTGATTCTAGGGATTAAGATCACTAGACATTTATTCTAAAGGAATCATAATGTCTCAACCCCATTATGCTAAAACGATTCTTGAGAGATTCAAGATCTACTCAAGTATAATCAGAAATCAAAAGTACTTATCCAATTGTACTATACTCAATCTGGTGGACTTTGTACATGTACTAAGTAACCACACGAGTCATCTAGGTTGTAAACACCGGAAAGCTATAACTAGAGTATTGAGCTACGTGCGATATACTAAAAGTTATGGGTTGCATTATGGTAAGAAATCAATAGTTTTGGAATGATACAATTATGTTAATTGGTTATCTACTTCCACAAAGTAATACTCGACAAATGGATATGCTTTACGCATGGTAATGCAACAACATCATGGAAATCTTCTAAACAAACTTTGTTGATCAGATTGATCATGAAACCTAAATTCATAATTTTACATAAAACTAAGAAAGCTAAGTGGTTTTGAAACTTGGCGGAAGATATCTTGCTGTGGAAAAAAACTAGTGCGAGCATTACGTGTACACTGTGATAGTCAATTGACTATAGCTCGGGCACTGAGTTTTTTATATAATGGTTAGTCATATCTTTAAAAAAGATGACATAAAACCAATAGACAATTTATTTCAAATTGTGTATTCTAAATAGCTTATATCCAATCGGATGACAACATAGGGTCCAGTTATTAAATGTGCCACGAGATCAAGTTGTAAAATCATCAAAAGAAATGGGTTAAAAGCCTATGACTTAAGAGAAGGTGAAGTCCCACAAAGTATGTTCAAAGGGAAAAATAAGTCAAACTGAATCTGCTAAGGGCACTGGGAGACTATAGCCTCTTTTTCAGTTCCTAGGATGATGAACAGTGCTACATGTATGTGTAGAGGATATGCGATGTTTTTAATGATTTGAGCCCATAGCTGATATTTTTGTGGAGTATTACCGGAGACTCCTTAAAACAAAATTAATGGAAAATCACCATGTACGCGTAAAATGGGGCCGTTTCTAGGAGAATGAAGGCTATGCTATATTCTTCAAGTTCACTCATGATTAACCAGGAATGTTTACGACAAAAATGAACACAATAGAGAACCTAGTTATGTGAGAAAATGAATTTGTGTTATAGTTGTTGTTTTGGTTTACATCAAAGCCATGGAGGTTCAAGACATCATGTTCAATTCCTAGTCGAGTATATCCGATAATTGTTAACAATGACTGGTTCAAGGCTGAAAAATGCTACTAACTCATATATAGTGGATTTTTCGCTTATATTTTCAAAGGTCCTTATGGTTAGTCGTCATATGTTTAGAGTCATTTCTGTTCATTTTGGGGGACTGTTGGAACTTGTTTTTGACAAAGTGTTTTTACCACTTTTACGGTGGTTTTTTTGGCGGAGAAATCTGTTGGAATGACCTGATTTTGGACACGATAGAATCGTCGCCGTGAACACTATAACGTAGTGTATTCACTTTTTAAAAGAGGAGTTGATTTGAATGAGTAATGGAGGTCTAAAATGGGTGGTTTGAAAAGATTGTAAAGTTTTAAAATTTGGCTAAGTGTAAAAATTAGCAATTATCTTACACTGAAAGTTAGAGGTGAAATCCATCTTCTATATAAGGTGGAGAACTGTTAGAAAAGACTCAAAACCTTGGATACACTATAGTGTATTTGATATGCTCAAATTAATACCCTAAAAAGTACTAAAGCAGTGTTGCAGTATAGTTAGGGGTCGAACACAAGAACTCTAGATATCACTCAATAGATTATAAAGATTAGAATTAAGCTAAACCAATAGTTTGTAGACTAAAGCAATGCGTAAATTAGATGTGTTGTAAATCGATTGGAAGAAAGATTAGGCTCAGAGTATTTCTCAGGAATTCAATGAATGTAGATAAACTAGCTAACATGATTCAGTTTTAGCGCGGTTCTTGAACTCACTAAAGTATAGCTAACCAACTCTCGTTGCGAAAACTATCTAAGTCTAAATCCTAGAATTCCAAATCTCTTTG
Source organism: Eutrema heterophyllum (assembly GCA_002933915.1). Classification (NCBI taxonomy): domain Eukaryota; kingdom Viridiplantae; phylum Streptophyta; class Magnoliopsida; order Brassicales; family Brassicaceae; genus Eutrema; species Eutrema heterophyllum. Next base: position 1,194,599 of record PKMM01011241.1, read on the forward strand.
CGAATCCTAAAGTCTAAACCAGCTTTTAGTTCAAGTTTGATTTGTTCACAAAACAACTAAACCAAATCTCTTTGCGAATAGTTATTTTGCTCACTCTAGGTTCTGTCAGGTAACTAATCGCACTCTCGTGCCTAACCAATTATCCTAAGATCTAAGTTCTAGGTGATCAGTCTAGAATTAGCTTTGAGAACAACCTAGGCGAAAAACTAATTTAGATGGTAAATCCTAATTATTCAATTAACCTAACATTCAGAGAAAACCCTTAAGAGAACCCTGAACCTAACAAGAGAACTACTCAGACATGAGAATTGAGACAATAAACATGGCTGAAATAATACTCAAATAAATAATAAAAAGGAGAGTAACAAGAGGGTTCGAAATCTTCTCTCGGACGAACAAAGTCTCAGACTTGTCTCCCTCAGAAAGCTCTCTCACAAAACTCAGATCAATCAAGCGTAATCAAAAACGTCTCCCTCAAAGTGGCTCAAAAATCCTAATTAATAACCTAAAACACGTTTTGGGGTTTATTGCAATTATCAAAGTCTTTTGGGCAATTTTGCAATTCTTCAACTCTTCATAAAAGTCGCGACTTCTGTCTTGCTGCAATGAGTATCGACCGATACTAGGGTAGTGTCGATCGATACTGAGACTCTAAATCGGGTACTCAGCTACACAAGCTTCTGTTTTGCTCCAAAATGCTCGAAAAAGCTCAAATATCTCCAATTATGCTCCAAACGTGCTAAAACCTGTAAAAGACTCCAAAATAATAGAAAGACTATAAAACGGACTTATATCATGGCTTAAAATGGGTAAAAACCATGATATATCAACTCCCCCAGACTTAGCCTTTGCTTGCCCTCAAGCAAATAGAAGACTAAACCAGAGAAAGAAGTTTGAAAACGCAGAGACTCACCTGTTCATGAAACACTGCAATGACCCTTTTCCCAAACATCCAAATGTCACCTAACCATATCCAAATCTAACCACCATGTACTTCTCCGTAGACATTCGCAGCTTCCCCAGACCACACACATTATTTCGCAGCATCGTTCAATTAAACCCTTCATCGCCAGTTTCATCTCTGTGATCAATACCAAGAACTTTCTAGATTCTTTCCCATACAATATCATGACAAGGAACCACCCAATTTCACACTTTTTGTATCACTTTCTCTCCCCCCAGACTTATTTCTTATTTTGTTCTCTCTTTTTTTTCTTCTTTTTATTTTATTTTCGCATATACAAATCAAGGTTTGAGACGCGAGTATTGATGGTGTTTGCCACCGAATTCCCGGTTCCTCCCTCTCAATGTATCAAAGGATGTAGGCGAATAATGGCATCATAGGAAAATCCTAGCCTCGCTTCCAATCCTCTGTGTGATCATCCCTCACCAAGTAGAATAATGGGATCGCTGGAAATTTTCCTAGCCCTCTACTCAGAAGAAAATCATTTCATCTTTTATGCTCTTATTTATTAACTTATAACAGGGGAGAGAGATACAAGGGGAGAGAGATACAATTACTTTTAAACACATGGGTTCCTTTGTCATATATGAATGAGGAATCAAGCTCTATAATACTAACCACATCGATGAAGTGCAAAAATTTGGCTCAGGCTTTAAAAGAACTTTGCTGGAAACATGTGTGTCTTCTAGTTAATTGGTCAGCCTTTGGATTTTTCATTAGTCGATCTGTAACTGATTCTGTAACAGTGGACACTCAGAAGCAAAATCAAAACAGCAGTTTCAAGGACACGATCATAATCTCCAACAAAATTTTGACTCAATAAAACAAATTTTGACTCGATAAAAGCGACTGACTCTAAGAAAAACAAACACAATGTCAGCGACTACCTCACCCAGATTTAAACAACACTGTCCCCAGTGTTATCAAGCCTGAGTTTGGTGAGAGAAATCAAATGAACCAAGTGGAATGTGAAAATCGAAGAGGTTACTCGAGATGGTAATGAGTGTCGACCGACACTGATCTGGTATCGATCGATACCAGCACGTGGTCGAAAGAATTTGTCTTGACAGCGATAATGGTGCCCGAAATTGTGTCAAACGATCCAAATGTGTTATGGTTAGCACTGTTAGATCACTCAAACACAAGTCAAAAGCAACAAAAATCATATAAGCATAAGTTCCACAAAGTACACAATGATAACAATGCTAACATAAGACCCAAAATAACAAAAGTTCGAACGAAAAGAAACAGAAAAGGGAAAAGAAAAACAAACGTGAAACCAGATAAGCAGAGGACTAATCCTCCTCAGTGGCGTCAAAGTCATCGCCAGCGGTGCCAGATGGTCCAGCCTGATGTGGTGATCGTGGTGAAACGGGCGCTGAGACGCCATGCAGCTGCATCGAGACATAGCACTCCAAATGGTCTGAAGACTCTCGACAACGTAGCGCTGGAACGGGTCCATCTCCATCGCAGGTGGCGTAGGAAAAGTAGGTGTAGGAGTAGGTGCGTGGCGTGCGCGTGATCGACCCCCAGCAGGGCCAGAAGCAGGCAGACGGGCTCTAGTAGCGCAGCCTCGAGGTCGAGTGATCGGTGCAGGCTTCATATCAGCTGTGGCAGGCGCGAAGAGTAGCTGAGCAGGATCACCGCCAATGTCCGTCAGATCTGTGTTGGGGAGCTGAACCAGATAGTCCCCAGTAGAAGTGCTGAAAACCCAACGCCTATCCGGCTTCAGCCAGCGCAGGTGCTCCAGGTGCGCTAGGTCCATAAGCTCGCGGGATGTCACTATCGAGCAGCTAGTAGTACTGATCCCAAGGTGCAGAAAGATGGGAGTAAGGAGACTGCCTACCGTCTCAGTCTTCAGGCGACCTGCTGTCCTAGAAGATATGTCGCGTCCGGTAAAAGGCTTCACCTTTAGACTCCAAGTGGTGCGCAAAGACAGCACCTAAGTTGACCGCCAGGTCCATCTCGGGCCACTCGTATGCCTCATCCTCAATAATGTCCCCGATCCCAATGGACAACACAATCAGCTCAGTCACCCTCATCTTGCTAGGCTCCATCTTGCACAACAAGGTGTTGCTCAAGATCCTAACAAGACAGCGCAGGACAGGATGGCGCACATCCATCTGTATGGTGGTCTTGTAGTCGTAGACCCCGTGCCCGAAGTGAGACCAGAATGCCTTAATATCCAAGAACCTGCGAGGAAGCTCATACCTCAAGAAATCTCTGTTAAACCCATATATGTCGCATAGCTCCTGGAAAGAAATCCTGTAACGCACACCGCGAATCAGGAACGTCAGCACACCCTGCTGTGCAGTCACTGGAGGCTCACCAGTGTAGTAGACGCGGACAGACGCGAGGAACTGGTGGACTAAGTCGGGGTATAAGTCATATTGCTGCGTAGGCATCGTCCCCAGTCCAATCTTCCTGATCAAACCATCAAGCTCTCTGTCAAAGCCCAGCTGTCTCATAGCATGCGTGTCCACAAATCGAGTGGGGCGCACATCTACCGCCTGCCAGGCGTTGTAGAAAATGGAATCATAGTCATCCCACTCCTCGGAAATAGGCATGTGCGTGCAAGCCCGGCTCTCTGTAATCTCCTTATCGGAGCCCTCGTAATCATCGCTCAAGTGGATCATGGCCTTCTCGCTGATCTTAGGCCAAGGAGGCCTACATGTTGCGCTAGGAGCGACTAGGGAGGCAGGACGAGGTGGAGGTGGTGCGGGGATGTCGCGGAGGTAAGTATGGGAGAGAGTAATATCCTCCTGCGCACCGTTGATCCGCACCAGGTAACGGTCATTGGTAAGGCAAGCCTTTACGACCCCTCTGTTCCAAGTTAGACCATCGAAGATCTTGACATGTTAGCCCAAACAGTACTCCGTCGGATGATCGCAGCCAGGAGGGTTAGAGCTCGAGGCATCATCGGCACGTGGCTTCTTGCGAGGTGGCATCTGCATCATTAACAAACACGAAACACATCATAATTCCAACATCTCTCTCAAACACAAACAATCTCGGACAAGGTAGAAGGTTAGCATCGACCGATACCATGGTGGTATCGATCGATACTAAGACAAGTATCGAGCAGTCACGAAGAACACATAATCCGAAAATTTCAAAATTGCAAACCAAGAGTAATGAATCGTAAGGCAAGGTTCGACTAGGCCTAGAACACAATAATCAAATGATAATCATCCAGCAAAACGAGTTCTAAGGGCCTAAAAGTCGAAAATCTAAACTTGGTGCATGGATTGAAAAGGTGGAAATTCGTGTTACATACCTAGTAGATCGTTAGAATGAATGAGAGAAAGAGATTGAGCACGAAAAACCGCACGGAAAAGGCATAGAAATCACGCAAAAGGGTGGAGAAACGAAGATTTGGTGATTTTTGGTGAAAAAGAGTTTGTATCGGTCGATGGGAGTTGTGAGGCATAAGAGAAAAACCGTAGGGTTTATAAGGAAACTTACCTGGGCGGCGGGTATCGACCGATACAAGATAGTGTCGATCGATACTCGTAGCAAGTTGGTGTAACTCTGGCATATAAAGAGTATCGATCGACACTGGTAGGTGTCGATCGATACTGGTCGTCCTAATCTGTTTCACGTGACACAACGAAACACAAAAATAAAAACAAAAAGAAAGGAAAAAGGATATGTACAGACTCACCAGTGGGTTGCCTCCCACCAAGCGCTTGTTTAACGTCATTAGCTTGACTGTACTGCCATTCAGGCAGCGGGTGCATCATCCAGAGGCATTATGTGTCTGTCTGGGATCTCAGTTCTCCGTATGTAGTGTTTCACCCTCTGTCCATTGACAGTGAACTCCTCGCCAGAGGGATTACGCAGGACAAGTGCACCATGTGGTCTAACCTCCGTGACAGTGAAATGACCTGACCAACGAGAACGCAATTTACCAGGAAACAAATGCAAATGAGAGTTGTACAGAAGTACCTGATCATTGGGTTTGAAAATTCGGTCGATGATTTTCCTGTCGTGGTACGCCTTAGTCCTCTCCTTGTACAGCTTCGAGTTCTCATAGGCATGATGCCTAATCTCATCCAGCTCGTTCAGCTGGATCAATCGCTTCTCAGCAGCAGGCTTGATGTCAAAATTCAGCAACTTAGTAGCCCATGCTGCTTTATGCTCGATCTCCACAGGAAGGTGACATGCTTTCCCGTACAGCAAATGAAAAGGTGTAGTGCCCAACGGTGTCTTATAAGCAGTCCTGTAAGCCCACGGCGCATCGTCTAACTTCGCAGACCAATCCTTCCGAGAGGTTCCCACTATCTTCTCCAGAATCTCCTTGATTTGCCTGTTGGAGACCTCGACTTGCCCACTGGTCTGGGGGTGATAAGGAGTAGCCACTCGATGATTCACTCCATGCTTCCTTAGTAACTTCTCAAAAACCCTGTTGATGAAATGACTGCCACCATCACTTATAACAATACGAGGCACGTCAAATCGTGGAAAGATGATGGTCTTAAACAGCTTAAGAACCACCGAAGAGTCGTTGGTTGGACTAGCAATTGCCTCCACCCACTTAGAGACATAATCCACTGCAACTAGGATGTACTGGTTCTTGTATGACGAAGGAAAAGGTCCCATAAAATCGATACCCCAGCAATCAAAAATCTCAACCTCAAGGATGAAATTATGTGGCATCTCGTGTCTCTTACTGATCTTCCCTCTCCTCTGACACACATCACACTGTGAGATAAAGGTATGAGCATCTTTAAACATAGTAGGCCACCAGAAGCCTGCTTAAAGAACTTTGGACACCGTCTTGAAAGTAGCAAAGTGTCCAGCATACTCAGAACCATGACAATGAAACAAAACGTCGGGTACCTCCGATTCAGCAATACATCTCCTGTAGATACCATCAGAACAATGCTTATACAGGTAAGGCTCATCCCAAAAGTAGCGCCTCATGTCGCGCATAAATTTCTTCTTGGCATAGTTCTTTAGGTGCGTTGGCTCTGCATTGGCAGCGAGGAAGTTGGCAATATGAGCATACCATGGTAGATCGGAGTCAGCTGCAGCAACATGATAATCCTCATAAGCACAAAGGTGTTCCACGTTTAAAACAGGTGCAGAGACCGTCGGGTATCGACCGACACTAGGTGAGTGTCGATCGATACAGAAACCTGCAATTCGTGGGAATTGCTGATTTTCGGTGAAGCCACTCTGGAAACCAGTTTCCACGTAGTAAATGGACTCCTCAGGTAAGTGATCATCAATCGGGACATCTGTATCGAAATTCAACCTCGAAAGATGATCAGCAACCCCATTCTCTACTCCTCTCTTGTCATTTATCTCAATATCAAACCCTTGGAGCAAAAGAACCCAACGACAAAGACGAGGTTTGAGATCCTTGTTCTGCATCAAATACTTGAGAGCAGCATGATCTGTGTGAACGATCACTTTGCTCCCAATCAAATAAGGGCGAAATTTATCGAAAGAGAAAACCACCGCAAGTAATTCCTTCTCTGTTATGTTGTAGTTCCTCTGAGCATCGTCCAATGTTTTGCTGGCGTAATGGATGACATGCAGCTTCTTATCCTTCCTCTGACCCAGAACAGAACCCACAGCAAAATCGCTGGCGTCGCACATAATCTCGAAAGGCAATGTCCAATCTGGAGGTTGCACAATATGAGCACTCACTAATGCCTTCTTAATCTCTTCAAAGGCCGCAAGACACTCTGGTGTGAAATCAAATCGTGTCTCCTTGCATAACAGGGCGGTGAGTGGGTGGGTTATCTTGGAGAAATCCTTAATAAATCTCTTGTAAAACCCAGCGTGGCCCAAAAAACTCTTTATATCTTTCACAGAAGTCGGTGGTGGCAGACCTGTCATAACCTGAATCTTAGCCTTATCAACCTCGATCCCAGCTTCAGAAACCCTGTGCCCAAGGACGATGCCATCCTGAACCATAAAGTGACACTTTTCCCAATTAAGGACCAAGTGTTTCTCCTCACACCTCTGTAGCACCTTGCACAAGTTAGCCAAACAGTCCTTGAAAGATGATCCATATACTGAAAAATCATCCATGAACACCTCCATAAAATCCTCAATCATGTCTGTGAAGATAGACATCATGCATCTCTGAAAAGTAGCAGGAGCATTACATAATCCAAATGGCATTCTCCTGTATGCGAATGTGCCATAAGGACATGTAAAAGTCGTCTTCCCCTGATCATATGGATGAATCGGAATCTGGAAAAAGCCTGAATACCCATCGAGAAAACAGTAGTAGGGATGACTAGCCAACCTCTCTAACATCTGATCAATGAAAGGCAATGGGAAATGATATTTCTTTGTAGCCGCGTTCAACTTTCGGTAGTCAATACACATTCGATGCCCAGTGATAGTCCTAGTAGGAACCAGCTCATCTTTCTCATTCTTCACCACAGTTATCCCTCCTTTCTTAGGAACAACATGCACCGGACTAACCCAAGAACTGTCTGAGATGGCGTAGATAACCCCGGCATCCAAGAGCTTCATAACCTCTTTCTTAACCACTTCTTTCAGATTTGGATTCAGCCTTCTCTGATGCTCAATTGTAGCCTTTGACTCGTCCTCAAGATGAATCCTATGCATGCACAGATCCGGTGATATACCTGAAATGTCATCAAGAGAATAGCCAAGAACTTTGCGATACATGCGCAGCTTGCTCAGCAGTAAGGCAACCTCTGCGTTGTTCAAAGAAGCATTAATAATCACAGGGTATGTGGAACTAGGACCAAGAAAAACATACCTCATATTGGCTGGAAGTGGTTTGAGTTCCACCTTATGAGCTTTCTCCTCGCTCCAATTTCCAAGCTTGGCAGCTTGCTTGGAACACTCGCCCAATTCTCTGTCTGGCTGTAGGGTGTCGACCGATACTAAGGTAGTATCGATCGACACTGATGGTGTCGTGTCGAGCATCTTCGAGTAACCAGCGGCCTCTTCTCTTAAGAACACTTCAGATTCAGCTGAACAATCCAGTGCTCTCTCCAACGGATCCTCAGGATGCAACTTCATGAAGTACTCTTCAGCAATATCCGTGAAAGTATCTACGAAGAAAGTCTGCCCATCGATAGTCGGTCTCTTCATCATCTTTTCCATGTTAAAGGTCATGATCAAATCACCTATGTTGAGATCTATCTTCCCATTCCTGCAATCTATCAATGCACCAGCTGTGGCAAGGAATGGTCTACCTAGGATAAGGGGGTCTCTGGGTTCAGCATCATACTCCAAGACAATGAAATCAGTCGGGATCAAGCAATTCCCGATCTTAATAGGAACATCTTCGAGTAGCCCCTCTGGAAGTCGCACTGAGCGATCAGCAAGTATCAAAGATATCCGGGTGGGCGTGAAATCAGTCATACCCATCCTCTTGGCAACTGAATACGGCATGAGGTTCACACTTGAGCCAAGATCACATAGAGAACGCCCGAACCTTTCGGTGAATATAGAACAATCCAACACAAAGCTCCCTGGATCCGGAAGTTTCTTTGGAATTATGTTGGTTAAGATTGCACTGCACTCCTGAGTAAGCATCACACATCCTTCTTCAAGGTTCATGTTGCTAGACACCATCTTCTTGACATATCTTCTGAAAGCTGGGGAAGTCTTAATAGCATCGAGGAAAGGAAGTTCGACAATCAACCTGTCCAATATCTGCTTGCATCTAGCGTCTTCCACTTCCTTCTTAGTCTTCCCAACAGCTCTAGGATAAGGTATCCTCGGTATATAGACTCGTTCTGGAACTACCTTAGGCACTACATTCGAAGTCTTAGGTGTCTTTTCTGCCGTAGTCTCAGTATCGACCGATGCTTGAGGAATGTCGATCGACACTGGGGCTTTGGAGTTGTCCCGTTGCAAGATTTTAACTGGTGTCGATCGACACTGAGGTGTATCGATCGATACCGTCGGGATTTCAGAATCCTCATCGTCGAGATCGACGAAAATCTCTGCAGGTGATGCATCCTTAACTCCTGCATTCACCTCTTTTCCACTCCTTAGAGTGATTGCATTGATGTGCTCCCTCCTTGGGTTCTCTCCTCTACCTGGAAGAACACCCTCTTGCCTTTTCACAGCTTCTGAAGTTTGAGCAACCTGAATTTCCAACTTCTTTTGACTCATACTGAGCGCTTCGATCCTTCCATTCAAGGTTGTGTAAAGATCATCCAACTTCCCATTGAAGCTCACCGTCATCTTATCCTGCCCTTGAACCAGCTGTTCAAGCATAGCCTCGATCTTGCTCTCAGAATTCTTAGCAGGTACTTGCTGATAAGACGAATTCCCATAGTTCCTTGTGTAACCACTGCTTTGAAAAGGTTTCTGGTTAAACTGATTCGATCCAGAACCACCTTGATTACCCTCAGATTTGAATCCCCCTTGCTGAAAGTTGTTGTTGAAATTTCGGTTGTTGTATTGATTCCTCTGACCTTGAAAACCAGAGCCACCAATGTAGTTAACATCCTCTACCTCATCCTCATTGAAAACCTCGACATCATCAGCAAAGTGAACAGCCTTCTGCTGCTTGCTCATCAACAAATTATGCACCGAATCCAGCTTCGCATGCACCTCAGCAATCTGTGAACCTTCCATACCACCAGCCAGCTTCTTACGCTCCATGTCAGCACTCTTTGTGCTATTGCTAGACGCAAAATTCTCAATCAGCTGGTAAGCATCGTCAGGATATTTGGTAAAGAAATTACCATTGCTAGCAGAGTCCAGCGCCATCTGATACCTCCAGTCAATCCCTCTGAAAAAGAAACTCAGCAACTGAACCATAGTATACCCATGATGTGGAAAATCCCTCTGATACGATCTGAATCTTCCCCAATCAACCTTGAAAGCCTCTGTCATTCCCTGAGAAAACTGGGAAATCTTATTCCTAAACTCTTCTGATCTCGCATCGTCATAGAAGTTGTTTAGGAAAGCATTCTTAGTCTCGTCCCACGTAGTTAATGACCCAGCTGGTAGTTGCTTGAGCCAATAAGAAGCATCCCCACCAAGAGAGTATGGGAAAAGCTTACAGAACAGATAGTCGTAGGACACTCCATTGCATTTGATGCTAGAGACCAAATCCTCGAACTTCTCGATGTGATCCATGGGGTGTTCATTAGAGAGACCATGAAAAGTGTGCTGGCCTACAAGAGTGTAGTAGGCAGGCTTCAGTTTGAAATCATTCCTCTGAAAGGCAGGAGGACGAATCGCTGATCGATTTGCGTAGAACAGATCAGGTCTGTTGCATTCACCAATTATTCTACCACGCTCAACCGCAGCGTTCTCAGCATTCACAACAGCTGGAGGGGCAATAACGTTCTCATCTCCATCAAGTCTCTGCCCTCTCTCATTGCACAATTGACCCTCTCGGTCTCTGAAAGTACCAACCTCATCCTGAATCAAAACCACTGGATTGTTGTTCATCTTTGCTGGCTTCTTTGCTTTTCTGAGTGTGCGTTCCAAATGTGCTATCTGCTCGTTTGACAGATCAACTAGCTGAGTGTTCTTCTTTCTTCTGGTTTCTCGAGTAGGCATACACCTGAAACACGAAAGATCAAGAACGTAAGTAACTAAAAAAACGCGACTAGTGTCGACCGTTACCACTAGGGTGTCGATCGATACTAGACGATTTAGTCGAAATTCTTCACTAAAATCTAATGGCGAAATTGAGTCCCCGGCAACGGCGCCAAATTTGATATACTCAAATTAATACCCTAAAAAGTACTAAAGCAGTGTTGCAGTATAGTTAGGGGTCGAACACAAGAACTCCAGATATCACTCAATATATTATAAAGATTAGAATTAAGCTAAACCAATAGTTTGTAGACTAAAGCAATGCGTAAATTAGATGTGTTGTAAATCGATTGGAAGAATTATTAGGCTCAGGGTATTTCTCAGGAATTCAATGAATGTAGATAAACTAGCTAACAGGATTCAGTTTTAGCGCGGTTCTTGAACTCAAATCACTAAAGTATAGCTAACCAACTCTTGTTGCGAAAACTATCTAAGTCTAAATCCTAGAATTCCAAATCTCTTTGCGAATCCTAAAGTCTAAACCAGATTTTAGTTCAAGTTTGATTTATTCACAAAACAACTAAACCAAATCTCTTTGCGAATAGTTATTTTGCTCACTCTAGGTTCTGTCAGGTAACTAATCGCACTCTCGTGCCTAACCAATTATCCTAAGATCTAAGTTCTAGGTGATCAGTCTAGAATTAGCTTTGAGAACAACCTAGGCGAAGAACTAATTTAGATGGTGAATCCTAATTATTCAATTAACCTAACATTCAGAGAAAACCCTTAAGAGAACCCTGAACCTAACAAGAGAACTACTCAGACATGATAATTGAGACAATAAACATGGCTGAAATAATACTCAAATAAATAATAAAAAGGAGAGTAACAAGAGGGTTCGAAATCTTCTCTCGGACGAACAGAGTCTCAGACTTGTCTCCCTCAGAAAGCTCTCTCACAAAACTCAGATCAATCAAGCGTAATCAAAAACGTCCTCTCCCAAAGTGGCTCAAAAATCCTAATTAATAACCTAAAACACGTTTTGGGGTTTATTGCAATTATCAAAGTCTTCTGGGCAATTTTGCAATTCTTCAACTCTTCATAAAAGTCGCGACTTCTGTCTTGCTGCAATGAGTATCGACCGATACTAGGGTAGTGTCGATCGATACTGAGACTCTAAATCGGGTACTCAGCTACACAAGCTTCTGTTTTGCTCCAAAATGCTCCAAAAAGCTCCAATATCTCCAATTATGCTCCAAACGTGCTAAAACCTGTAAAAGACTCTAAAAGACTCCAAAATAATAGAAAGACTCTATAAAACGGACTTATATCATGGCTTAAAATGGGTAAAAACCATGATATATCAGTATTACAGAGAATAGATATCCAACTGCACATGCGCATACATGCATCGAGTTGAGTTGGACTGTGATTGGGTAAGGCTAAGCTTGGACTCTGATTGGGTAATAAATCCTTAGACCTAATAACAAATACTTTTTTACTTTTAGTTTTTATCTAGCTATCTAATCAATACAATATATATAAAAAAATGCAAGTTTATTGATACAGAAGTTTTTGAAAATTTTCTCTCCCATGCACGATTTCCAAAATTTCCCGCAAAAATTTCAGATCTACTTTTTACAAAACCTATCTACTTTTCTTTACTTCTTTTAGCCTTTCCCTCACCCTTGCCGCTGTTTCTGACCAGAAACCACCGGGTTCCACCCCCGACTTCATGCCGGAGGGTCTATTCCTCTCCGGTAAGCTACCAGAAAGCCTAACTCGCTTCCCGATTCTTGAGTTTCTTGGACCAGTAAGAGGGAGTAAAGTCGCAACTCTCTAATAGAATCTACTTTGAGCTTCATGCTGGTAGAGCTCTGTGTTGTGGAGTAGACTAACTCAAATTTCTACCTCTCAAGCTTCCTTTCAGAACTTGCAAAACTCATATCTCTGATATTGAAAATATGGAAGGTATTTTGTCCTCTCTGTTCACGATGAAACTCTGTTCTTACCGTTGAGCTGTCATTTCCCAGGATGCTTCTCTGGAATACTACTTCACTTCGAAGTGAGTAAACCTTATAAACTTAGACTAATCCCCTCAAAGGATCTCCTCCCCTGCTCCTCTCTCTCAAGGAACAATGAACCGACGTCTTTCTTACTCGGAGAAAGGGAATGCCCCTGCTATCCCCGAGGAGCCGCCGAGAACGGCTAAAGTTAAAGTCCCACCATTTGACAACTCGGAGTTAATCCGTAAACACTCACTCACGCTTATGGGACGCCTCACAAACCCAAAAATCCTAAAAGTTTGGGCTTTCCTCCCATTTCTTGCAAACCACTGGAAAGTTGTTACTCAGCCTGTAGGAGCTGACTTAGGACAAGGGCTGTTCCAGTTTCAGTTCTCCTTAGAGGCGGACTGGCAGTCGGTGCTGGATAATATTGGATGATTATTCTACAAAGATGGGAACCATCGACGGCGAGATCCTTCTCGTCTCAGATTCCTTTCTGGATTCAGGTGCAAGGCATTCCAGTTCATCTCTGGTTGGAAGCACACTACTCTCCATTGCAAAAGATATTGGCTACTTGGAGTCTCTAGAAATTACCTTAACCACATCAAGGATGAGAATTAATATTAATGGTCTCCTACCCCTCATCACTTCCACATCGGTTGAATTTGATGACGGAGAAGAGGTTGTTGCATCTCTGATTTACGAAAAGCTGGAAAGGCACTGCACTAAATGCTTCTCTCTGAACCATGATGTTAAAGACTGTCAAGCTCATAAGGATAAGGAGCAATGTTTCTCCTCCCCTCAACACTCTCACCGGTCATATATAATCCCCAAACCACCTCATAAGGAGTATGGTGATGACATAGTATCCAGTAGAGACAAAGAGGGAGGCAGTTATCGGTCTGATCCCAGGCATGGATATGAGACCTACCATTCGAAGCATTCGAAAGCAAGCTCGGGCTTATAGACCTAACCAGCACCAAAATCTGCAACCTCAGACCAGAGAGTTGGGAAGAAGAGATCATCATCAAAAAGCTTTCTCTTCCAATGCTTATTACTCAAAATCCTCTTCCACCTCGAATCAAAGAAGAGCAGCTCTTCCCCCTCCCCCTCCTCTTAGATTCGTTCACCATAATTCAGGCAGTCACCCTAGATCCCCTGCTGCTCCTATGTGGGTGGAAAAGAGAAGACTCTTAGAAGCTCCAAAGAGAAGTTTCTCTGCTTCTCAAGACTGCTCTGGATCTTCCAGACTTCGAAGACCTCCTCTGGATATTGAGACTTCTCCTCCCCCTGCTCCTCTGCCACATGAAGCTTTGAATGAGGTTTTAGGTGAATTGAGAGATGTCATGATCCAGTATTCGAATTGTGTTGATCCCTCTGAAAGTGCAGCTCGTAGAGAAAGAATAAGGCTAGCGGAAAATCAAGGACAATTCGAGGAAACTGCAGCCCAGATGGTTAGAACATCCCTTGCTTTACAGGCTGAGGTTGAGACTCCTCCTGCGGCTTCTCATTCTCAGGAGAGAATACTTGTAAGCCAGCGGCTAAGCCCTTTAAACATTACTACTTCTGCGGATCCTTCCGCCAAAAATCCTATACCAGGCTCGATAAAAAAAAGGATGGGAAGACCCCCTGGTAAAAAGACAGGGCAGGATCACACCTCTCCTCTAGTAGGAGCCTCATCTCGTAAGAGGAAAGTTTTGAAAATCCAACCATCTCCTAGGAAGAAGCAAAACATCTCCTTATCTCGAGAGGTGGAGAAAAAGCGTCCAGCTGCTAAGTCATCTAAAGGGGGAGTAAATGTGACTTAAGACAAGGCTTCCTCCTCAAAACCCCCAAGTTTGCCGAGAATCATCCCAGCAATAAAGAAGAATCAGGCGGATTTTCAGAAGCCGTCTTCTCTTCTTCCTTAAAGCTGGCCTGCTGGAACTGTCAAGGGTTGGGAAACCCCGAGACAGTTCGTCGTCTCCAAGAGATTCGGAAAAGAGTTGACCCTGATATAATTTTTCTCTCGGAGACTAAAAACTCTGATGCCTTTGTACTCAAGAAAACTGAGAGTTTGAACTATTCTAACAAAGCCTTTGTTTCTCCTCATGGTCTCGGTGGTGGGGGATTACTTTTGTTATGGAAACATGAAATTGATTTGGAAGTTATCTCCTCCTACCATAACTATTTCGACTCTCGAATTACTTTTGAAGGCAAAACTTTCTACGCTTCCTTTGTTTATGGAAATCCATATAAAAAGCTTCGAAAACAATTGTGGGATCATTTAATAAACCTAGCTTCGATTAGAGATGCACCTTGTTTCCTCTCCGGTGATTTTAACGACATCCTGGATAATACAGAGAAAGAAGGAGGTCCACCTAGATCTGAAGGTTCTTTCAATGACTTTCGTACATTTTTCTTAGAGGGAGATTTATTTGATTTGGATCATTCAGGAGAATCCCTCTCTTGGAAGGGAACTAGGAAAGGTGACAATGTGGAATACAATGTCAAATGTCGCTTTTGATCGAGCGATCTCAAATAGTGCGTGGGCTGAGGATTTCCCATCCGGCATATGCGAATACTTAAGATTTGAAGGATCCGATCATCGACCTATTTTAACTTTTTTGAATCCAAGAACAAAGAAAAGAAAAGGTCTCTTTCATTATGACAGAAGACTAAAGGATAATGAAGAGGTGAAAGTAATTGTTGCTCAAGCTTGGGCTGAGGGTCGAGAATTTAAAGTGAAACAGAGGATTGATCATTGTCGTCATTTAATTATACTCTGGAATAGACAACAGCGGAGAAATAGTCAAGCTTGTATCGAGAAGTTAAAACAGAAACTTGAAGAGGCTATGGTTAGCCTTGGTCCAAACGATGTGTTGTTACAACAAATCAAAGGAGAATTAAAAGAAGCTTACATAGCTGAGGAAGCTTTTTGGAAGCAAAGAAGTCGGCAACTTTGGCTAAGTCTAGATGACAAAAATACAAGTTTCTTTCATGTCTCTACTAGGAAAAGAAATGCCAGCAACAAATTCTCAGTAATCGAAACTGATGATGGTCAGGCAGTCTTTGAGGAAGATCAAATAGCCAAAGTCATATCTGTCTACTTTCAAAATCTATTCTCTTCCCAAGAAGTACATTCTGAGCTAAAGGAAAAGATTATTGAATCGGCTCTCAAACCTATCATCTCGAAGGATGTAAACGCGTCTCTCATCAAAGAGCCAACACCTGAAGAAATAAAAGCAGCTTTGTTCTCGATCCATCCTGACAAAGCGCCTGGTCCAGACGAATTCTCTGCTTGTTTCTTCTAATCTAACTGGGACATAGTGGGAAAAGAAGTCATTAGTGAAGTTCAAGACTTTTTCATATCTGGCAAGCTGCCGATAACAGTTAATGAGACGCATATCAGGCTAATACCAAAGATTAGCAGTCCAAAAAAGGTCGCAGATTTTAGACCCATAGCATTGTGCAATGTTTACTTCAAGATCATCTCAAAGCTTCTCTCTCGCAGACTTCAACCTCATCTTGGAATGATCATCTCTGAAAATCAATATGATTTTGTCCCTAAAAGAGCAATTTCAGATAATGTGTTAATCACTCATGAGGTTCTTCACTTCCTTAAAACATCAAAGGCGAAAGTGAAATGCGCAATGGCTGTTAAAACAGATATGAGCAAGGCTTATGATCGCCTGGAATGGGATTTCATTAGCTTAGTGCTAAAAAAATTAGGCTTCCATGACCGTTGGATTCAGTGGATTATGTAATGTGTTACCTTGGTAACTTACGCTTTCCTTGTGAATGGATCTCCTAGAGGTTTTGTGAAGCCAATGAGGGGTATCAGACAAGGGGATCCACTCTCCCCGTATCTCTTTATTCTTTGCAGTGAGGTATTATCAGGATTGTGTAACTGAGCCCACGAAAAGGGTAAACTGCTTGGTATCAGAGTTGCAAGAGGCTGTCTGTAACACCCGCGTGTCGTTTAACTCTGCCAAAACGGGAAAAATGGTTAAGGTCGGGACAAGTTTAGCCGAGGAAAGTAGTAAGCTTGGGTTATTACCGGGCTAAAACTGACCTTCGGCGGGGTAGGCAAGTTTTTGGTCGAGGGGTCGAAGGAATGGTCGACCTGGTTGATAAAGCGAACGACCGGTCGAGGGAGTGAACGATTGGTCGAGCGGTCGAAGGGATCGATCGATCGAAGTATGTCGGCATGTGCACTATTCATGGCATGCACTAGCATGCATGAGTCACAGCATGTGCTGGCGGTTGTGAGTCATCGGGTGCGCTGGCTAGGTGAGTCACATCATGCGCTGGCAGACGTCATGGATGACGTCATGACACGCGTTCGTTGGCTATTTAAACGCGGCCTTGGGATCATTATTTGGTCGCGTCGTTCGAAAGAAAAATGAGAGAAAAGTTGGTTTGATCAAGTGAAACCTAGTTTTAGCCGAGAGAAACCCGATTCAAGGCGTGAGAATCCGTTTCTAGCCGAGAGAAGAGGATCGACCGGTCCGAACGTGGGATTATCGATCCAAAGCACAAGAGGTGTCAGAACCTGTCCGAACCGAATCGTGAAAGTCCTAAGGTGAATGAGTGACTGTGGCTATTGTCTAGGGTCGTTTCATGCTTAGATTTTGTAGTCTGTCTGCTTGTTGGTTGCGATTGCTTGTCATATTCATTGTCTGCTTGCTAACCGTGTTAATTGATTCACCTTACCGGCAATCCGTGTCTGGGATTTGTTGGTACGCGTGGGTAATTAGACTCGGCTGGTTTCTGTTTGATAAGCATGTCTAGCTATGTAATCGAAGTCTGATGCGTTTTCTGGACTATAGCTCAGTGGGAAGGAATGATCGTTCTCACTAAGCATTTTATGTTGCTTATGCCTCCATTTTGGATGCAGGTTCTGATTATAGCCGTGATGGTAGTCGTGATGTCTGATCAGATCGTGGGACAAAGTATGGAAGAGGATGGATGGTTTCGTTGGGTAGTTGGTCTAGTTACAAGATGTAATAGCTTATAGCGAACTTATCCTTTGTACTAGAACTCGCTGAATAAATCCAAGCTGCTGTTTAAATCTATTTCGGTGACTCCAAGTTGAGTGTCCGTAGATTCGGAAAAGATCAAGGCAATTGCGGATTGGCCTAGACCTGAGAACGCCTCGGAAATAAGGAGTTTCCTTGGGTTAGCCGGGTATTACCGACGTTTTGTTAAAGGCTTTGCGAGCATGGCTCAGCCAATGACTCAGCTAACGGGGAAGGAGGTACAGTACGTGTGGTCTGCTGACTGCGAGAAGAGCTTCTCTAAGCTAAAGGAAATACTTACGAGTACTCCGGTATTGGTTCTACCTGAACCTAACCAGCCGTATGTGGTCTACACAGATGCATCACGGATGGGCTTGGGATGCGTTCTGATGCAGCAAGGAAAGGTAATTGCTTATGCTTCAAGGCAGTTGAGAAAACATGAGCAAAATTATCCTACCCACGGCCTGGAAATGGTTGCAGTAGTGTTTGCGTTGAAGATTTGGCGATCCTATCTTTATGGTGAGAAAGTGCAAGTCTTCACGGATCACAAAAGTCTGAAGTATATATTCACCCAGCCGGAGTTGAATATGAGGCCGCGTAGATGGATGGAGTTCGTGGCAGACTACGATTTGGACATTTCCTACCATCCGAGAAAGGCAAATCTAGTTGCGGATGCTCTGAGTCGAAAGAGAGTGGCTGCATCTTCTGAGAAAAATTTGGAGGAGTTAGTTAGCATGGTTGGGAATTTACGTCTGGCAGCCTTGACTGATAAAGTGGAACCGTTGGGTTTAGATGCGGCAGATCGAGCAGATTTGCTAAGTCGGGTACGATTGGCTCAGGGAAGAGATGGACTTCTCATTAAATTGGCGAAGAATGATAAGGCGGGATATCAAACTTCGAACAACGGGATAGTTTTAGTTAATGGCCGAGTGTGTGTTCCGAACGACAAGGAGCTGCGGGAAGAAATCCTTAAGGAAGCTCACCATTCTAAGTTTGCGATTCACCCAGGGTCGACCAAGATGTATCGAGACTTGAAGCGATACTATCATTGGGTCGGAATGAAGCGAGATGTGGCTAAGTTGGTTGCCGGATGCCAGACTTGCCAGATGGTTAAAACTGAACATCAGGTTCCAAGTGGACTGTTGCAGAGTTTACCCATTCCGGAGTGGAAATAGGACATGATCACGATGGATTTTGTGACCGGCCTGCCAGTGTACGGCAAGGTGAATTCAATCTGGGTAATAGTCGACAGACTGACTAAGTCCGCGCACTTTCTGGCCGTCAACAAGCATGATAAGGCGAATGCACTTGCGAAGTTGTACGTCGCGGAGATCGTTAAGTTGCATGGGGTGCCTGCAAGTATTGTTTCATATCGGGACTCGCGGTCCGCATCAGTCTTTTGGAAAGCTTTTCAAAAGCGTCTTGGGACCAGGGTCCATATGAGTACGGCTTATCACCCGCAAACAGATGGACAATCCGAAAGAACAATCAGAACACTTGAGGATTTACTGCGAGCTTGTATTCTGGATTGGGGTGGACGATGGAAGGATTACTTGCCTTTGGCCGAGTTTTCCTACAATAATAGCTATCAAGCTAGTATTGGGATGTCGCCTTATAAAGCGATGTATGGACGGCCATGTCGTACACCGCTATGTTGGACCCAAGTGGGGGAGCAGAGCATCTTTGGCCGAGACTTAGTAGAAGAAACAACCGAAAGAATTAGAGTGTTGAAGCTTAAGATGAAAGAAGCTCAGAATCGGCAGAAGAGTTATGCGGATAAGCGACGGAAGGAATTAGAATTCCAAGTGGGGGATCTAGTTTACGCCAAGATGGTTATCAACAAGGGTAAGGATTGAGCTGCTTTATCCGGGAAGTTGAAACCAAGGTACATGGGACCGTATAAGATTCTGGAAAGGATCGGACCAATGGCTTATAAGTTAGATTTGCCACAAGTATTGGAAGCGTTCCACAATGTTTTCCATGTATCTTTGCTAAGGAAACGCGTAACACATGGAGAAAAAGTTACCGCGGATCCACCATCGGACTTACAAGAAGACTGGACTATCGAGGGAAGACCAGTTCGGATTGTGGGAAAAAGAGTGAAACAGGCCGGCCGTAAAAAGATCAAGATGATCCAAGTTGTCTGGGATTGCGAAGGGGAAGAAGATTTAACGTGGGAACCAGAAGAACGGATGAAAGAAAAAATTTCTAAGTGGTTTGAGAAGCAACCCAAGTTGAAAGAAAAATATCCGAAGAAGAACAGAGGTTCACGGACGAATCTAGTCTTAAGTGGGGGAGAGTGTTAACACCCGCGTGTCGTTTAACTCTGCCAAAACGGGAAAAATAGTTAAGGCCGGGACAAGGCGAGGAAAGTAGTAAGCTTGGGTGATTACCGGGCTAAAACTGACCTTCGGCGGGCTGGACAAGTTTTTGGTCGAGGGGTTGAAGGAATGGTCGACCTGGTTGATAGAGCGAACGACCAGTCAAGGGAGTGATCGATTGATCGAGCGGTCGAAGGGATCAATCGATCGAAGTATGTCGGCAGGTGCACTGTTCATGGCGTGCGCTTGCATGCATGAGTCACAGCATGCGCTGGTAGACGTCATGGATGACGTCATGACACGCGTTCGTTGGCTATTTAAACGCAGCCTTGGGATCATTATTTGGTCGCGTCGTTCGAAAGAAAAACGAGAAAAAAGTCGGTTTGATCAAGTGAAACCTAGTTTTAGCCGAGAGAAACCCGATTCAAGGCGTGAGAATCCGTTTCTAGCCGAGAGAAGAGGATCGACCGGTCCGAACGTGGGATTATCGATCCAAAGCGCAAGAGGTGTCATAACCTGTCCGAACCGAATCGTGAAAGTCCTAAGGTGAATGCGTGACCGTGGCTATTGTCTAGGGTCGTTTCATGCTTAGATTTCGTAGTCTGTCTGCTTGTTGGTTGCGATTGCTTGTCATATTCATTGTCTGCTGGCTAACCGTGTTAATTGATTCACCTTACCGGCAATCCGTGTCTAGGATTTGTTGGTACGCGTGGGTAATTAGACTCGACTGGTTTCTGTTTGATAAGCATGTCTAGCTATGTAATCAAAGTCTGATGCGTTTTCTGGACTATAGCTCAGTGGGACGGAATGATCGTTCTCACTAAGCATTTTATGTTGCTTATGCCTCCATTTTGGATGCAGGTTCTGATTATAGCCGTGATGGTAGTCGTGATGTCTGATCAGATCATGAGACAAAGCATGGAAGAGGATGGATGGTCTCGTTGGGTAGTTGGTCTAGTTACAAGATGTAATAGCTTATAGCGAACTTATCATTTGTACTAGAACTCGCTGAATAAATCCAAGTTGCTATTTAAATCTATTTATGCTCGATAAATGGCTTGTCTGATCGAACTAAAACACGCGTCCGTTAAGAAAAATCTGAAAATAATCCGGCTAAATAATGAAAACCGGGTTAAGGTGCTACACTGTCCCCGAGTAAATCATCACCTGTTTGCAGATGATACTATGTTTTTCTGTAAGGCAAACACAAAGAGTTGTAAGGAGCTCCTAGACATTCTGTCTACCTATTCACTTGTCTTTGGACAAATGATCAGCTATCAGAAATCTTCCATTTCTTTCTCTCATAAAACCTCTCAAACTCAGAAAAACCTCATTAAGCATCTTCTAAAAATCGAAAGTGAAGGACGAGTAGGAAAGTACCTTGGTTTACCTGAGCATTTTGGAAGAAAGAAGAGGGATCTATTTACCTCCATTGTGGATAAGATCAAACACAAGGCTGTAAGCTGGTCCACAAAACTCCTCTCTGCCGTAGGGAAGCTTACATTGCTTAAGAGTGTTCTAGCCTCTATGCCTTCCTACGCAATGACCTATTTTAAACTACCCCAATCATTGTGCAAATGCATCCAGTCAGCTCTCACTCGTTTTTGGTGGGACTCTTCACCTGACAAACAAATGGTTAGATGGGTTGCTTGGGATAAAATGGCTAAACCAAAGAGTATGGGTGGATTGGGATTTAAGGATATTAACAACTTCAACGATGCACTGCTGGCAAAGTTGAGCTGGAGGCTTCTAAAATCTCCAAATTGCTTGCTGACACGAGTGCTTTGTGGTAAATAGTGCAGCATGTCTCCCTTATTGGAATGCTCTGCTCCAGCAGTTTCTTCACATGGCTGGAAAAGCATTCTAATAGGTAGAGACTTGCTGGTTAAACAGCTAGGATGGTCAGTTGGGGATGGCGCCTCTATAAATTTGTGGTCTGATCCATGGTTATCTTCCAAGGAAAAAATTCAGCCTATGGGTCCAGCCACTGCTTCCTCTCAAAATCTTCTAGTGAAAGATCTCCTAAAACCACAATCTGCTGAATGGGATTCAACAATTATTGACAGACTCTAGCCACATTGCAAAGCTCAAATTATGTCGATCAAACCCAGCAGATTGGAAGCATCAGATAAAAGAATTTGGCTCAATCATTCATCAGGAGAGTACACTACAAAGACAGGTTATCTTGCTGCTTCCAAAGAACAAGAAGTCTTACCTCTACCTTTAAATCCTCCAGTTGATTGGAATGCACAAGTCTGGAGCTTAAAAGCATCGCTAAAGGTCAAGCTCTTCATCTAGAAAGCTCTTCAAGGTGCGGTGCCGGTTGGAGAACAGCTTCTATTGAGGAAAATTCCCGTCAATCCAATTTGTTGTAGGTGCGATGAATTGGAAACAGTAGCCCATCTTTTATTCAAATGCCGATTTGCTCAAGATGTATGGTTAAATTCGCCCTGGGATTTACCTGTTGATTCCTCTCAAGCAATTGATGTTATCTCAGGGTTGCTGCTAGTTATAAATAGAATCTCACTTCTGCCGGTGGGACTAGACAAAAGATTACTTTACCCTTGGATCTGCTTTGGTCTTTGGATAGCTCGAAACCAGAAGATCTTCAACAACAAAACCTTCTCGATTGGCGACACAATCTTTAGAGCGATCCAAGATGCAAGGGAGTGGAATCTGGCTTAATCTTTGGTTAAACCATCGTCTGTCCCGCAACAGACGATCCCGTCAAAGAGTCCAATCTCTTTCGAAGAGAGGACCATTACTTGCTGCACTGATGCGGCTTGGAAGGCTGATTCTGAATCGGCAGGCTTAGGCTGGACCTTCGGGAACGACTTAACGCAAACTTCCGACCACTCGGCAACCTCCTCTAATGTTCCGTCGGCTCTTATGGCCGAGGCGCTGGCGGTGAGGGCTGCCTTTATCCATGCTGCTGCTCTGAAGTTCAACAGACTGATCATCAACTCAGATTCTCAACATCTGATGGGTTTAATCAACTCTGGATCGACTTTCTCAGAACTTCACGACATTCTCTCCGACATATTTTTGATAGTCCCTTTGTTTGCTTCAATTAAGTTTATTCCTAGACAGACTAATGGCAGAGTTGACTGCATAGCCAAACATGCTCTAAAAAACTTATTTGTATCGGTTTAATTTTAATTGAAGAAAGGGTTGAACAAAAAATAAAAAAAAATCAATACAATATAAAAATTTGGTCATGCAACTAAGTCTCCTCAACAATTGGGTAATTGATTTGAATTAACCAATTTGTAACAATCCAAATAATTCTCCATAATTATTGGGCATTATGCTCCATATATCATTTATATATTAATTGAGAAACATTATTAGAATCTAACTTTGCATTGACGTGTTATTTACATGGATGCCATGCTGATGTGTCAATACTAGAAAATTTCTCAAAAAATTATAAAAATATATTTAAATTACTAGAATATTTACATTTTATGTCACTCACATTAAAGTGTTTGAAAATCAATTTAATTATATCATATTAATTATTTTAATTATTATATTTCTCATATCACCTTTGTTTGATCATGTCTTTGTAAGAAAATTGAATCATCGTGTCATCAACATAATAAAAAAAAATTCCTGTTTTTCGTATATGATGTGCTTTAAATTTCTTAAACCCAACATAAGTACCCACTTTATGAATGAAAAATAAAATATGTGTTAAAAGTTTCACATCGGAATATTTGTACTATGTAGAAGCCACCAAAATATATGATAAAAATGACCAAAATGATAAAAATGATAAAAGTAGGAAAGTTAAGGTTTTAAGTATTTTAAAAAGTTTGAGAAACTATAAACAAGTTAATAGTTAAGTTGTTTAGTACTTATTAATAATCACTAATTCAAATATATAAAGTAATCATAAATTTAAAAATAGTTAAAAATAATCATTACGATGATAAAAATCATTACATGTTTTAGCATATATTATAAGCAGACCTCGGATACCCAATGATAATTTCACCAATAAGTATACTATATTTGTATCTAAAATTATGACTTTTTTTTAATAATCACCTCGTGCCTATGCACGGGGTATCACCTAGTTTTCCATTTACTTCAAATATTTTGCTTCTCATGGTTTTTCAACAAATGGTTTTTCAATTCTCCTATAATCAAAAACTGAAAGTGAATTCAAACAGAACCGAGAATGGAAAAATAAATGAACCGAAATTTAAATTTTATTTGAACTAATGATTTGTTTGATTAAAAAATGAATTCAAACGAAATCAAAATTCAAACGAAAGTCTGTCATATAACGTGTACCCTCGAATACGTCTCATGCTGCAATAGACTTCAAGGGGTGTATTGTATTGAATTGAACATTTGAAATGATTTGAATTAAAATGACAAATCTTATGTTATTCAAACATAAAATTTTAAAAGTCTTCTAAAATCCAGTGTTATTGGATATATGATTTGTAAATGTCTCTTAAAATCCACTATTGGAAACGTTTAAGTATTGAGATTTTAATGACTTCAAGTGATTTTAGAGGTGTTTCTTTGTTAAAAATACAAAGACTCAAATCCCATGATTTTATGTGGGATTGCAAGGGGGTGTTTGAGTTTTAATAAGATTTTAGATGATTTTGATGATTTTTTGTGAATTTAAAGAAATTGTTATGATTTAGTTTAAAATTCTATGCAATTCCACATAAAATCATGAGATTTGTATCTTTGTATTTTTAACAAAGAAACTCCTCTAAAATCTATTGAAGTCATTAAAATCTCAATGCTTAAAACATTTTCAATAACAATGGATTTTAAGAGACATTTACAAATCATATATCCAATAACACTGGATTTTAAAAAACTTTTTTAAATTCATGTTTGAATAATATATGATTTGTCATTTTAATTCAAATCACTACAAATGCTCAGTTCAATACATTCCCCCATCCACAGAGAATTTTAAACCAAAACATAACAACTTTTTTAAATTTAACAAAAATCATCAAAATCATATAAAATCTTATTAAAACTCAAATGACTCCAGATGTTCAGTTCAATACACTGCCACATAAGAATCTTTTTCTCACTTAGCATTCTTTTTTTTTTCTTTTTTTTCTTTTGTCAATCTTTCTATCTTTACTATAATCAAAGATAGTTATTCTTTTTTTTTGATAAAAAAAGATAGACATATAGTATTTTTGGCCAGAAAAGGCATACCTACGAAACAAGATAGTATTTCTTACCAAAATAATATTCTTATTTCCATTATATTGATTTTTGGGTATTCTAAAAAAAACGAGATTTGTTACTATAAGATATTTCATTTGTACCATAATAAGTTTTCAAAAGATTTTGTAAAATTGACTACTGAAAATTTTACTAAGGTGTCTAAAAACAAGTTGGTGTAATTTTGGAAAATAAATATTTTCTTAGTATCGTTCAAAATTTACAGCTAACAATCCTAATCATGAATCTTGACCAAGCAAAAAAAAAAAAAAAGTTATCAAGAAAGAAAAAAAAAGAAGGAAAATGAATTAATGATTTATATTTCATTCCGGAAAGCACGAATCTTGACCAAAAAAGGAAATAAATAGTAATCAAGAAAGAAAATCAGTTATGTTGACCCAAAAAAAAAAAAGAAACAAAGAAAATCAATTAATGTTATTCATTCCGGAAAGCCCTATAAATTGTCCGAAAGTCCTATATTTTCATTTCACACTTTAGACTCTTACATTTTCTCATTTACTTCAAATCATTTGCTTCTGATCATGGCTCCGATTGCTGTCGGTGATGTTGTACCAGACGGATCAATCTCCTTCTTCGACGCTAATGATCAGGTCCAGACCGTCTCCGTTCACTCTCTCGCCGCCGGAAAGAAGGTTATTCTCTTCGGTGTTCCTGGTGCTTTCACACCTACCTGCAGGTTACAAAATACTCCAAACTTTTCCTTAAGATATTGTGTAGTTGTTAAGCTAATGGATCCTTAGATTCGAATTTGAGAATTTGTGCTTTCTTTTTTCCCTGATTTAGCATGCAGCATGTGCCTAGTTTCATTGACAAAGCAGAGGAGCTGAAATCAAAGGGTGTTGACGAGATCATTTGCTTTAGTGGTGAATATGATCTATATGAGCTTGTATATTCAAATGTATGTTCAAGCTCCTTGGCTTTATATAGTATTAACGACATTGTTTGCATTGATTTGTTTGCAGTGAACGATCCATTTGTGATGAAGGCATGGGGAAAGACATACCCAGACAACAAGCATGTGAAGTTTGTAGCAGACGGGTCAGGAGAATACACACAAGTTCTCGGACTCGAGCTTGACCTGAAGGACAAGGGTCTTGGTGTTAGGTCAAGGAGATTTGCTCTGTTGTTGGACAACCTTAAGGTGACTGTCGCCAACGTTGAATCTGGTGGCGAGTTCACGGTTTCCAGCGCCGATGATATCCTCAAGGTTCTCTAAGAAACTTATCATTCTCTTTTGTATTTGTGCATGTAAAACCGCTGCATGTGAAAGTAGTGGATTGTAGCTTATATTCAGACAACAAAGCTGGCATAATAGAGCGGTAATAATAAAGTATTTGTTCTTGTTTTTTGTTTTTGTAAGTTGGTTTATGAAAGATAATGAGTAATCCATGTGAAGATTCATACCAAATTTTTCCATTTTGGTCATACTACGTGCAAACACGTACCAAAAAGTTAGGCTACCAGAGTTTTTGGGTATCATCATGCTTTTTTATTACTTGGCCTTCTCATTGTTGTGCGATAATTCACAAAATTGTACTATAAATTTGTGTTTTTTGTTTCTTTATCATCTAAGACACACACATATTTCTGAATTAATATCTCGATTATACACATATGTGTGTACATAGATTTCTTTGTGATACAAACTCCCTTAGTCTGAAGCTTCGTATCCATCGTAGACATTACGAAATGCATCTGATGAAGCAATCCTGAATAGATAGTTACAAATAATAATAAGACAAAACGACTACAAATATTTCAATAAAAAATAATAGATAAACGAAATCATTACATCAACTTAGCTTTGTCCACTTCTGGTATAGGAGGATCCTTGAGGATATCATATATGTATCTTTCAGATTGAACCACCCACTCGTCTAATAGAATTAATTATTAGTGAATATAGAAAACAAAACTTGCGCAATATATTGAATATTCGATTTAATAATTAACATGGTATTTGATAATGCATTACCTCCAAATTTCGTGATACACCAAAACCTCAAGACAATATATTAAATAGACATTTATGTCAATATAAATAAAATTCGTTAATTGAATTAAATCAAAATATAATGTTACACTGACTTGATGTCCTTTAGAGTAAACTTTTAATGATCTCATGCAAACCACTATTCCTTGAGAGTAAACTGGATGCCTCGGTGATTTCTAGTTTTTGAACATGAGTCACCACACCCAGCACGTCAACTATAGAGCATAAAAATCAGACATAATTAGTGACAATAAAATTAAGAATATATACTTTCAAAACATACATATAATTACGACTGAGAATACATACCAAAGCATCTGGATCTAAATATAGATCTATCAAAAATATTTTCGAAGGGAACAAAAGAGAACATTCCTTCTCCAGACTTTGGATCGGTTTGTTCAATAAACGTTTCTTCGATAAACTATATATGATAGTCGTTAGATGTTATTCTTGGACAACATGGGCGAAAAAAAAAATTCAAAATTCCCAATAAAGTACCAATCACCCTCTTCCGACTTAAACTGAAATTTCCTATGGAAGCCATGTTGTATTGTCGCCACAATGCGACTGCCCTAAAAATGGGTTATTTATAGTTAAATTATAGTATAAATAGCAAAATCTATTACATAAATTTTAAAGATAAACATGCAATACTTACAAACTTGTCTTCAAGAACTAAATTTATGTCCGGATGGTACTTCGACCAATAATCCTTGTAATCTCTTACAACTTGAACACATATCCGACCTCCGCATTTTGTTTTTTGAATAGTAGAAACCATATCACAAAGAGACATTTCGTACTGTAGATTGAGGAAGAAGATGAAGGTTGATGAAGAAAGCGAAGGAGAAAATGAAGAGATTTCTTTTTTTTGGGCTAGAAGACAGTTATGATTAAAGTTTTTTAGTATTTTAAATTTAGATCAGTGACTCTTCCATTCTGACAGTTGTTAAATTAAAGTTTATCAAGTCGTAATAAATTAGGACAATGAGAAATATACAATTTTCATATAAGGAATTAAAAAATACTTTCATCCATAAAAAGGTTATTGGACTACAATTTGTGGGCCACTTCCAAATTAATACCCCAAAACAAAAATCTGGGACTAGGGATGTCAATCGAGCTGGTCTGGTTTGATTCGGCCCCGAAACCCATAAAACCCGCATATATTTGAGTCTGGTCTGATTCGAAAAAATGGGCCTATATTCTAAAACCCGGTCCGGCCCGAACAAGACTCTAGGCCTTTTCGGGCTTTTTGGGCTTTTCTTTACGAATACAAAAATTCAAAATTCTCAAATGAAAAATAATTGAAACAAAATATTTATAAAAATAAATCTAAATTGAAATGTATTATATCAAATCCAATTAAATTTAAAAGCAAAAGTTTGACAAAAAAAAACAAAAAAATTCAAATAAATTATATTACCAAATAAAACATAAAATCAAAATACTTCAAATCTAGGTAGTAGAGTTTAGATTAGAATCTCCTTCATCGTCTTCTAAATCCTCATCACCATCAAGAGCTACAGATAAAAAAAAGTAAAATAATATTAAGCTTTGACCTGTATAAATCATATAGAAATGTCATTGAAATCTATAGATAATTATTTTTAAAATGTGAAGTAAATATGGATGAATGATAATGGTACATGGATCATGAAATGTAAACCCATCCAACCAAGTGCGTGTACAAATAAGTGCTTCAACGTTTCTTGGTAAAAGACGATTTCTATATTTATCCAAAACATGCGCACCAATACTAAATATAGATTTCGAACCGGTAAAAATATGTCAAATTATTATTTTTAGAAAGATAATTTTTTAAATAAAATCTCTAACTAATTAAAATATAAAGTTCCGGACTTTTCGGGCTAGTCCGAGCCCGGTCGGGCTAAGCCCAAAAAATACACTAGCCCGTATGGGCTTAGCCCGAAAGACCCAATTTTTTCGGGCTTATATTTCTAGGTCCGAGTCTGCTGTTTTTCAGGGCCGGACGGGGCCGACCCTCGAACTTTGACCCTAATTGACACCCCTATCTGCGACGCAGGAACAAAAACGGAGATAATATGAACAAAGAAGTAATAAGTGATATAAATGGAGAACAAATATTTATTTCCGTAGTCAAACTAATTTTAAAAACATCAATTGTATCTACTTAATTTTTGGCTTATTCGTTAATAGATTTTGGTATTTTTCTATAATTTAATATATTGCCACATAAGCAAATACCAACCAAAACATGTACACAAAATGGAAAAGTTTTCATTTGTTTCTCTCAATTTTTTTGGGTTGAATTTTAAACTCATTGATCAGTTATAAAAGAAATATGTGGTTTTGAAACAATAAACCAAAACTTAGACCGACAAAAGAATGAAAAAAAAAACAGTCCTGAAGAGATTGAATCTCAGTAGCAAAACAGAGCTCTGAGTCGACAAATGCAGAGCCTCACATGTTTGAAGTCGTGAACCATTTTTGAAGTAGCTCTTGGATTCGTAGGTTAGACGAGTAATTTAGTGACGAAATCCTGTTTCGAATGATCTTGTCTATAAGCCGAACCAGTTGCATCATAGAGTCGTAACCCGTATGATGAATTCTAGAGTTGAGCTTTCTCTATACCAAGTAGATTGTAACTTGGAAGGCCAGCCAAAGAAGGATCACTTGTTGTCAATCTCCTTGATAGACTACTAGTACCCGAAGTGTTTCTGCCCAATCCGAGTCTTGACGGTTTCTTTCAACTTTTGATTATATATCTCATATTAAAGTACATGGGTTTTTATCTCAAAACCAATTGGCTGTGAGTGGATTGACCCATATATTTTATATATTACTTAATATCATTTCTAACTTTCGATATGAGATATTATTTTCTAATACGCTCCTTCGAGATGATGGCTATTTGGCCATCGATCTCGCTATGTTCGGGCATGGATCGACGTGACCAACTTTGGGTCGGGTCGATTTCGATGGAACCAATTTTGGGTCGGATCGATAATGGATCAGGTTGGACAGCGTGGATGGGCACTGTTACCATATTGAAATACATGGGATTCCAACTTAAAACCAATTGACTATAAGTGGATTGGCCCATATCTTTTATATATTACTTAATATCCTTTCTAACTTCCAATATCGGATATTATTCCCTAATATCTCAATCTCACTGAAAAATAGTAGTAGTTTTTTAGTGAGTTGGATCTAGTTATTTCCTTACATTTCCATTTTTATTTGAAAAACAAAATTCACTTAACTTAATTTCTTCAAAACACCAAAAACTGGAAACCAAAAACAAAAAATATACTCCAAGAAAATCTACATCCATTCAACACTTTTATATCTCAAAAAGTTTGTCACTTTCTTACAAGGAGAAAGCCTTTTAAACAAAGAAGAAGCACAACTATTATCGAAAATAATTGAAATCAAGGAAAAGCATTTTGAGACTATTTCACAGAAACCAAAGGCTCAAAATGAGTTTCAAGCTTATATATATAGGATCCATAATCACTCCCTCAAAATAGATACCAAGACACAAGTCTTTCATCAAACCCCAAGTCCTCACACATAAACCTGTATTAGACAAGAACACATCCACACACATAACACAACACACCTCCATTAACACACACCATTCATCTTCTTCCTGTCCTTCACAAACTTCTTCCACCCAACAATAACTTCCATCAGTCTCTCCCTCTCCGCTTTCTTCTCTTTCCCATCTCCCAACATTCCTTCTGTTTCCATCTTCCTAGATATCTTGGAAGGCAATGTATCTAGCTCATGAAGCACCTTCACAATATCCGCAACAAGTCTGTCCGCAAGTGTTCTTGAGAAATCTTCCCTAATGACAACACGCAGAACAGTGATGTGTTGCGCATCCGCAGGCATAGTGTAAGCCGGGACGATCCAGCCAAAACGGCGTAACATCTCCGAGATCTCGAATTCGCTGTGGAAACTATGGTCCTTGAGAGAGAAGGTTACGACTGGCACTCCTACGTCCTTTGAGACTATGTTGAAACGCTCTGTTTTCTCTATCCCTTCTCTGAGAACCACCATGTTCTCTCTGCAATTCTCCATCACATTCTTGTAGCCCTATTCATATGAAACACATCCGAATACACATCAAGCCTATATATGTGTAACAAAGAATGAGTAGCATTAGCAAGAAATGAAAGAAAATTGACCTAATATTTTTTTTTTTTTTTTGTTATGAAAACATTTACCTCTAATTCCCTCCATTACATTATAAATATTGTTTTTGATTTTCTGACACATTAATACAGTAATACTTCATCTATTTAGTATATACTAGAGATAAAATTTGGAACTAGAGTATTCAATTCAATTTTATCATATTCGAATCAGACCAAAATCTACCAAAAAATCAATCCAAAGAGCAAGTAAACCATTTCAATTCCATATTTTTCTTGTCCAAACGAATAGTAATTGAAACTTAAAATGGAATGAACCGATAAAAATTGCAATATTTTTCTAAAAATCTTTCAAACTAAAGATATATTTTAAAATTTTAATGATTCCAAACTAAAACCTTATTAAACTGAAATAATTGGTTTAAATCTCAATTCGGTTTCTATATTTCATAAAGCGAAAAGATTCAAAAAAGAAAACTCGGATTGGAGACCCCTAATTAGGTCATTGCATACAATTCTTCATTGAAAATGTAAATCGATATATATTTTTCTTATAAAACGTTTAAAAAAAAAAAAAAAACCAAAACGATATTTACATGCTAGGTATAACAGTAACACTAAGATCATATTTTTGGTTTCGATAGACTCACCTCGAACCCAAGACGAATAAGCTGGTAGTATTGAGCAATAATTTGGCTCGATCCTACAAACAACCCAAAAAAATTCATCACACTACATAACCATCCATAAATAACATCATAGTTTCAAAGATTCTGATCAAGAAAATGAAATTAACATACATACCCTTGGAGAAATTGAGAGTGAAAGTGGGTTGATCAGCACCAAGATAGTTAATATGAAAGATGAGCTCCTCAGGCAAATCCGTTTTTGTCCTCCACACGACCCAACCAATACCAGCATAGACCAATCCATACTTATGACCACTCACATTGATACTCTTCACCAATGGAAGTCTAAAGTCCCATTCCAATTCAGGATAGATAAACGGAGCTATAAAGCCACCACTTGCCGCATCCACGTGGATCGGTGTGTTCCAACCAGTCTCTTCATTCTTCTTAACCAACAAGTCGTTAAGACGCTTGACGTCTTCGAACTCACCGTTAAGTGTGGACCCAAGTATGGCAGCAACACAGATTGTGTTCTCGTCTACCATTTCTGCTGCTTTGTCCGGATCCATGACATAGTAACCTTCACTGAGCTTCACTTCTTTTAGCTCTACCTCGAAGTACCGAGCAAATTTCTCCCAGCACACCTGAAAATATTAATTGTTCTAATTAGACCATTTTATGAGTTATTATTTTATACATCACTTTAATTTCTAAAAGAGTTAGAATGGAGGAGGGGTGTTTAATCCGGATATGCAAACACATCCAATATGAACCAAACCGAAAGTATAAAATGCGAAATGGAAGTACGCCTTCTTACAAGGATTAAAATGGTTTTTTTACTTTTTCTATAACCGAAAAACTGAAATTGAGTTCAAACATAACCGCAAATGAAAAAAAAAACCGAAACTTAAATTTTGAATTTAACACATCTAGGGAGTAAAATTTAAGTTTCGGTTTGTTATATGTGTGAACCGAAACTTAAATTTTACTCCCTAAAATTTTATTATAAATTCATCATTTTTGTGATTAACAATTTTTTTATAACTCTAACCCAATAGTTATTCAATAAACTCCATTATTTTTTTAAAAGCTTACAATTCATCATCATTAACTAATAAAAAATGCGTAGAAAACTTAAAAAAATCTATCTTTTTGAAAAAAAAAATTTCTTTCTAAAAATATTAATTGAAACAGAGGGAATATTTGATATAATTAATGATTTGTTTGATTAAAAACCAAATCCAAAACGAAATCAAAGCCATGTAAACTTATCCATACTAGATTCGGTTTCAAAAACAAAATCTGAAAAACTGTGCCAAATACTTATGAATTTTGTAATTTTTGAACTACCAAAACTAAAATCACTAATACGATCGGATTAAACGCAAAATGTATGTAGATCTATGTGTGAACAAATGTTCAATTTGAAAACTGATTTTCTAAAATGACAATCTCCGTAGTATCTAACAATAAGTGTATTCCGGAATATTTTTCTCGATATTTTAAGTATTATGTTAACATGTTTTATTAAGTATTATGCTTTCACCATTTTATTTCTTAAAATGGTTAAAATAGTGAGATGAAGATATATACTCACTTGAACATTGGCTCCGGTAACAATGTTGGGTTTGTCATAGGGTTTACCCTCGGCTTTGCGTTTGTTCTGCCAATTCCTTTTGAAGGCCAATCCGGCTAACATGATGGCTTCCGAAGACCCAACCGTCCCTACTCCCACCGCGGTCTCAGTTTCCTCGAGTGGCGCGTTGAACAGTCGAGCTATTATGTTTACACATCGGTTCTGTTTTTCCAACAAATTCAAAATTATGATGTATGAGCACTTTTCTTATTGTATCCAATAACAGTAATTAATCATCTTTACAAAAATATTTAGATGGTTACTCAACCAAAATATCTTTAGACTTTTATCACACTAAACGATAAGCAAATTTGATAAACTAAATTACATTATAGTGTTGTTAATGAGCTATATATAATTGATAAATAAACAATATAACAGCATAATATTCGCGAAAGCATTCTATGATATTTTACTATGATCGTATTCACACTAAGGCACACGCCACACGCCACACGGTAATGTCATCACCTATCCATTTAAGAACAAACTGAGAGTACAACTTTATGGTGAAACTATCTAAGTTTCACATGGAAGAATCATTGTGACTATTGACCTCGCAATCACGAGATTGTGATGGTGGGTGGGCTCCTACGTTTTCATCACAACTGAACTTTTGTAAACTTGTTTACTTTTAGCTTCTTATTCATTTTTTTACCGTGAATTTAATTCGTGTGATTATAGTGCCGAATAATTTTTTTTTGAGAAATTGTTTTGAAATTTACTAAAAAATGCTTTTATTTGAATTGTATAATATGTCTAACTCATGATTATAAATAGAGTTGTCAAACAGAATAATTTGTCTATTTAACCCGTTTTGCAGTAGATTAAAATATTATTCGAGCTAACCCGCAAAACCTATAATCTTGAAAACATAACTCTAATATGCACAATTTAATAACTATAGTTTTGTGGTTCGTTCACGAACTCTCGAAAAAAATCAATTTTTTGTGTCTAATTTTTTATAAAATTAATAAAATATTTTTAAAATTTTATTTTGATATATATTTAAATAAAATATAATAAATTATAGTGAAAAATATAGCAAGATTTCAAATAATATTTTTTTTTGAATATATATGGATTGATTATTATTTATAAATAATTAAAAAACTAAATAGTAAATAAATAAATATTTTCCATATTATCATCAATAATTTTAAAAAACATTTATATCATTTCTTATTTCAATTATCTTTTTTTATTTGTAATTACAGGTAATAACTTAAAAAAACAAAATTTATTTTCAAAAATATCTCTTAAATAATATTATAGAGATTATAAATTTCATAAATCACATAGCGCGTATTCGCTACGTCCATCAAAGCTTTCTCTCACTCTCTAAATCACTTTTCAACTATATATCCTAAATAATATATTTGTATTATCTTCAATTAAATTATTGAGTGGACCAATCAAAACCAAAAAATTGTGTGGTGATGTGTGAAACATGTGAGGTTGCCGACAAAACTTTTTTTGGCTCCTCAATTATTATGCTTTACCATCTTTTTCTCCCATACCTAGATTCTTGAAGATTTATATGTTCTTAAACTTTAATCATATATGTTATTTATACTTGATTGATTCATCTCAAATAAATAAAGAAACCGGATCAATATACCGATTGGTTAAACCGATAACAAAAGGTGATATTTTCCAAGTTTTAAATCAAATGGGCCACCAGAATTGATGACGATTAGATATTAGTCAACAATGTTATTTATGCTTGAGAGAACAACATACAAAATTAGCAAAGCCACTAGTCTGAAAACTTGAATACGTCGGCCAATAAATACTAAAACCGTATGGGTCATATTTCTTGATTTAAAAAAGAAAAAAAACTAAAAAACTTAAATAATGTAATTTTGGCTTCTTGTAAAGTGTCAACCAATAGTAAATGTAGGACTAATACTTAACCGTTAATTATCCCCAAAAAAAAAATCATATATTGAACGAAACTTAAATATAAACTATATCGATTCTTATTGGAATAATCATATATTTTTGTTAAAAAAACCATTCCAAAACCGCAATTGAAACCATTCCAAACCAAGTTAAAATTTTGATTTTCAATTTGGTTGAGATCATGCTAAAGACTAAAATAGATCTAGCTGAACATAATTAACATGGACGTAGTGAGAATCTAAAGAGAGATCGAGAGACCTGAAGCTCGGTGGTGACAGGGTACTCGTCCATATCGACGTAGTTCTTGTTGATGGACTCCATAATGAGTTTGTCACACTCTGGCTCCATCCATGTCGTCACAAACGAAGCCAGGTTCAGCCTCGGGTTACCGTCAAGCATCAGCTCATCTTTAATGATCTGATAAGCAGCATCCTTCGGTATCGAACTCTCACCAATCTCATACCTATAATAATCAATTTATTTCATCATTAACTAAGAAATAAACCCACTAACAATAAGAAAAAGAATGTTCTTCTTAATTACTTGGGAAGTACAGTTCGAACATAGCGAGATCCAAACGTCGAGCAAACATTTTCGTTACTCTCCGTTGCCATTTTAGTCAGAACCATCTTTCTTCTTTCTGGTAGTGAGAGGAGAAGAGAAAAAGAAGAAGAATGCAAAGAGATGAAGAGACCAGGATACGTTTATATTGACCCTACAATTTGCCGTCTTCTTTTCTCTTTTGTTACTTTGTTTTATTTAATTTATATTATTCTATTTTTCTTTTAACTCGACAACGATATCCACATGTACAATACCTACAAGAAAAATACCAATTAATAAAATTACCATTACCATTAGAATTGCTTTTTCACAACCACTACCATTAGAATTGCTTTTGGTAATATAATTTTTTTACCAAAATATGATTACAATACCAATCAATAGTTTACTTTTGGTCAAAGTATCACAATTACACTACCATTATAATTGCGCATGAAGTTTGTAGTATTTGAAAGAAAGAAAATAATGATAGCCATTCAATAAATAACATTACCATTAGAATTGGTTTTTCGCAACCACAACGCAACCACTAGAATTGGTTTTGGTAATGTAATTTTTGTTTTTTACCAAATTTGATTACATTACCAATAATCCATTACTTTTGGTCAAAGTATTACATTTATAGTAATTCGTTACGGCTGGTTCAATATGGTATTTTGTTTCGGTTCTGATTTGAGTTTTAAGCAAATAGATGTTTTTAATTTTCAAATAAATTTGGCTACAACTTTTTTCTTTTTTGGTTAGATTCAAATTCAGATTATTTTGTTTTGGATATAAAAATAATAAATCTGTTTAAAAAATAGTAAGATATAGTTCAATTTCTGTAATAGTATTTCGATTCACTTTAGATCAGATATATTCAAATTAATCGTTATTTCCTAAGGCGATAGAAAAACAATTTTTTTTGGACGATATTCAGTTATATATTTTCAAAAAAAATAGAAAATATATAAACTGTATCTTGTAAATACATATTTAATTTAATCGAATTCAACAAAATATTAGTTGGAAATCCTATATTGTGAAGAGAGGAATTTATGGTCCATTTGTATTGAAATGTAAACACTTAAAAAAATTTCCAAATTAAAATGTTAACATTTTGAAATCGCCAAATGTAAAACAAACCCTAAATAAATGAATAAAATTAGCGTAGAATTTAAATTTCTCGGGTCATAGATAGGAACGAGTTTCCATTATTAAAAAATATACAAATGGGCAAATATTATATCATGAGTTTAATTCGGGCTTTAACTTCATCTTACTCTTCAAGTTTTTAGATTACGCATCTTTTAAAAGTGAAACTAAAAATTGCAAAGCATAGAAAAATCAGGGATTTATTACTCAAATGCTCTTAATGATCAAAATTTATTATTTCATACTCTCTTTTATTCTTCCATATTTCTCCTTTATGTAATTCTCATTCTACCCTTAATGAACTATGTATTAAAATTTTGAATTAAAAAAAAAAAAATACAATTAATTAATTAAGAGAAAACAAAAAAAAAACTGGACCAATCAGAATTAAAGAAATTAATTAGTAAAGATAAAAAACGGGCCAATCAGAAGGATATTACGGGAGATGCACCTCACACATCGGATCCGACCTTGAGCTCCCGTCTGTGTGTGTCTCGCCGGTGACTACCATTGAAGCTGATTCATCTCAATTCAGGTTAGTTCTAGGCCTAAAAATGTGTTTTAGGTTAAATCTATGGGGTTTGTTATTTGATTTTGATATAGAAACGATTTTCGTTTTTGTATTTGCAATTTAGGAATTTCAATAGAAAATGAAATTTTGGTGTTGGTAATGAATATACATTGGGTTGGTAACCATCTCCGTTCTCTGGGTCGCTTAGGATTTAGGACATAAGTTTGGTTGAATGGTATCGAATCGTAGGACCTCATTAGTGTTTTTGGTCCGAATGTCGAAGCTGCAGATCTGATATAAATGTAACAACTGGATATTACTGAGAGAAGTGAAATATCTGGAACAATTGGGTATTACTGAGAGAAGTGGAATAACTGGAACAACTGTGTATTACTATAGAAGTGGAATAACTAGAATAACTAGGATTATTAATATAAGTTGTTAAACTAGAACAACTAGTATTACTGATACAAGGTAGTAGGTGGTAATGTAGTTTTTTTAATTGTTTTTTCAGGAGATAATGAGCAACCGTTCCAGAGTCATAAATTTCTCTATTGGAGGATATAATACCGGTGATGATTTTCGATGGAACTCAAAAGACCAGCGCATGTACGCAATAATGTTTAGGATATCATCTACAGAGGAGATAACGTATAAGTTGTTAGTA
The DNA here is from genome assembly GCA_002933915.1 of Eutrema heterophyllum. Taxonomy (NCBI): domain Eukaryota; kingdom Viridiplantae; phylum Streptophyta; class Magnoliopsida; order Brassicales; family Brassicaceae; genus Eutrema; species Eutrema heterophyllum. Next base: position 1,232,816 of record PKMM01011241.1, read on the forward strand.
GATAGGATATGCAGGAAGATTGGGATAGATGAATATATGACGAAGCTGAAATTGAGTTACCTTCCGGTGCTAGTGAATGACAGTCTTCCTATATATTTATGATGATGAAGACGTTTATGGTTATCTAACGGTTGTGGATAAACATCTATGTAGAAATGCTTTGCATGTAGAGGTAATAGAAGATCTTTTGGGATATGGATATAGTTCATTTGGTGTGAATTATGGTGTTAATGCTAGTGCCATAATTGTTCACGCTGGAGACGAGGGAGCAAAAGAATAGATGAAGAGCCGATGGAGGATGTTGGTATTGGAGATGGTGAGATGTATCATGTGCCATGTGGATAACAGTGTTGATGACGGTGTTCATTACAATGTTGAGACGGTGTTGATAACAGTGTTGATGACGGTGTTGATAACAATGTTGATGACACTCTGAATAGGTGTGCGATAGTTGAATATGGTGAGCTTCCACGTCCTGCAGAAGGAAGTCAGTTGGTAGAGGCATGGGAAGATGGTACAAGACTGGAATTAAATCAAGAATTTGAATATAAGAAGATAGTGATAGATTTAGTTCGGAGAGCTTCACATGAAAAATATTTTGGGATCAGATTAAGAAACACGGATACGACTCGATGGGTGGTAAAATGCGGTGCTAAAGGAGAAGGTTGTTCCTGGCATTAATGAGTTGCGAAGGGTTTAAAATCAACATGTTTCAAAGTTACCATATACAATCAAATGCATACATGCTCTCGGGCGAGTACCAGCTACCATAGTACGAGATGCACACAGCGATTAATTGCATTTGTTTTGAAGAAAGTTTATCCAAGTCAGTTACAGACTCCAAGTCCTAATGCTCTCATGGGTCTAGTTCAAACAAATGTCGGTGTATCAGTGTCATATGCTACCGCATGGAGAGGGACAAATCTAGTTGTTAATGAAGTGCGTGGTAGTTTAGAAGAGAGTTTCAAGTTGCTGCCTTGTTATTTGTACATACTAGAGTAGGCGGATCCTGGTACCAAAACAAGATTGAAAATGGAGGAAGAACATAGGTTTAAGTACCTATTTATCGCTCTGGGTGTTTGCATCAAAGGGTTTCAAAGAATGAGGAAAGTGATCATTGTGGATGCAACTTTCCTAAAGGCTGGTTATAACAGTGCACTAGTTTTTGCAACAGCTCATGATCCGAATCATCACCATTATCCCATAGCCTTTGGTGTAATTGATGGTGAAAAACATGCAAGTTGGATTTGGGTTTTCGAAACTTTGAAAACCATTATTCAGGATAGTGTTGAGTTGGTTTTTGTTACTGACTGACCTCAAAGCCTTATCAATGCGATAGTTGTAGTGTACCCGAGCTCTCAACATGACTTTTGTATCTATCATATGTCGCAGAATGTGAAATCCCATGTTTATCATGTGAACAAAGATGAAGTTTCTAAGAAAATCAGGGAATGCGCAAGGATGTACATAGAAGGTGAGTTTCTGCAAAAGTTTGCTGAATTTAAAGAAAAATATCCTAGCACAGCCAAATATCTTGAAAATAACCAAGAGACCATCAACAATGAGAAAAAAATGGGCAAGGTGCTATTTTCCTGGAGAAATGTACAACATAGACACCAACAATAGTGTAGAGTCGATGAACGGTGTTTTAAGGATGCAAGGAAGTACTCGATATTACGTTTGATCTATGAGATTCTTGCAAAATTTAGTGAATGGTTTAACAAACATATGAAGGAATCCGCATCTGGTTCGGACACACAGAAACTGGTGCCTTATGTGGAGAGCGTATTGCACAACAAATGTCTTCTCGCGTCGAAACTAAAAGTGGTTGAGCTTAACACTTTCCAGTTAGAATACAAAGTCAACGGAAAATATGAAATGGGTTATATGGTGGACTTGTTAAAGAAAACTTGCGATTACAAGCTTTTTGACATAGACAAGTATCCTTGTGTCCATGTATTAGCCGCGACGATGAGAATATATATATAATAAACGAAAGGAAAGGAAACAAAAGCCTAAAGAGTATTAGGTGGTCGATATTTTTAAACAAAGGCAACCATGTCTCGTTTGTGGAGAGTAAGACACCATTCGAATCATTACCAGGAGAAAAATCTAAGTTTGGGGGAATGGCAGAAGAGTCCCGAAGAAGGAGGAATTCGCAACAACACTTATGCAAGTGAGAAGTGACTGAAAACTGTGGATTTCAACAGCTCTATCCTCTCTTGTTATTTTGCATAATATCAAGCATCCTCTGGTGGGAATACGGTAACCCGAAACAGTTTTAACCTCACATCTAAAAGCCTTTAATACATAGCCTCGATTGTCTTGGTTAGTACTTTTGATGAGAATCACGCAAACCCTTAATGAATGTTAAGAGCTAGTTGATTGAAAGTTAGGGTTTAAGTGGTTAGATTTTCCCATGATGAATACCGTGGACTAGCGTTGCAGTACTTTGGTGAGAATTTTCTAGACTAAGTCCCGATTGATGCATTACGTTGGTTATAGTTTAGAAGGACAGTCACTGAGATTTCGTTAGTTCCTACGTTTTCGAAAACTTAGTTCCGAGGTTAGATTTCTGTTTTCTTTGAGGGCAAACAAAGATCTAAGTTTGGGGGAGTTGATAACACCGGTTTTTGACCACTTTTATAGATCGCTTTAATATCTTTTGCAGGTGTTTTAACTCCGTTTCCAATGGTTTCCAAATGATTTTCATGTTTTAGAGTTTTAAAAGACATTTCAGGTAACTTGGGATAAAAGAGTGCATTTCGGAGCAAAAGTACGTTTTGGATAAACTTGGACCGTCAGAAGTCATGCAATCAAAGAAGACATTCGCACCGTCCGATCATCTCCAAATTTGGACACAACAAAGAAGAGACAACCAGCTTTCAAATGCAATTGGTTTGGAGACATTCCAATGGTTAGATCCTCAAATAATCCTAAAGCACTGAAGGCAGACGAAGCTGCCTTCAAGCAGATCCACCGCAGGCAGAGACAATGCGCCCGCGGCCAAGAGGAGCGCCGCCACAGTCAAAGAAGACGCGCCTGCGGCCAGGAACCCATTCGCCGCGGCCAGAAGACTTACACCCGCGGCCAGCTCTTGTTTCGATCCCGAAGCCCATTTTCAAACCCAAGTTAATCTCGTCACTTATTAATTAAACCCTAAACGTTCCCAACGAATGAGAAAGCTATATATGCTCGTTTTAGGTCATTCTAAAAGGGCAACTCGTTTTTGACCAGCAAGGAAAGAGCCGTCTTCGAAGAGAGAGGAGGAGGCGCGAGGAGATCATCATTCGATCTCTGTCTTCATCTGTATTCTTCGTTCTTCGCTATCTTATTTCTTTATTTCTGCAATCCTTTATTACTTTTATGATGTTTTGTTATGTTATGATTGAGTAGTTCCTTTGTTGGGCATAGGGATCCCAAGAGGCTCTCATGGATCGATTTCTCATCAAGTTATTAGATTAAGACTTTGATTAGGGTTCTTCGTTTTATCCTTATTGTTAATGCATGTTTGCTTGATTAATCACCTATGCAATTGAACCTACGTATTTTTAAAACCACGAAAGTGTTGGATATATATGCTTGATCTAGGGTAGGCGAGCAATTCCGCTACAAGATACGAAAGCATACTTGTAGAGGGATTGTGAGCGTTAACGAACTTGTCTTTGTCATCATAATTTTCTGCGCGGCCAGAGACGAAATCTACTGGTCGAGTATATAAATTATAAGTGTGTATGGTGTATGAGAGTAAGCTTCACATATTTTCGTGTTCCAAGTTTAAGAACCAATAGAAGACAAAATTTGCTTTAAAAATCCTAACTAATCGCTTATGATAATCGACCATGATCCCTAGAGAGTCCCGATTGCCCAACGTTTCGTTTAATTCTTTACAACCTTGTTTTTTTTGTTAGTTTAGATTTTAGTGACACAATACCAACCTCCAACCGATTTGTTCTAGTTTGATTTAAGTACTAGATTGATTCGTAAAGAAACAACAAAATCTATGTGGTTCGACCCCTAAGTACTACAACGCACATATGTGCACTTGCAGACTATTAGGGTTATAAATTTAAAACATGAAGCTTAGTTAAAATCTGTACGCATCAGGCAACCCAGTATACGAGTCCGGATCAGGTAATCTTTGCTCCCTGGATAAAGGGGATCCGATTTTCTTACTCTCGATTCAGAGTACTTTCTCAAAAACACTTAACTTTCCTAACTTTCGAGACATTGTCTCACCTATATTTTGAGGGATATTCAGTCTTGTGGCTCGAATATTCTGAGTAAACTTCCGATTCACATCCACTTAAATTCTTCCATATACTCTGTGAATCCATCATTCCCCAGGGCCCGGAGTCACCATAGATCTCTCTCTTTTTCACGTTTTCCGACTCTTTTTCGTTTTCGACACTTAACGTAGTGGTCTTTCATTTCTATTTCTGACTTGAGCGTCGGAGAGTCATCGGAAAACACACTCTCATCGTAGTTTCCGACCACTAACCTCAATTGCTTAGTGGTGCAGGAGAGTTGCCCCCATGAGGAAGAAAAAACTCCTGAAATAGTATTACATAGTTAACATGATAACAAATATAATAACATGTTATATAGAATGTTAACGTGTACAATGATATCCGATACTTATAACGTTCTAACAATAATATATGATACTTAACATAATATGTGTTAAAACTATAGTTATCGTGTTAAATCAGTTATTACATTAAACAAAACATAAAATATCAATTTAAATATGTAAAATAATGTTTTGATATTCATGGATATATAAATTTGAGAAATTGGAGCCTATAGCAAAGAAACTCCACGAAATTGGCGATATAACAAAACCCAAAATGGGACACTATTTCTTTTTTTTGTTAACTAGGTGTTTTGCCGGCGTCTTGCGCGGGCCAAGGTTTTCAAAAACGTAAAACAAAACTTTATGTTATAAACCGAAGAGAATGAGAACAACCACTTAAGACATACGGGATCAAAATAAAGCGAACCTAAAAAAGTAAACACCATCCAAAATTAAACACCCAAAATGCAATATTAAATAGGTGTATGAAACCCACAAACCAACTGAACTAAGACAAACGCGAGTTATTCGTCTCCACATCATCGTTCTTCGTCTTCTTTATCTTCTGGTTTTTCTTATTTATCGTCTTTTTCTTATTCTTCTTCATCATCTTCCACCTTTATCTCTCATTCTTCTCTCACGTCTTCTTCTTCGTTTTCTTTCATTTTTTTTTGTTTTCTTCTTCCTTCTCCTCTTCATTCTCTATGTCTTTTCTTACTTCTTATTCTTCCGGTTTTTCTTTGTCACGTCTTCTTCTTCATCCTCATCGTCTTCGACTTCTACTTCTTCTTCCTCTTATACATCTTTCGATTTTCTTTCATCTTCTTCTAAATAAGTGTATGAAACCCACAAACCAACTGAACTAAGACAAACGCTATTTCTTCGTCTTCTTTTTTTTTTCCTCTTCTTTATCTTTTAGTTTTTCTTCTTTATCGTCTTTTCCTTATTCTTCTTCATCGTCTTCCACATTTATCTCTCCTTCTTCTCTCATGTCTTCGTTCTATCTGACTTCCTATTTTTCTGATTTTTCTTCGTCTTTTTCCTCATCTTCACATTCTTTTATTTTTTCTTATTCCTCCTCTTCTTCAAATTCTTCATCTTCTCCTCCTTTAAGGTCTTCATCCAATTTTTTCTCTTCCCTATATTTCCCTCTTCCACTTCTTCTTCTATCTTATGGGTTTTTTCTCCTTCTTCTCCGACTTCTTATTCCTCTTCTTCTATTGTGTCTTCTTTTTTTTCCTCTTCTTTATCTTTTGATTTTTTTGTTCTTCCTCGTATTTTCCTACTTTTTTTTCTTCTTATTTGACTTCTTCTTCGTCATCATTGTATTCTCCCAGTCCTTCTTCTTTTTCGGTTTTTATTAGCCTTCTTCATCCTCTTGAAGACCTCCTTGGTGGGTCCTTGGTGGGTCCTTGAGTTGAAGCTTGAGCACCTTGTTCATGACCTCTTGAAGACCGGCTTCCCCTTTCTCTTTAAGCTCCGGTGCGAGGATGGCTGTGACCGATGCAAAGGGTTTGGACCGGCCCTTGCATTTGATCTTGTACTCGATCACACCGTCTTCATGTTTCCAAGGGGTGAGAGTCATGGTGGAAGGTTGGCTTAGCTCGGACTTGGGCTCATCAAACTTGCTTGGTCTGTTTTTCCCCTTGGCCTTGGTCCTTGTTCTCTTCTTTGCAACCTTGCTACTTTCAACCTCATTTTCGATCGTTTTGTGGAAGAGGGACGCTAAACAATCCTCATCCAATGCATGGGCTTCTTCATCATTACCATAACCAAAAGCTCTTTCCCCACAAGATCCCTTCTTCTCAAAACTAGCCTTTGGGGGTGAAACCACATCCATTGTTGCACAACTACCCACATGCTCAACTCTTGGAGCTTCAACCTCATCATCCTTGTAAACTATCACCTCTTTAGCATCGACCTCAGAACCGTAGAGAAGGTTAGAGATCTCATCAATTTCCTTTTCATGCTCATCAATTGTCATCAATACCACGGCTTGTTCCTCAAC
>PKMM01011241.1:1240028-1344927 GCA_002933915.1 Eutrema heterophyllum
CCCGACATCTCCGAGCTAGGGACTCGCAATCCGCGAGGTGAATGGGGTTTAGTTGACTTCATCAATTACCCGATCTATTTCAGGAACCGAGCTCAGAGCGGCGTGGACTTGCGATCTCATCCGCTGAAGCTCGCTGCTGGTGTCTTCATAATATTTCTTAATCGACTCAAATCCATGCAAGGCGCCGGATCCTAAACCATTCTCGTTATTGCCCGGAGATTGCCTGCAGAAACCTTATGTGAGCTGAGTAAGGTTTTCGGCCTCATTTTCAGGTCGTGTTTCAATCTCGGGATTGTCCCGAGCTTCAACTTCGTTGGCGATTGATACAAGATATTTTGGTATCTATAGAATCAATTCTCTAAATGCTATTGTAGCATAAGAGGTATCGAACCAAGGAGGTGTGAGGTTAACACACTAGGAATGCAAGAAACTATATAAGCTAGGCAAATCAAGCGGTTTTGGTTTTAATTCTAGCAACCTAATGTAATTGAAAGCAAATAAACAAAAGACAATCACTAAACGAGATTAACAATGATTAAAAGAGGGATCTTCGGGTAAGGTAATTGATTTGGGGGAATCCAAGCTAATCAATGATGTCAAATTAATCACACAAGTTCATTTCCTTAAGCCTAGAACGCAAATCAAGATTAACCTAATCTCTTAGCCTTAATGACTTCACTAATTACAAATTCAAGAACAAACTCTCATTTCTGAAAATATAATTAGCAAGCATTAAGCACAAATTCTAATAGCCAAAATCCATCCTAGACATTCACTCTCATGAGCTAGGCATGAAAATCTCTTATTTAGTTCATTTGAGAATTTCATCAAACATCTTGTGTGCATGAAATTCCATATGATATAGATTTAACTTTCTCAAGCCTAATCTAGCATTATAAACACTAAATAAGAAAGGAAACAAGATAATCAAGCTCTAGACATCAAAGATTAACAAAGAAACCCCCTAATCTACCAAACCCAAATGATCCAAGAAGAACTACTCACTAATCATGAAGAACACACCAAATCTCATGAAAGATGTGTTGTTAATCATGATTAAGGAATAGGAAGATGAAAGATTGAAAGGAAATTAAGAGAAACAAACTTTAAATTGCATAAAGACTCAAGATCTCTCTTACAATCACTTAGAACCCTCAAAGGGAAGGTTTTTAGCAAGAGAAAAAGAGATAGATCAAGAAAATTAGGTTTTTGGGCTTAAATAGTGATAGGGGATCGAACCGGGTCAACCCGGGACAAACTGGGTATTGACCCGGCTAAAACTGGTTTTTGGCTGATTCTGGTGGTCTGTACCGACCAGTCCTGGGTCGGTACAGTGGATCGGCACAGTGGATCGGCACAAGTCTCTGGTGTCATACCGGTCGGAGTGTGCCGCATGGGAGTCGGTCGGTGCTGGTCTACATACACTTGAAACAATCGCCATAACTCTTGAACCACTTATCCAAATGACCTGAAACTACCTCCAGGTGACAGCTAACTCATATAGCTACGACTTTCATGAAGAACGTAGAAGCTGAATCGGATTGGAAATCCTTATTATTGGTTGATCTTTTAGAAGTCGTATTGGGAGCAGGACTCGTTTGGACGCCAGACAGACATATCTCTGATAAATCTGATGTATCTTTCTAACCACGGTTCAGAATGACACGCAACCACCTCCAGAAGGCAGCTAACTCAATCATCTACAACTTCTATGAAGACTTCCGAAGCTAAATACGAGTGTAAGTTCTTCATTCGGCCTGATCTTTGAGTCACTTTGGCTGGCTTCACAAGGACGGATTAGGAAGTGGTTTTGTACCGACCAAGTGTACCGAGCTAGGGCAGGTCGGTCCTAATCTTTTTCCCAGTACCGAGCAAGGTGTACCGCTCCAGAACAGGTCGGTACTAATATTTCTTGTGCTGATTGGTGGTACCGACCTAGTGCGGGTCGGCATTGTCTCGCGGCCAGTCAGACATGCCCTTAGTAAAATCGCCGTATCTCCTAGAATACGCATCCGAATGATGACCTCAAAAGACCTCCTGTGGACAGATAACTCATTTGGCTACAACTTTCATGAAGACCATCGAGGCTGAATCTGACCGGAACCCCTTCGTTCAGCCGGTACAAATGGATTGACCTGCACTGCCGTGTTTGTACCGACCAAGTAGTACGGCTCCACAACAGGTCGGTACTAATATTCCTGAGCCTTCATGCCGAGCTGATCTGGAGCGGTATTGAGAAGAGCTTCTGGTCGGTACAAGTCTCTGTTGCAATACCGATCCAATGGACCGATCCAATGCTGGTCGGTATTGGTTGACAGCTTCACGGCTAGTCGGGCATGGCTTCAGTAAACATGGCATATCTCCCAAACCGCACGTCTGAATGGCTTGATTCCAACTCCCCTGGATAGCTAACTCATCTCTCTACAACTTCCATGAAGACCGTCGAGTCTGACTGAGATCGGAGGGTCGCCGTCCAGCCGCATCTTTGAGACGCTTCGGAATGATCCTTGCATCCTATTTTGCTCCATTGCTCCCAATATCTCCAAAACATTTAGAAACACTCCAAATGCATGCAAAAAAATCTCTAGGACCTAATGCAACATCCTAACCTCTAATAAAGACCTAAATGCAAGACAAAACCATGATTATGCATGCAAATGACACAAAACTTTAAGTGAAATGTATGTTAGAACATGTAAAATATGAAGATATCAATTCCCCCAAACTTAAACCTTTGCTTGTCCTCAAGCAAATAAGAATAAGAAGAGAGAGAGGATCAAAAATGGGAGCTCAAATCCACAAGTGCCATAAAAAGAATCTAAACCCAATGTCCAAGTTGCAAACTTCATGATGCGATCAAACAAACTTACTCAAAAGTGACTAGCCATACTTATCCTTGCATGACTTACATTCAAACCTCAACCTACACAAACTTTCATATCCTCCAACCCCTTGACATTGATTAAGTGTAATAAGCGTGAATCATGTTTATGCAAGATCAAATGAATTCGTTTGGCTAAGGGTTCGGTTATGAGATGAAGATGATCTCATTATCACGCATGGGTAATCAAATGCAAGGATCTCTCATGGAAAGAGCAAACTCTAGCAAAATTCTAAAGGTAAAAGGCAACCTATGCATACAAGGGAGAATTCTCATCTACCCAAATGCCTAGAGTGTCTCTAACCTAAACCTTTCTAACCCATTGTGCCCATATCCTAAGCTACCCATTTCTTCTCAAGGCATTTCGCCTTTTTGAACCCAAACACTCTTGTCGTTCTTTTCACTTCATCTTCCTCTCACTTGGGGATTAGCTTCTTCTTCCTTGCTCTTTGTGGTTTGATGCTTCTTTTGTTTTAACCGTAGCTCTCCTTTTTGTCCATTCTTGTTCACGCCTCTTGCACCTTTTTGATGCTTTTGCCTTTGGTTTTTCTCTTGTTCTTTGAACTTTTGAGGCTAATCTTATGCTTAGAGCTATTCTTACGAATCTTTGCATCAACCAACCTATAGATCCAATCCCCTTTTCCCTTCTCCTTATTTATCTTTTCCATTCCACAATACCATTCCAAACAAAACCGTTCACCAAATTTCCAAACCGTCCCCCATATCGAACCAAGAACCACCAACCTAGCTAGCCTACTCCTAGATTAACCCCGTGATGATGGAGCTAAATCTACATGAGAATTCCTCCTTGTAGCCCTAAACCTAACACTTTTTGCCAAGTTTGCTCGAAAGAAGGCCTCACCAATCACACACGAATAGTAATGGCTAGAAAGAAGGTTGAGCTCAAGGTAGGGGAAACCATTCCGATGATGGGATATGGCTACTTGGATAAACAAGAGTGGTGAAAGAGAAAATATTATCCAAGTATGTATGAAGTGATCCACGAATCCATCCAAAAATGCATAAGCACAATAATTACATGTCAAAATTAAGGTTATCACTTAGATGGGGTTGAATTCAAGTCAAGGTTTGCTTCAATCAAGGCAAGAAAAATAAGACATGAGATCAAAGCATGGTTCGTTCTTAATTTCTACACGAGATCAAAGCATCAAGTAACTAGCAACAATGGCATTCGACTAAGCTCTTAATATGGTACTTTACAAGGAAAAATATGTCATTGCTCCTAATGCTCATGCAAAACTACCTTATATGCTATGCATCTAGACTCAATCCTATATGGAATGCACAAAAGTTCAAAAATTTTCAAATTTATTGAAAATGCATGGTATGCATGAGACTCAAGATGCAAAAGGCAAAATAAGATCACAAAAAACAATGTTAGATAACACACAAACCCTCCCCCAAACTTAAATTACACAGTCCCTTGTGTAATAGAAGCTTAAGAGAGAGCTAAACAATGCATGAAAGAAAGAAGAAGATATGATTCTAAATGCTATGTGCAAATTTTGGAGTGTTACCTTGGATGTTTGGATAGTGGGAAAAAGGGGTGGGTACCGTGGAGTTCCCAAACCAGTCATGTTCCCTCTCTACATGCTCCCACTTGCAAGCCATGGCCTCTTAGACAATCAATAACCCTATTCACACTTAGCAAACCCATCAAAAAGAACAAGAAAACATAGAAAGACATAAAAAGAAAGTATGTACAATGATAAGCTTGGGGTGTCTCCCAAGAGCACTTTGTTTAAAGTCACTAAGTTTGACTTTGGTTACCCTTTTAGGCGGGTGAGAGAGGAGTGTGAGAACTCCTTGGTGGGTCCTTGAGTTGAAGCTTGAGCACCTTGTTCATGACCTCTTGAAGACCGGCTTCCCCTTTCTCTTTAAGCTCCGGTGTGAGGATGGCTTTGACCGATGCAAAGGGTTTGGACCGGCCCTTGCATTTGATCTTGTACTCGATCACCCCGTCTTCATGTTTCCAAGGGGGTGAGAGTCATGGTGGAAGGTTGGCTTAGCTCGGACTTGGGCTCATCAAACTTGCTTGGTCCGTTTTCCCCCTTGGCCTTGGTCCTTGTTCTCTTCTTTGCAACCTTGCTACTTTCAACCTCATTTTCGATCGTTTTGTGGAAGAGGGACGCTAAACAATCCTCATCTAATGCATGGGCTTCTTCATCATTACCATAACCAAAAGCTCTTTCTCCACAAGATCCCTTCTTCTCAAAACTAGCCTTTGGGGGTGAAACCACATCCATTGTTGCACAACTACCCACATGCTCAACTCTTGGAGCTTCAACCTCATCATCCTTGTAAACTATCACCTCTTTAGCATCGACCTCAGAACCGTAGAGAAGGTTAGAGATCTCATCAATTTCCTTTTCATGCTCATCAATTGTCATCAATACCACGGCTTGTTCCTCAACATTCTCCTTGCTAGCAACCATCAATTTGTTTATATTGAGAGTCGTGGAGGACTTCCTCAATCTCTATTAGAGACTCCTCATTCTCATCAATCAAATGCTCCTCCACTTGGCTTTCATTAAATTTTTCTTCGAGATTCTCCATGGGTTTACTAGAAAGGGAACATCCTTGAGTATTTTGATGATCTAAATGCATGATCCTAGAAAATAGGGATTCAACCTTTCGGTGTAGATCATCATAAGAGCAATAAACCTTGTCATGAATCTCGGCCACCATCTTATTCAACTCATTTGCTCTATTAGCTTGCCCGGTTAGGAGTTGTTGAAGAATGCCCTTCATTTCAAGGTCTTGTTGTGTACCCAATTCCACATTATCCTCTTCAAACCGTGTAGTGGCATCAAAATCTCCATCAAAGTGAGCTGATTTTAGAGAGGCATTGATGAGCTTGTCTATCAATGCGGATTGCTTGTCCACTCTTTCGTTTAGAGCCTTCATTTTCTTAGTTCTCCTTTGCTCCTCATTAGCACTTGTGGTCCTTGTAGCCCGAGCATAGTCATCACCATAGTTCTCTTCGCTTTGGGCAAAGTTCTCCACTAGTAGCTCTCCTTGTTCCACAGTGAGGTTTCTAAAACACCCATTGCTAGCCGCATCTAAGATCCATTTGTGCTCTTGATCAACTCCCAAATAGAAGATGCTATGGATGGCTTCCTTCTTGAACCCGTGATGGGGACAATCTCGAGTATATCCTTTAAGTCTTCCCCATGCCTTATGAAAGCTTTTATGCATGCTTTGCTTGAAATTCGAGATGTCCCTTCTAGTTTGGACCGTTCTTTGTGTGGAATAGAACTCGTTAAGGAAAATCTCCTTGCAATCATCCCAAGAATTTACCAAGTGAGATGGCAACGTTCTCTTCCATTGGCTTGCTTTTCCTCCAAGAGAAAACGGAAACAAGATGAGCTTGATGCTATCATGGGGTACTCTTCCGGTTCTAAACGTGTCACACAACCTCTCAAAGGAATCCAAGTGATCATAAGGGTTCTCCACTTTCGTCCCCAAGAACTTAGATTCTTGAATCAACCTAACCAAGCTTGCTTTGATCTCATAGGCCTTGGCTTCCATTGGAGGAGGGTGGATCCCATATCTTGATCCATGACAACAAGGAGTGTCAAAGCTTACAACCGTTGGCTTGTCCTTTAGAGCTTAGGTCGGATTTGATGCCAACTCTTGAGGACGTGTTATTTCTTGAAGTTTTGGAGCTTGAGAAATGCTTCCTTGGTCGTCCACCTCTTGAGGTTGTAGATCTTCAAGAACGTCTTTGTAATTGACAACCTCAAACAATTCAATTGATCTTGTCTTCCCATTTCCCTTCTTGTAATTTTGGTACCTTTGAGAGCACAAAAGAACTAAGGAAGACAAGTTAGTAATGATAAATAAGAGAAAATTCATCATCTCAACGAGATGCATACTCTTAGTTATATGCATTAACATAATGTAAATAAAAGCCTAGTCTTATTAAGAATCTAAATCCTAATGGCTAACGCTAAACCTCCCCGGCAACGGCGCCAAATTGATACAAGATATTTTGGTATCTATAGAATCAATTCTCTAAATGCTATTGTAGCATAAGAGGTATCGAACCAAGGAGGTGTGAGGTTAACACACTAGGAATGCAAGAAACTATATAAGCTAGGCAAATCAAGCGGTTTTGGTTTTAATTCTAGCAACCTAATGTAATTGAAAGCAAATAAACAAAAGACAATCACTAAACGAGATTAACAATGATTAAAAGAGGGATCTTCGAGTAAGGTAATTGATTTGGGGGAATCCAAGCTAATCAATGATGTCAAATTAATCACACAAGTTCATTTCCTTAAGCCTAGAACGCAAATCAAGATTAACCTAATCTCTTAGCCTTAATGACTTCACTAATTACAAATTCAAGAACAAACTCTCATTTGTGAAAATATAATTAGCAAGCATTAAGCACAAATTCTAATAGCCAAAATCCATCCTAGACATTCACTCTCATGAGCTAGGCATGAAAATCTCTTATTTAGTTCATTTGAGAATTTCATCAAACATCTTGTGTGCATGAAATTCCATATGATATAGATTTAACTTTCTCAAGCCTAATCTAGCATTATAAACACTAAATAAGAAAGGAAACAAGATAATCAAGCTCTAGACATCAAAGATTAACAAAGAAACCCCCTAATCTACCAAACCCAAATGATCCAAGAAGAACTACTCACTAATCATGAAGAACACACCAAATCTCATGAAAGATGTGTTGTTAATCATGATTAGAGAATAGGAAGATGAAAGATTGAAAGGAAATTAAGAGAAACAAACTTTAAATTGCATAAAGACTCAAGATCTCTCTTACAATCACTTAGAACCCTCAAAGGGAAGGTTTTTAGCAAGAGAAAAAGAGATAGATCAAGAAAATTAGGTTTTTGGGCTTAAATAGTGATAGGGGATCGAACCGAGTCAACCCGGGACAAACCGGGTATTGACCCGGCTAAAACTGGTTTTTGGCTGATTCTGGTGGTCTGTACCGACCAGTCCTGGGTCGGTACAGTGGATCGGCACAGTGGATTGGCACAAGTCTCTGGTGTCATACCGGTCGGAGTGTGCCACACGGGAGTCGGTCGGTGCTGGTCTACATACACTTGAAACAATCGCCATAACTCTTGAACCACTTATCCAAATGACCTGAAACTACCTCCAGGTGACAGCTAACTCATATATCTACGACTTTGATGAAGAATGTAGAAGCTGAATCGGATTGGAAATCCTTCTTATTGGTTGATCTTTCAGAAGTCGTATTGGGAGCAGGACTCGTTTGGACGCCAGACAGACATATCTCTGATAAATCTAATGTATCTTTCTAACCACGGTTCAGAATGATATGCAACAACCTCCAGAAGGCAGCTAACTCAATCATCTACAACTTCTATGAAGACTTCCGAAGCTAAATACGGGTGTAAGTTCTTCATTCGGCCTGATCTTTGAGTCACTTTGGCTGGCTTCACGAGGACGGATTAGGAAGTGGTTTTGTACCGACCAAGTGTACCGAGCTAGGGCAGGTCGGTACTAATCTTTTTCCCAGTACCGAGCAAGGTGTACCGCTCCAGAAAAGGTCGGTACTAATATTTCTTGTGCTGATTGGTGGTACCGACCTAGTGCGGGTCGGCATTGTCTCGCGGCCAGTCAGACATGCCCTTAGTAAAATCGCCGTATCTCCTGGAATACGCATCAGAATGATGACCTCAAAAGACCTCCTGTGGATAGATAACTCATCTGGCTACAACTTTCATGAAGATCATCGAGGCTGAATCCGACCGTAACCCCTTCGTTCAGCCGGTACAAATGGATTGACCTGCACTGCCGTGTTTGTACCGACCAAGTAGTACGGCTGCACAACAGGTCGGTACTAATATTCCTGAGCCTTCATGCCGAGCTGATCTGGAGCGGTATTGAGAAGAGCTTCTGGTCGGTACAAGTCTCTGTTGCAATACCGATCCAATGGACCGATCCAATGCTGGTCGGTATTGGTTGACAGCTTCACGGCTAGTCGGGCATGGCTTCAGTAAACATGGCATATCTCCCAAACCGCACGTCTGAATGGCTTGATTCCAACTCCCCTGGACAGCTAACTCATCTCTCTACAACTTCCATGAAGACCGTCGAGTCTGACTGAGATCGGAGGGTCGCCGTCCAGCCGCATCTTTGAGACGCTTCGGAATGATCCTTGCATCCTATTTTGCTCCATTCCTCCCAATATCTCCAAAACATTTAGAAACACTCCAAATGCATGCAAAAAATCTCTAGGACCTAATGCAACATCCTAACCTCTAATAAAGACCTAAATGCAAGACAAAACCATGATTATGCATGCAAATGACACAAAACTTTAAGTGAAATGTATGTTAGAACATGTAAAATATGAAGATATCAGTCTTATCCAGACTATTCTTCTTCGGTTTTTCTTCGTCTTTTTCTCATCTTCACCTTCTTCTACTTCGCCTTCTTCATCTTCAGGTTAAATTTTTTTGTTGTGGTTTAGCTCTGATTCTGTTCGGTTTGAATATGATTAGACAATTTAAACCAGACAACAAAATTATTGGTTTTGGGATCAGTTATTTGGTTTAACTTTGGTTAGATAAAAATTATGAGTCATTTAACTTTTCTTTTTTCTTCTTCATCGTCTTCAACTTCTACTTTTTCTTCTTTATGTTTCGATTTTCTTATTTATTATCTTTTATTTTCTTTACTTATTTATGCTTTGTCTCCTTCGTTTTTTCTTTATCTTTCAGTTTTTTTTTTCTTCTTCGTATTTTCCTTATTCTTTTTCATGGTTTTCGATTTCTCATTCTTTTTTTTCCTGGTTTTTATTCGTCTTCTTCTTTCTCCCATTCCAACGTCTTTGTCTTCTCATTCCTCTTCTTTTGGTTTTTCTTCTCCAAATTATTCATCTTCTTATTCTTCAATATATTTGTCTTGTCCTGATTTCTCTTATTCTGATTTGAATTTTTCTTTTCTTCAATCTTCTTCCTTGTTTTTTCCTTTCTCTTTATTTTCATCGACTTCCTCTTCCTCTTCTCCCTCTTATTCACCTTTCAGATTTTCTTCTTCCTCATCATTTCCTTCTTCTTTTTCATCGTCTTCGACTTCTTCTTCTTCCTCTTATTTATCTTTCGATTTTCTTATTCCTCATCTTTTCTTTCCTCTTCTTCATCGTCTTCGACTTCTACTTCTTCTTCCTCTTATGATTTGTCTTCTTCCTCGTCTTCTTCCGCTTTGTTCTATTCTTCTTCCTAATCTTTATCTTTCGATTTTTTCTTCTTCGTATTTTCCTTATTCTTTTTCATCGTCTTCGATTTCTCCTCCCCGACTTTTTCTTATTTTTTCCGGGTTTTATTTGTGTTTTTCTTCATTGTCCCATTTCAACGCATTTGTCTTCCTTTTCTTCGTATTTTCCTTCTTCCTCTTCTCCATCAAATTCGTTTTTCTCTTCCTTTTCTTATTCATCTTTAAGATTTTCTTCTTCGTCGTCTTTTCCTTCTTCTTCTTCATCGTCTTCGACTTCTACTTCTTATTCTTTGACTTATTCGTCCTCTTATATATGTTCCGATCTTCTTGTTCCTCATCCTTTTATTCATCATCGTCTTTGTCTCATCCGACTTTTTTTATTTATTTTTCTTCGTCTTCGTCTTCTTCTTCCCTCTCATTCTTCATCGTCTTCGTCTTTTTAGAATTCTTATTATTCCGGTCCTAGTTTCTCTCGTCTTCGCCTTCTGATTTATTTACTTTCACATATTTAATAAATGTACATTATTAGATTGTATAATAAGTATTAATCTTCAGAGCGTAGGTAAACAATGCCATGATATACATCATTTACTTTTATTTGATCAGAGGATATACATAGAGTATATAATAAGTATTAATTTCCAGAGCTTAGGTAAACAATCCCTTTCCATAAGTGTACATACAATCACAAGGAGCTCCTTGGTTTCTCGCTAACGTCTTGGTCTTTTGAACTATTGAGTGTCGATTTAAGTTATGTTTTAGCCTTTTAAATTTGATCTTACGAACTTAGTGTGGTTTTTGTGATCTTTTTAATTTGTGTGGATTTATGTACGTTGTAGTTCTTAAATTGGTTTTGGTCTCAATCTTTAGTACGTCCCCTCTCCTCTGTACCAACTTAATTGGTCGTGTCCAATTCTTAACAAACGGAGATGTTTCGATACATGTCTACTTGGTGATTATCAAGTACAATCTCAAATATCAACAAAAAGCATGAAAAATGTCATAAGAAATATAGAAAATGAATCCTCGATCATTACTGATGATTTAATCAAAAAAATGATTTACCTATTTATATAACCACCCAAGCAGCATAATTGTTCGACCAAGGTAATCCACCAGGATTAAGCTCCACACTCGACATAGTCTTTATATACCGCTTATTAATATTAGTAAATGAAATATTTGTAAGTTTAAAAAATATTAATGAAATATTTATGCAAATCTACATAGTTTTTATTCGCTCTCCTAATCGCATTGACTTGGTCGAACATATGTAAATCAAAATAGGCCTAAATACTACTCTCTCTCTCTAGATTCCTAATTTAGAATTCGAAAGCTAAAAGATCTGTGGTTTGTCAGAGTGAAACAACAAAACTACAAAAGTAGGGATCTCGATTAGGGCCAAAGCCCGATGGCCAATCCTGAAAAATACTGGGTTCAGACTTACAAAATTAAGCCCAAAAAAAAATCGGGTTAGTGGATTTTTTGGGATTAGCCGGGTCGGATTCGGACCGGCCCGAAAAACCCGAAAATAAACATTTTGATTGAGTTAGAGGTTTTATTTAAAAATTTAACTTTTTTAAACATGGATTATTTCCTATATATATTTCATAGATCGAAAACCCTAATTTCATAGTTTTGTCTTACTATAAATCTTAGAGTCTACATTTAGTATTGGTGCGCATGTCTTGAACAAATATATAAATCGTCTTCTACCTAGACACGTTGAAGCATTGATTTGTACAACACTTTGTTGGATGAGTTTACGTTTCGTGATTTAAGTAACATTATCATTCACTCTATTTACTTCATATTTTTAAAATCATTATCTAGTGACTTTCATTGATATTTCTATAAGATTTATACATGTCAAATAAAAGCCCGAAAAAGCCCGAAAAGCCATGTTGCCCTGTTCGGGCCGGGTCGGGCTTTATAATATAGGCCCGATTTTTTTTCGGGCTGGACCGGACCAGACTCAAATATATGAGGGTTTTACGGGTTTCGGGCCGGACTAGCGTGATTGACATCCCTAAACAAAAGATACACCCTTGTTTTAGTAGGGGCAGAAGCCACAGTACGAACAATATCCATTACCCGTCATTGTAAGAGAAGCCTTCATTATATCCACGGTAAGATTTGGGTTATTGACTACGAATACCTTGAACTACTCAGAGCTAGCAATCGTACGTATATTCGTTTTGATAAAACCGAAGGCTGCATCATGGAGGACTTTATCAAAAGGGATATGGGCGAGCTCAAGGAAGTCAAGAGCATTCGCCAAACTCAGAGAAGATATAAGCTCGTTTCTGCATAGGTTCCGTAGATGCAGAATCACGTACTTGTCAGCCGACAGATAGAGTGACCAAACGTGTTGCTTTGCTTTCACAGAAAGCATAGAGCCATCACTGTAAATAAACTCAACTAAAGCTTCATCTCTTCTTTGTTCAATTCCGAGAGAGTGATTGTCTCCACCTGCTTAGTTGAAATCTTAACCTCTTCTGATTCCAGCATCTTCTTTAAAACCTCCGATCTTGATTCCTATTCGAATTCCAAACATATATGTAAGGGCCACTAACTAAACATTAGCATTTCTAGAATTAATTATTCCTAAATCAGATGATGATGAATAAGAGAGAAGAGATGAGAAAGAAGAAGAAAGAGACCAGAATAACTTTGTGTGCTGAGATACCTGAATGAGGGGTGCCCAATCCAAGTTTTGGGTTGGGTTTGGGTTATTTGGTTTGAAAATTATTTGACCAAATTCGATCTATATAAAATTTGGTTGTTTGGATCATAAATAATTTGACCAAAATAAACTTATATCCAAAAAGGTAAGAGAAATAATGCCTCCCAAGGGCGACCCCGCTGCCTCGGAAACCCTAGATCCCTGATTTCAGATTTCAGTATTCAGATATTCCGTGAGTAGAAAAAGAGTGAAGATCTTGTCTCTCAGAAAGACCTTCCGCTGGAGCTTCAAGACCTACCAGTTTGGATTTTTTACCCTACACACTTGGTGGATTCTCACTCACCTTTGGGTAAGGTAGCTCTATGTGTTCTTAGGGGGTCACTTTGTAGTTTTCTACACTAAGTGCTCCCTACTAACCTTAGATTATACTGTGAGAAATCGGCCTTGAGTGCTTGTAGTTGGATTAATACTGGAAAGATTGGAATAATACTAGTTGTGTGTTTTGGTTATCCAATCTTTACAGAGTAATTTACCGTTGCAAGAATGAATCGTTTCTACAAGCAAAAGGATGAGGATTTGATACGCAAGTTCAAGGAGAGAGAAGAAGTCAACTTGGACAATCCCATTGATGTCCCAGGCTCCGTCAACTCCGAGCTCATTGCAGAATACTCCTCCAGCATCATTGTTCGTATTTTAAATACGGAAGTCATAAAACCCATAGGGTTGGCGGCGGCTCTCCCTAAGATCTGGGAAGTGGAAGGCAAGGTCAAGGGCAGGGGTGTTGGAAATAACCAAGTTCAGTTCATCTTTGACCACATGGAAGATTTGGAGAGGGTGATGTACAAAGCACCGTGGTACGTCAACGGCTGGTTAGTAACATGTGAACAATGGACACCCAACCCAAGTCCAGATTTCCTCAAGAGAATACCATTTTGGATACGAATCAAAGGCATCCCGCTACACCACCTCAAAGAGGACACAGTCCGTACTATTGGAGACACTCTAGGATTTGTTGAAAAAGTGGAGCTTCATGCAAAAAATTCAGAATCTCTGGAGTATGTGCGTGCGAGAATTTGGCTCTCGGTGGAAGATCCCATTATCTTCAAAAGGGCAGCAATATTCAGTCACGGGGAGGTTGTCACAGTGGAGTTGGATTATGAAAAGCTTCTCAAATTATGCTTCAAATGCAAAAGATTGACTCACGATCAGTACCACTGCAGGGTCAAGTCGCAGATGGAAACCTTAACTCCTCAAGACCCCCTCCTTAATAATCAGAGCACGAGGAAAGCAAAGCCTCTGGTAAAACCAAGACCTCATCAGGAAATGGAGGCTATTGCAGAACCTTCGAGTGGGACGGGTGCAAGAGGCAGAGGGAAAGTTAGGGGTGCTAGAGGAGGTAGAGGAGGTAGAGGAGGCAGAGGACGAGGGATTGGTGTACAGAATGAATCTAATTCCACAAACGAAGGAAGCATTAACCTAGAAGAAGATTCTTCTGTTTTTTCTCGCTTGAGAACTCAAAAAGCAAAAGGAAAGCAGACTGCTATAGAGACCGAGTGGAGACAGAAGGGGTCTAGGAGAACCCCCCCCCCCAGGTTATCCGAAGTTTAATGAAAAGATGGGGAAGCAGATTTCCTCTGACATCCAGAAAGTATCTGCAAGCAAAAACTCAGCAGAGAAAACTTTATCCTCAGGGAAAAGAGTCGGGATCCCTACCTCAGATCAGGATACTGAGTTTTCCAACCCCTCCTCGAAGAAAAAGAGAAAGTCTAGTGCGGAACGAAACCAAGCAAGGAAGAGGATCAAACTGGCCTCAGGTGTATGTACCTCATAACGCAGTCAAAGACTTCCTTCTGAAGGCAGTAGTAGCTCCGTTCCCCAAGGAATACAAACAGAATGCTCGAGTCAGGCCGGCATTTTTACATTAAGCTCTGGTGTACAGGTGAAAGTCAATCCATCTACACCCAAAAACCCAAGGTTTGTGGTCAACCTTAAACCACCAGCCTCAGTATGAGGACAACCTGTTGGAACTGCCGGGGTGCGGGAAACACATTGGCAGTTCGACACTTACGGGACATACAAGGTCAGTATGATCCCGAGGTTGTTTTTCTCAGTGAGACCAAGCAAGGTATAGCTTACCTAGAAGAAAAGTGTAGTGAGATGGCCATGTATGATCTGCATACAGTAAACCCCATCAGTTTGGGAGGTGGATTAGCCATGATGTGGAAGGAAGAAGTGAACGTCAAAATCCTAGCATCCAACCTCAGAATGATTGACTCTTATATTTCGTGGAAAGATAAATCTTTTTTCCTCACAGGAGTGTATGGGGATCCGGTATATAAAGAAAGAGAGAAAGTGTGGGAAAGTTTGATAAGAATTGGAGAGAAAAGACAAGGAGCATGGATCTTAATGGGGGACTTCAACGAGATCATTAGTAATGAGGAAAAGAGGGGAGGAGTTATTAGATCAGAGGGTTCTTTTGCTCCTTTCAAAAATATGTTGAACGCATGTGGTCTTCTGGAAATTCCCTTTCGAGGTAATCCATTCTCTTGGTTTGGAAATAGAGGTGGAGACTTAGTCCACTGCAAGCTGGACAGGGTAGTAGCAAATGCTGAGTGGCACTTATTATTCCCAGATGCCAAATCTTTTTACTTACCCTGGGTAGGTTCGGACCATAGCCCCATTGTATCATGCTTTGATGGGGAGGGTCCAAAAAGATTTGGTCAATTCATGTATGATAAGAGGTGGAAGAATAAGGAGGGTTTCTCAGAGGCAGTCATTCAAGGATGGCAAGGTAGTGATTCAACTGAGGAACGAGAAATTATAGACAAAATCAAAACTTGTCGTAGAGAAATGGCTGTGTGGAAGAAAAATTCTAAGCCTAATACTCAGAAACTAATCCAGGAGCTAAAGACGAAGATTGATTGGATGTCACATCAGAGAACAATGAATATTGAACTGTTCCGCAGCCTTAAATCGCAGCTCTATATAGCTTACAAAGAGGAAGAAAATTTCTGGAAGCTAGCAAGTAGGGTGACTTGGTTGCAAGTAGGTGACAAAAATTCTAAATTTTATCATGCAACAGTAAAGATGAGGAAAGCTCGGAACAGGATCCATTATCTCGTTGATGAAGACACATGCATGGAACATTACTCTGATGATTCAATGGGGGATATGGCCATCAAGTATTTCTCCAACATGTTTACTTTAGAGATTCAAGTATCAAGCACTGTAAGTCAAGCACCTATTTTTGGCGGGTTGCAAAGAAAAGTTAATGAGCTTCAGAACCAGATGCTGATGCAACCGGTAGACAATGAGGAAATTAGAAAGGCAGTCTTTGATTTGGGAGGTGAGAAATGCCCAGGACCAGATGGGTTATCAGGAGCGTTCTACCAAGGGTTTTGGGGAACAGTTGGAGGAGATATATGCTTAATGGTCCGGCGTTTTATGGAGCAAAGAGATTTGGACAGTCGAATCAATGAGACTAATCTGTGTCTTCTTCCCAAAAAGGTTCACCCCCATAAGCTTGGTGAGTTTCGACCCATAAGCCTTTGTAATTTCGCTTATAAAATCATTGCAAAGGTGCTTGCTACAAGACTGAAGAAGGTTCTCCCTGATATTGTCTCAGAAAACCAGGCAGCCTTTGTAAAAGACAGGCTCATTTCAGACAACATTTTGGTTGCCCATGAAGTCTTACATAGTCTGAGAACTAAGGACGCGATTGCTGCAGACTTTATGGCCATCAAAACTGATATGATGAAAGCTTATGACATATTGGAATGGCCCTTTGTGGAACAGACGATCGATGAGACTGTTAGGATTTGGAGAAGCATGGATTTCAAGGATTATGACTTGTATTACTTCTGTGTCATATGGAGTAGTAATTAACGGTAGACCTTATGGGAAGATTTCACCCTCGAGAGGTATAAGGCAAGGTGATCCGCTTTCCCCCTTCATCTTCATACTCTGTGCTGAAGTTCTAGCTAATGGCTTCAGAAAGGCTGAAGAAGATGGAAGAATACAAGGGATCAAAGTCGCGGATCACTCTCCAGCCATCTCTCACCTTCTCTTCGCCGATGACAGTCTATTTTTTTGTGGAGTAAATGCATCAGAAGCAAGGGAAGTAAGACGGATCCTCAATGATTATAATCAAGCGTCAGGGCAGAAGGTGAGTCTCACAAAGTCGTGTATCACTTTTGGGAAAAATATTGCCGCAGATAGAAAGAAGATGGTTCAGGATATCACGGGAATAGTGTGTGAGGGGAGAAAAGGGTTATACTTGGGCTTGCCTGAGGCTTTTGTGGGTTCCAAGATCACAACTCTTAAATTCCTTGAGGAGAGAGTGGCAAGAAAAGTTAATTCATGGAGATCAAAGCTCCTGTCCCAAGGCGGCAAGGAAGTCATGGTAAAAGCAGTGGCTCTAGCGCTCCCTACCTTCACGATGGCCTGCTTCAAGCTCCCTCACACCCTATGCGTGAAAATTGTAAGTATTCTATCTCAGTTTTGGTGGAGAAATCAGGAATCCGGGAAAGGCATTCATTGGAAATCTTGGGAGAAGATGTGTATGCACAAAAGTGATGGTGGGATGGGCTTCAGAGATCTAGAAGGTTTTAATCTGGCCCTCTTAGGGAAACAGCTATGGAGAATGGCGAATGCACCAGATTCTTTGATGGCTCGAGTCTTTAAGGGAAGGTACTTCCCAAATAACTCTCCTTTAGATGCAAAATGCGGCTATAGACCATCTTATGCATGGAGAAGTATTCATGCGGCACAAGAGCTGATGCAAGAAGGGATGAGAAAAGAAATTGGTAACGGAAACTCGTTAAATCTTCTGAAGGATCCATGGCTCCCTGGAGTCAAACCACATCCACCGAGACTCAAAGAGGAATGGATTCCCCATCATTTACCTATGACTCTCT
This sequence comes from Eutrema heterophyllum, assembly GCA_002933915.1. Classification (NCBI taxonomy): domain Eukaryota; kingdom Viridiplantae; phylum Streptophyta; class Magnoliopsida; order Brassicales; family Brassicaceae; genus Eutrema; species Eutrema heterophyllum. The sequence continues at coordinate 1,257,760 of PKMM01011241.1, forward strand.
TCAAGGATCCTGCATCCGATGAATGGAGAATTTCAAGACTCAAAGAAGTCTTTATTGAAGAGGATGTGGAATTGGTTTGTCAGGTTAAGCCGGGTGGTCCATCATCTAGGGAGGGTTTTTCATGGTCTTTCAACAACAATGGGCAGTATTCTGTGAAGTCAGGGTATTGGGTTTGGTTCAACAAAATTAAACGGAGGGACAAACTTCGAGAGGTAAATCAACCAAGCTTTGAACCCCTTTTCCAAGCCGCCTGGAAGACCAAAACCTTACCTAAGATCCAGCATTTCATATGGCGTTGTCTGACTAATAGTTTTGCAGTGGCTGAGAATATGAAAAAGAAGCGTTTGACTAAATTCCCTGAGTGCCCGAGATGTGGTTTCAGAGAGGAATCGGTCAACCATATCATGTTCCAATGCCCCTTTGCTCGTCAGGTTTGGGCTCTATCCTCTGCGGCAGCCCTGGTACTTCCCTTCCCCACTGAGTCAATATATGCAAATATAGGAGATTGTTTGTTCAAAAAGGAAGATATGGGAAAGGAGGTGTACGACAATGCTAGAGTATGGCCATGGGTAATGTGGAAAATCTGGAAAGCCAGAAATGATTTATGTTTCTCAGGTTCTAGTGATCACGCTTAGCAGATTGTGGAAAAGGCAACAGCCGAAGCGCAAGAGTGGTCTGATTACAATGACAAGGAGGCAGTGCATTCCCACTCCACCACTCATAATCGTCGGGAGGCTAGCTGGTCCCCGCCTAATGCAGGTAATCTCAAATGTAACGTAGATGCATCATGGGTCTCAAATTCGAATAAATGTGGCATTGGATGGATTCTACGAGATGAAAGAGGAGTGGTGAGGTGGTATGGTGCAAAAACTTATCCAAGACTAGTCTCCTTTAGAAGCAGAAGCTGCAGCTATGACCTGGGCCATGTCCTGTGTCAACAACCTTGGTTTCAGATGTGTCACCTTTGAGAGTGACTCCATCAATTTGGTTCAGGCGATCAAGAACCCGGTCCAATGGCCAAGATTGAAGACCTACACTAGCGAGATCTTGGGACAATGGAACGGAGTACTAACGCCATCATTCTCATTTGTAGGAAGGGAGGGGAATCACTCTGCCGATACCATTGCAAGGTGGAGTTCCTCCAATTCTATGTACTATGCTGTTTTAGATAACTGTACTCCCCAATGGTTAACTCTATTGGTGGAACGTGAGAAACAATCTTGTTCAAACAGTATTTAATTAAATGAAGTATGTTTTGAGTTAAAAAAAAAATAAGCTTATATCTAATTTTATTTAGGTTTGGTTATGAATGTTTATAAAAATTAAAAAATTACAATAACATCTAAAATAAATTCTTAACGTCAATTGTAATAAATAAAATAATTGATAAAATCTAGAAATAAAACAAAACCATATCCTTGATATTATAAAATATAAAATCTAGAAATAAAACAAAAACATTATTCTTGATATTGTAAAAGACTTTGAAATCCAACAAACAAGCTAATAATAAACTACAACTCTAGAATCGCCGGAAGAAAATCATTAGATTTGTGAGAAAAATAAATGGATGATGGAGAAATCAATATGTTTTTGAAAGTGATAGAATTTCTATCGATATAAGATTTTTTTTATACTAAGGTTAAAGACTTAAAGTCACGATGTCTATTAGGGTTATTAGTCAAATTAGTTAGTGTTACATATATCTTTAAATTTTATAGTAAATTACTAGTTTTAGTTTTGTTAATTTTACATTTATGTTTATTAATGTATATTCTATATAAATAATATATGTAAAAACAATATTGGATTTTATTTGGGTTTTTTAGTTATCTAAAAACCAATCCAAATAACCCAAACCCAAATTAGTAAAAATTATTAGATCCAAATAGGTTTTTATAGAAACTCATATCCAAACTAATTGAAGTTTTTTTAGATTGGATTGGGTTGGATTGCTTAGATTGGTCACCCCCTAAATCACTACAAATCTCTGTTGGAGGTGTGTTTAGCACACCCCTTAAACCCGTCATAAACCGACCCTAAACCGGTCAACTCTATACGTTGACTTGGAATGATTTATTTTAAACCTACCCACATCGGCCCATTAGATCCACTTCGGCCCGCGCACGGTCGAACTCTTTGAAAGCCCACCTCGGCTCACTGTTCAGCCCATGGGCCCATCAAGCCCGAGTAACCTAAATCGGCACCGAGGTTCACAAGAATAAAGGAAATCTTCCTTTATTCACCTCGCAACGATAAAAGGAAGATTTCCTCTTATTCACATCCGAGAATAACGGAAGATCTCACTTTATCAACCCCGATAAAAGAGGAATCTTTCCATATCGCTTCCGAAGAAAAAGGAAGATCTCCTTTTTCTGATCTCCGACAAATAAGGAAAGAAGACCGCCTCAAGTCCTTATAAATACAGAGAGCTACCTCATTCGCAGGAGGCCGACTTCGCCGCAAGAGACCTAAGAACCCTAGCTTCAAGATCCCTAGCTTGTTCTTAGTTTCTTGCTTTTGATCACTAAAACTCCTTGTACTCGCCGAGATTAGCTAATAATACGAGATTTCCCGATCCCTCTTCTTCTTTAATTTGTTGTGTCCGAACCGGTTTCAACAATCTCTACGGATAACAATACACCAACAATCACAAAATTAGATAACGCACCGACCACATAATAAACAAATACTGTAGAGAGACTTACCTTAGCTCTGCTTCTACTATAGCCAAAAACACCTACATTTTTAACCATGCCAAGAAACAGAGAACGAAGATTCTAGGATATCAAATTTGAAATCTTATATAATTTGTGAATGGCATTAAAAATTGATATAAGCTATCATACTGAAATACTCAAGTTTCATGGGGAGAAAAACTGAATGAAATGGAGAAAGACTTGTCACTTCTGCCACCGCCTCTATACTCTACAGCCACCTGTATCGAAAATATCAATAGTAAATTACTACACTTCCTGCAGGATTCGGAATAGAAGATCATGACATCATGTCTTAGCCTAATAACTCAAACAAAATGAATGGTTATTGACGAAATCTGAGGAATTTCAGTTTAGACGTAATCAAAAAGTCACCAATAGACTAAACCCTACAAACAACAAACAAAATGAAAGGAATTCGAATTGAAATTCCAGAAAAACAAAGCATACGAAAGAAGAATATGGAAGAATACTTGCACTTAGTGATCGTCTATGGTGAGAACACTCAGATCGTGAATCCCACACAGAGTAAAACATTCCGATTACGATTTTTCTTATACAATGAAAAACAGAATAGATCAAATTAAACAAAAATACCAATATATCAAATTAAACAAAAATACCAAACCAAAAAGATCATGACTATACAAATCACCTTTTGAAAATCTTGTTTCCGATCCCTTATCTTCATAAAAGAAGAAATAATAACTAAATTAGGTTTTAAACTACATACATGTTTAAACATTATTACACTAAATCAAATTAAAAGACGATAATAAGCACATCATCAAAAAAAATCACGTACACGAATCACATGTTAAAAGTCTGTATACAAACTGACCTAAAACTGATCTATTAGCACATCACACACACAAAAAACAAAATATAGACGATAACAGAAAACATAATAAAGAAAAAGAACACGAACTAAAAAACAAACAAAGACGAAGAGAGAAATTCAATATCGCGGCGATGCCGAATGATGAAATTCAAGAGACGACAAAGTATATTTATAGCGTAAGTGATTAAGGTTTATCACAACCGACTATAATGTGTGGGCTATGACCCATATTAAAAAGAAAATGATTAGGGTCCATTAAGTTTTATTAGTGAAAATTAGGAATTTAAATGCGATTTTATTAGGATCGGTTTTCATTAAAGGTAGTTCCGCCAATTCATAGACTAAGCATACGATTTACACATGAAGGGTATTTCCGATTTTTTAATTCAAGAGGCAAGAAGATAATTAGCCACACTGAGAATGAATGAGAGAGCTTCATCATTTAATCCCACTTTGCTTATATTATATATGATCCGACTATACCCCTACCATCTCTTGGCCAACTAAGACCTAAACGATTTTCTATAATTAATTAAAATAAAAAATTTAACTTGATAGTTGCATAATTTAGTCCATTTTAGCATTCATTCAAGTTAGTTTTTACATCCTTATAGCATTCATTTGATGGTTTTGATCTATTTTGCATTCATTTTAGAGTTAGAGAGTTTTAGATTAGTTCTTGCATGGTTTGGTGCATTGTGAAGTGTTTTTAGGTACCTTTGGAGGTTATGGAGGCTTAATGGAGCTTGGAAGAAGGCCATAGATCGAGCGAAGCTTTTGTGGAGCAAAGGAGATGATAAAGAGAAGAAGAAGAAGGCTGGCTAAATGATATCGGGCTTTGGTATCGGGCGGTGGCGCCCCAATATCGACAAGAGGAGCAGCATCGTCTCATCCGAGCATCCATCGGCTTGTGGCATCGGCCACTGGTGCCTGATGGGAGTCGTCTGGACTTTCTACTAGAGCCTCCATCAGCCCGTGGCATCGGCCACCGGTGCCCAATGCGAGTCGTCCAGACTTTCTACCAGAGCATCCATCGGCCCGTGGCATCGGCCACCGGTGCCCGATGCAGTCTCTGCGCGACCCAAACCCATCGGGTCAATACCCAGTTTGTTCTGGGTTGACCCGGTTCGACCGAATTTCTTATAATTAGCCCAAGATCTAATTTATTTGCAAGCTTTTTCTATCTTTTTCTCTCTTTGTAAACTTGATCTTTCTTTGATTTTGGAATATTTTGTAAGAGATATCTTGAGGTTTAATGCAATTTTTTAGTTTATCTTCTTAATTTTTCTTTCATCTTTCACTAATCATGTTTATTAACATTTATCTTATGGGTTTTGTTGGTTTCACCATGATTAGTGAGTAGACCTTTTAGGATCCATGAGATGAGGTAGATTAGGGTGATGATTAGAGTAGATCCATGATGATAGGGCTTAGTTTAGATAATATCATTTCTTATTAAGTGTGATTAATGCTAGATCTATCTTGATTATGTTGATTTAGAACTTAGAGAATTTCTCGTCCGGAATGTGTTCGATGAAATTCCCCAAATAACTTTTTAAGAGATTTACTTGCTTAGCCTAAGGAGTTTATTGGTTGATTAGATCTTGAGATTAATGCTTGTTGATTGTTTAATTACAAATAGAAATTTGTTCTTAATTAGGTAATTAACAAAGTGATTAGTGCCATGTAAGTGGATTAGTCTTAATTAGTGATTTAAACCAAAGGATTAGCATTGTTTGAGTAATTGACATCATGGATTAGCTCTAGATTCTCCCGAAATCAATCACCTCATCCTTGGACTCGCTTTTAGTATTGATTTTAATCTCGTTCAGTTTCTTTGCTTAGTTATCTCTTGTCTTGTCTTTAATTTGATTATGATCATTAGATAAATTTTTATTCGATTAGCTTAAATTAAGCAAACTCTTGCATTCTTAGTGTATTGTTCTTTATACCTCATCGGATTGATCCCTAAGTGCTAAAACGATAGCATTTGGGTAATTGACTAAGGAGTTGGACTTATCCTAGCATCATAACTCTCTCTCTCTCTCGATCGAAATGGGTTGTGATTATTCCATCCTCATCGTTGTTGATCTCAAATGTTTTTTGCTCTAGTCAAATTTCGCTGAACTTTTTTTGTTGATATACTCTGTTTGCTCAGTGCTTTGGATTAATCGAAATGGGTTCTTCACTTTTTGGTGTATCTTGTCTCAATTGGGGTTGTATGTTTCTCTATTGTAGCAAAGTTTCTATCTTTTTCTTTTGTGATTGTTGGAAATTTACCTAAATTTCACCAGTGTGTTGTGTTACTGTTAGTACAGGCATACGATTGTAGAGGAACTGGCTGGTCTTGGAGCAGAGGTTCACACGGGCGCTCGGAATGAGACCGAGCTCGAGAATTGTTTGGGAGACTAGAAACTTTCGGGTTTCCGACTTGCTGGATCGGTATGCGATGTCTTTAATGGATATTGTGTCATCCGACTTTCAACGAGAGGCTCCATATCATTGTATGGTTATATGTCATTTCTCGGCGGTAGTGCACATAAAGTGTTCGTTGTTATGTCTGTGAGAACAATTCTCACAACTATTTGGGAAATTTTAAAAGTTACTTTCTCGAGTAATTTTAAAAGTTACACCCTACAAAAACATGTAGTTTGTTATTCAAATTCATAGCTAGTTACCGTAGTATACACATCTTGTTTTAATCTATGCAAAAATATTTTAACATGTAACAAGAAAGTATATATTGTAAACAACTGAGTTACCACACTAAATAGAAGATTACACATGAATTTAAAATATTACCCAGATACAATATGTTTTATATTGTGTCAACAATAAAGTTAGATATAAATCTACAAAATTACATGATACAATAATTGTTAACGCGTTATAAAAATATATAACTCGTTCCTATAGTATATGTATCCAATTATAAACCCTTATAATAGATCATAGCTTATGATTTATGTTAGTCGGATAATAACATATATGTGTATGAGTAATTATGATTATAGAGTCTCTAATATTTAAAATATCCGGTTAATAAAATATGTACACGAGTAAAAGTTGTGTTAATGTTATTATTATTGTTCCAAAAAATGATACTGGTTATGTTAGTCGGATAATAAAATATGTATACAAGTAATATAGATGTTAAAATATGTAATATTATTAATATATGTTACACATTTTACATACACACATTTGGCTGTATATAATGTAAATATATGATATATATATATATATATAGGTTAGACACTCATTCAATATTATGCAATTAATAATCACATTGTGGGACCTATAAAATCCATCAAAGATTCTTTATAATATCATATAATATGTTTAGAGCTGATAAGGTGGCAAGTAAATGGGGGTAATTTCGTAATGTCTATCAAATTCTCAATTTTTTTTTAATCAACTTTGGCATTTGTCAAATTATGGCCTCCACTTTTATTATTCAGCTAGTTGACTCTATTTAACAAAAATGATTAAGTTTTCTCGTATATGCTTAACATGATAACAATTATGATAACATGTTATATATATTGTAAACTTATTCAAAATTTTACCATGCGCAAGTAATGCAAAGGAAGGCAAAGAACCGGATTGTTGGGTTACATAATGCATCAGGAGTGTGGGTCTCATCAGAATAAGAGGTGGAACAAGTGGCGGTAAATTATTTTGTTGAATTATTTACCTCTACCTCTCCGACGGAATTTGAGGATGCTTTGGGCAAAATTCAGTCAATAGGTTCGGAGCAGAACAATGAAGTCCTTACGGCAATGGCTACCGAAGAGGAAGTACGTTCGGCACTTTTTATGATGCACCCGGAGAAAGCTCCGGGCCCTGGCGGAATGACCGCATTATTTTTTAAACGATCGTGGCAAATAGTAAATGCAGATTTAGTAACACTGGTTAACGGTTTCCTTGAGACAGGTGTTTTTGATCAACGGCTGAATATGACAAATATTTGTCTAATCCCAAAGACCGAGAGACCAAACCGGATGACGGAATTAAGGCCCATAAGCCTTTATAATGTGGGATATAAAATCATTTCAAAGGTTTTATGTCAAAGGTTAAAGCGACTGCTACCGAACCTTATCTCAGAGACTCAATCAGCTTTTGTGTCAGGTAGATTAATTGCAGACAATATTTTGATTGCTCAGGAGATGTGTCATGGACTACGAACTAATAAGTCATGTAAAAGTAAATTTATGGCGATAAAATCGGATATGAGCAAAGCGTATGATTGGGTGGAATGGTCTTTTATCGAACATCTTTTGAGAAAGTTCGGTTTTGCGGAAAAATGGAATACATGGATGATGTGGTGTATTACATCAAAACAATACAAAGTTCTTATTAACGGTCAACCCAAAGGACATATAATTCCAAAGAGAGGGCTTCGTCAAGGGGACCTTTTATCACCTTTTCTATTCATACTTTGTACGGAGGTATTGATAGCAAACATACTGAAGGCAGAAAGAGAGAAATTACTTACATGGTTAAAGGTTGCGAGAGCAAGCCCATATGTCTCACATCTACTCTTCACGGATGACAATCTTTTTTTCTGCAAGGCTAACAAACATGAATGCCAAACTATTTTACACATACTTCATCAGTATGGGTCAGTGTCTGGGCAGCAAATCAATTTTGGTAAATCTTTTTTACAATTCGGCCACACAGTAGATGATACGGTCCAAGATGAGGTAAATTCTAGGAATTTCTAGCACCGAAGGCATGAGATCATATCTACGCTTCCCGGAAAGTCTCAGAGGAGCCAAAAGTAAGATCTTTAATTTTGTCGCAGAGAGACAACATGATCGAATTAATGAATGGACATCAAGGTTATTATCCAAAGGGGCTAAAGAGGTTTTAATTAAATCAGTGGTATCAGCAATGCCAACATTCGTTATGTCGTGTTTTCGCTTACCTAAATCCATAACCGCGAAACTAACTAGTGCGGCGGCACGGTTCTGGTGGAGTTCAAATGGAGAACAAAAATGAATGCATTGGATAGCGTGGAAGAAATTGTGTCGAAGTAAATCGGAGGGGGGGATTGGTTTTCGGGCAGTAGAGGATTTTAACACAGCGTTATTGGCCAACCAATTATGGATATCAATGGATAAATTGGATTCTTTGTTTGCGCGAGTTTTTAAGGGTCGATATTTTCGACAGACCTTCTAGACTCAATACGATCGTACTCCCCGTCGTACGGATGGAGGAGCATTATATTAGATCTCTGGTTAAAAAAGGGCTAATTAAAGGAGTTGGATCAGGTTGCTCTATCTCAGTATGGAATGACCCTTGGATACCATCTTCTCAGCCGAGGCCAGCAACATGTAAAGGGTATAACTATTACCCGAATCTCATGGTCAATCATCTAATTGACCCAGTGACACATATGTGGAATATGGGGTTGATGAATGCAATTATCGACCCGACTGATGTGACAATTATTCAGAGTATGCCTATAAGTAGTACTTACAAACCAGATACTCTTGGATGACACTACACAAAATTGGGAAGATATACGGTTAAGTCGGGATATCAAATTGAACAAGCAGCCTCAAATAGCGGTTCCAGTATCTCATATGGTCTGGATGTGACGAACTTACAGGCACATAACTGGAAGCTGCAGTGCTCTCCGAAATTATGACACTTTATTTGGTAAGCCATATCGGGATGCCTTGCGGTCTCAGCAAATCTGCGAGGTAGATGAATTGACTGTGATACACAATGTGCACGGTGTGGATCGGAAGAGGAAACTATCAATCACACTCTTTTTGAATGTTCGAACCAGTAGGCTGACAAAAAAAAAACATGTTATATATATATTGTTAACGATAACAATAATAATAACGAGTTATACCAATTTTAACGTGCTAATTTCGGTGATGAACAATTATGTTATCACACGAGTTAACTTACATATTAAGTTAATATTCGCAAAGTTAATTCCTCTCTACAACATTACAAATAAGGAAGCAAATTGGATAACGAAAATGTGGGCATCGTGATTTACTCTCTCCTTGAAAGGATGAAACAGAGCATGACACCATGACTAATATTATGATGAAGCAACCGGCGGTGGTGGTATTCGCGGCGGAGAAGGAGATGGTATGACGGAGGTGAAGCCTATGGATAGGTGGGTTGAGATGAAGACGGAGAAGGTGTGGTGGTTGAAGAATTTGACGGTGGTGGAGATGAAGCAACCGGCAGTGGTGGTGATGATGATGCTACCGGTGGTGGTGTCGGCGACGGAGAGTGAGATGGTATGACCGGAGGTGAAGCCGATGGCGAGGTCCACGGAGACGGCGCGGAAGAGGTGCGGTGGTTGAAGATTTTGACAGTGAAGGTGTTAAAATCGGTGTTAAAATCGGTGACAGAGGAACCAAAACGGAGATAATATGAACAAATAAGTAATAAGTGATATAAATGGAGGGTAAAATGGAGAAAAATTATTTTTCTCGGTAGTCAAACTAATTTTAAAAACATCAATTGTATTTACTTAATTTTTGACTTATTCGTTAATAAATTTTGGTATTTCTCAATAATTTAATCTATTACCACATAAGCAAATACCAACCAAAACATGTACACAAAATGGAAAAGTTTTCATTTGTTTCTCTTAATTTTGTTTTGGTTGAATGTTAAACTCATTGATCAGTTATAAAAGAAATATTTACACTGTGGTTTTGAAACAATAAAGAAAAACTTAGAGCGACAAAAGAATGAAAAAAAAAGATTCTTGAAGAGATTGAATCTCAGTAGCAAAACAGAGCTCCGAGTCGACAAAAGCAGAGCCTCACCTGTTTGAAGCCGCGAACCATCTTTGAAGTAGCTCTTGGATCCGCAGGTTAGACGAGTAATTTAGTGGTGAAATCCTGTTTCGAATGTTCTTGTCTATAAGCCGAACCAGTTGCATCACAGAGTTGTAACTTGGAAGGCCAGCCGAAGAAGGATCACTTGTTGTCGATCTCCTTGATAGGCTACTAGTACCCGGAGTGTTTCTGCCCAATCCGAGTTTTGACGGTTTCTTTCAATTTTGATTATATATCTCAAAGCTATAGCTTCCTTTGCCTTATGCACCATTGATATATCATGGTTTTTACCCCTTTTAAGCCATGATATAAGTCCGTTTTATAGAGTCTTTCTACTATTTTGGAGTCTTTTACAGGTTTTAGCACGTTTGGAGCATAATTGGAGATATTAGAGCTTTTTAGAGCATTTTGGAGCAAAACAGAAGTTCGTGTAACTGAGTACCCGATTTAGAGTCTCAGTATCAATCGATGCTACCCTAGTATCGGTCGATACTCATTGCAGCAAGACAGAAGTCGCGACTTTGATGAAGAGTTGAAGAATTGCAAAATTTCTCAGAAGACTTTAATAATTGCAATAAGCCCCAAAACCTGTTTTAGGTTATTAATTAGGTTTTTTTAGCAAGTTTGTTGGCAGAACGTTTTGGATTACACTTTGATTCTGAGTTTTGTGAGAGAGCTTTCTGAGGGAGACAAGTCGGAGACTCTGTTCGTCCGAGAGAAGATTTTGAACCCTTTTGTTACTCTCCTTTTTATTACTTATTTGAGTATTATTTCAGCCATGTTTATTGTCTCAATTATCATGTCTGAGTAGTTCTCTTGTTAGGTTCAGGGTTCTCATAAGGGTTTTCTCTGAATGTTAGGTTAATTGAATAATTAGGATTCACCATCTGAATTAGTTCTTCGCCCTAGGTTGTTCTCAAAGCTAATTCTAGACTGATCACCTAGAACTTAGATCTTAGGATAATTGGTTAGGCACGAGAGTGCGATTAATTACCTGACAGAACCTAGAGTGAGCAAAATAACTATTCGCAAAGAGATTTGGTTTAGTTGTTTTGTGAACAAATCAAACTTGAACTAAAAGCTGGTTTAGACTTTAGGATTCGCAAAGAGATTTGGAATTCTAGGATTTAGACTTAGATAGTTTTCGCAACGAGAGTTGGTTAGCTATACTTTAGTGATTTGAGTTCAAGAACCGCGCTAAATCTGAATCATGTTAGTTAGTTTATCTACATTCATTGAATTCCTGAGAAATACCCTGAGCCTATCTTCTTTCCAATTGATTTACAACTTGTTTAATTTACGCACTCGCATTTAATTACATTGTTTGGTTTAGCTTAATTCGAGTCTATATAATCTATTGTGTGACTTTCTTGAGTTCTTGTGTTCGACCCCTACATATACTACAACAACTGCTTTAGTACTTATAGGGTATTAATTTGAGCATATCAAATTTGGCGCCGTTGCCGGGGACTCAATTTCGCCATTAGATTTTAGCTAAGAATTTCGTCTAAATCGTAGAGTATCGATCGACACCCTAGTGGTATCGGTCGATACCCGTCGCGTTTTTCGGTTACTTACGTTCTTGACTTTCGTGTTTCAGGTGCATGCCTCTTCGTGAAACCAGAAGGAACAAGAACACTCAGCTAGTTAATCTTTCCAACGAGGAGCTAGCAAACTTGGAACGCACAATCAGGAAAGCAAAGAAGCCAGCAGAGATGAACAACCCATTGGTTTTGATTCGTGATGAGGCTGGTACTTTCAGAGACCGAGAGGGTCATTTGTGCAATGAGCGAGGGCAACGTCTTGACGAAGAAGGAAACGTCATTGCCCCTGAAGTTGTCAATGAGGCTGCAGCGCAATTTGGGCGCGAGAATCTCGCGAATCATGTGGTTGCTCGAGAGAGGACGATTGGTGAGTACAACAGGCCAGATCAGTTCTACGCCAATCGATCAGCGATTCGCACTCCTACTTTTCAGAGGAATGACTTTGAGCTGAAACCTGCATACTTCACTCTTGTGGGTCAGCATCCTTTTTATGGTCTTCCTCATGAACACCCTATGGATCACATTGAGAGATTTGAGGATTTGGTCACTAGCATCAAGTACGATGGAGTGTCCTATGATTTCCTCTTCTGTAAGCTTTTCCCATACTCTCTTGGTGGGGATGCTTCTTATTGGCTCAAGCAACTACCAGCTGGGTCATTGACTACATGGGATGAGACTAAGACTGCTTTCCTGAATAACTTCTATGACGATGAGAGATCAGAAGAGTTTAGGAATAAGATTTCCCAGTTTTCTCAGGGAATGACTGAAGCTTTCAAGGCTGCTTGGGGGAGATTCAGATCGTATCAGAGGGATTGTCCACATCATGGGTACACTATGGTTCAGTTGCTGAGTTCCTTTTTCAGAGGGATTGACTGGAGGTATCAGATGGCGCTGGACTCTGCGAGCAATGGTAATTTCTTTACCAAATATCCTGATGATGCTTACCAGTTGATTGAGAATTTTGCGTCTAGCAATAGCACAAAGAGTGCTGACATGGAGCGTAAGAAGCTGGCTGGTGGTATGGAAGGTTCACAGATTGCTGCGGTGCATGCGAAGCAGCAGAAGGCTGTTCACTTTGCTGATGATGTCGAGGTTTTCAATGAGGATGAGGTAGAGGATGTTAACTACATTGGTGGCTCTGGTTTTCAAGGTCAGAGGAATCAATACAACAACCGAAATTTCAACAACAACTTTCAGCAAGGAGGATTCAAATCTAAGGGTAATCAAGGTGGTTCTGGATCGAATCAATTTAACGAGAAACCTTTTCAGAGCAGTGGTTACACAAGGAACTATGGGAATTCATTATATCAGCAAGTACCTGCTAAGAATTCTGAGAGCAAGATCGAGGCTATGCTTGAACAGCTGGTTCAAGGGCAGGATAAGATGACGGTGAGCTTCAATGGGAAGTTGGATGATCTTTACACAACCTTGAATGGAAGGATCGAAGCGCTCAGTATGAGTCAAAAGAAGTTGGAAATTCAGGTTGCTCAAACTTCAGAAGCTATGAAAAGGCAAGAGGGTGTTCTTCCAGGTAGAGGAGAAAACCCAAGGAGGGAGCACATCAATGCAATCACTCTGAGGAGTGGAAAAGAGGTGAATATAGGAGTGAAAGATGCATCACTTTTCTTCGATCTCGACAATGAGGATTCTGAAAACCCCAGGGTATCGATCGATACACCCCAGTGTCGATCGACACCAATCAAAATCTTGCAACGGGATAACTCCAAAACCCTAGTGTCGATCGACACCCCTAAAGCATCGGTCGATACTGAGACTACTGCGGAGAAGACACCTGAGACTTCGAATGTAGTACCTAAGGTAGTTCCAGAACGAGTCTACATACCGAGGATACCTTATCCTAGAGCTGTTGGGAAGACTAAGAAGGAGGTGGAAGACTTTAGATGCAAGCAGATATTGGACAAGCTGATTGTCGAACTTCCTTTCCTCGATGCTATTAAGACTTCCCCAGCTTTCAGAAGATATGTCAAGAAGATGGTGTCTAGCAATGTGAACCTTGAAGAAGGATGTGTGATGCTAACCCAGGAGTGCAGTGCAATCTTAACCAACATAATTCCAAAGAAACTTCCGGATCCAGGGAGCTTTGTGTTGAACTGTACGATATTCACCGAAAGGTTCGAGCGTTCTTTATGTGATCTTGGCTCAAGTGTGAACCTCATGCCGTATTCAGTTGCCAAGAGGATGGGTATGACAGATTTCACGCCCACCAGGATATCTTTGATACTTGCTGATCGCTCAGTGCGACTTCCAGAGGGGCTACTCGAAGATGTTCCGATTAAGATCGGGAATTGCTTGATCCAGACTGATTTCATTGTCCTGGAGTATGATGATGAGCCCAGAGACCCCCTTATCCTGGGTAGACCATTCCTTGCCACAACTGGTGCATTGATTGATTGCAGGAATGGGAAGATAGCTCTTAACATAGGTGATTTGGTCATGACCTTTAACACGGATAAGATGATGAAGAGATCGACTATCGATGGGCAGACTTTCTTCGTAGACACTTTCACGGATATTGCTGAAGAGTACTTCTTGGAGATGCATCCTGAGGATCCGTTGGAGAGGGCACTAGTTTGTTCAGCTGAATCCGAGGGCTTCTTTAGTGAAGACGCTGTTGGTTACTCGAAGATGCTCGACACTGCACCATCAGTGTCGATCGATACTCCCTTAGTATCGGTCGACACCCTACGGCCAGACAGGGAATTGGGCGAATGTTCCAAGCAAGCTGCTAAGCTTGGAGATTGGAGCAAGGAGAAAGCTCCTAAAGTGGAACTCAAGCCACTTCCAGCCAATATGAGGTATGTTTTTCTTGGTCCTAATTCCACATACCCTGTGATTATTAATTCTTCTTTGAACAACGCAGAGGTTGCCTTACTGCTGAGTAAGCTGCGCATGTATCGCAAAGCTCTTGGCTATTCTCTTGATGACATTTCAGGTATATCACCGGATCTGTGCATGCATAGGATTCATCTTGAGGACGAGTCAAAGGCTACAATTGAGCATCAGAGAAGGTTGAATCCAAATCTGAAAGAAGTGGTTAAGAAGGAGGTTATGAAACTTCTGGATGCAGGGGTTATCTACGCCATCTCAGACAATTCTTGGGTTAGTCCAGTGCACGTTGTTCCTAAGAAAGGAAGGATAACTGTGGTGAAGAATGAGAAAGATGAGTTGGTTCCTACTAGGACTATCACTGGGCATCGAATGTGTATTGACTACAAGAAGTTGAATACGGCCATAAGGAAATATCATTTCCCATTGCCTTCCATTGATCAGATGTTAGAGAGGTTGGCTAGTCATCCCTACTACTGTTTTCTCGATGGGTATTCAGGCTTTTTCCAGATTCCTATTCATCCAGATGATCAGGGGAAGACGACTTTTACATGTCCTTATGGCACATTTGCATACATGAGAATGCCATTTGGATTATGTAATGCCCCAGCTACTTTTCAGAGATGCATGATGTCTATCTTCACATACATGACTGATGACTTTATGGAGGTGTTCATGGATGATTTTTCAGTATATGGATCATCTTTCAAGGACTGTTTGGCTAACTTGTGCAAGGTGCTACAGAGGTGTGAGGAGAAACACTTGGTCCTTAATTGGGAAAAGTGTCACTTTATGGTTCAGGATGGCATCGTTCTTGGGCACAAGGTTTCTGAAGCTGGGATCGAGGTTGATAAGGCTAAGATTCAGGTTATGACAGGTCTGCCCCCACCGACTTCTGTGAAAGATATTAGGAGTTTTCTGGGTCATGATGGGTTTTACAGGAGATTTATTAAGGATTTCTCCAAGATAACCCGCCCACTCACCGCCCTGTTATGCAAGGAGACACAATTTGATTTCACACCAGAGTGTCTTGCAGCCTTTGAGGAGATTAAGAAGGTATTAGTGAGTGCTCCTATTGTGCAACCTCCAGATTGGACTTTGCCTTTCGAGATTATGTGCGACGCCTGCGATTTTGCTGTGGGTTCTGTTCTGGGTCAGAGGAAAGATAAGAAGCTGCATGTCATCCACTACGCTAGCAAAACATTGGACGGTGCTCAGAGAAACTACAGCACAACAGAGAAGGAATTACTTGCGGTGGTTTTCTCTTTCGATAATCTCGCCCTTATTTGATTGGGAGCAAAGTCATCGTTCACACAGATCATGCTGCTCTCAAGTATTTGATGCAGAACAAGGATCTTAAGCCTCGTTTTTGTCGTTGGGTTCTTTTGCTCCAAGGGTTTGATATTGAGATAAAGGACAAGAGAGGAGTAGAGAATGGGGTTGCTGATCATCTTTCTAGGTTGAAGCTCGATACAGATGTACCTATTGATGATCAATTACCTGAGGAGTCCATTTACTACGTGGAAACTGGTTTCCAGAGTGGCTTCACCGAAAATCAGCAATTCCCACAAATTGCAGGTTTCAGTATCGATCGATACCACCCTGGTGTCGGTCGATACCCAACGGTTTCTGAACCGGTTTTGACCGTGGAACACCTTGGTGCTTCTGAGGAGTATCTTGTTGCTGCAGCTGATTCTGATCTACCATGGTATGCTGATATTGCCAACTTCCTCGCTGCAGATACAAAGCCAAAGGACCTAAAGAAATATGACAAGAAGAAATTTATGCGAGACATAAGGCGATACTTTTGGGATGAGCCTTACATGTATAAACATTGCTCTGATGGTATCTACAGGAGATGCATTGCTGAATCGGAGGTACCTGAGGTTTTATTTCACTGTCATGGTTCTGAGTATGCTGGACACTTTGCTACTTTCAAGACGGTGTCCAAGGTTCTTCAAGCAGGCTTCTGGTGGCCTACTATGTTTAAAGATGCTCATACCTTTATCTCGCAGTGTGATGTGTGTCAGAGGAGAGGGAATATCAGTAAGAGACATGAGGATCCACAAAATTTCATCCTTGAGGTTGAGATTTTTTATTGCTGGGGTATCGATTTTATGGGACCTTTTCCTTCGGCATACAAGAACCAGTACATTCTAGTTTCAGTGGATTATGTCTCTAAGTGGGTGGAGGCAATTGCTAGTCCAACCAACGACTCTTCGGTGGTTCTTAAGCTGTTTAAGACCATCATCTTTCCACGATTTTGCGTGCCTCGTATTGTTATAAGTGATGGTGGCAGTCATTTCATCAACATGGTTTTTGAGAAGTTACTGAGGAAGCATGGTGTGAATCATCGTGTGGCTACTCCTTATCACCCCCAGACCAGTGGGCAAGTCGAGGTCTCCAACAGGAAAATCAAGGAGATTTTAGAGAAGATAGTGGGAACTTCTAGGAAGGATTGGTCTATAAAGCTGGACGATGCGCTATGGGCTTACAGGACTGCTTATAAGACACCATTGGGCACTACACCTTTTCATTTGCTATATGGGAAAGCATGTCACCTTCCTGTGGAGATCGAGCATAAGGCAGCATGGGCTACGAAGTTGCTGAATTTCGACATCAAGCCTGCTGCTGAGAGGCGATTAATCCAGCTGAACGAGCTGGATGAGATTATGCATCATGCCTATGAGAACTCGAGGCTGTACAAGGAGAGGACTAAGGTGTACCACGACAGGAAAATCCTCGACCGAATTTTCGAACCCAATGATCATGTACTTCTGTATAACTCTCGTTTGCTTTTGTTTCCTAGTAATTGCGTTCTCGTTGGTCAGGTCCCTTCACTGTCAAGGAGGTTCGACCACATAGTGCACTTGTCATGCGTAATCCCTCCGGCGAGGAGCTCACTGTCAATGGACAACGGGTGAAACACTACATACGGAGAACTGAGATCCCAGACGGACACATGATGCCTCTGGATGATGCACCCGCTGCCTGAAAGGGGGTACAGTCAAGCTAATGACGTTAAACAAGCGCTTGGTGGGAGGCAACCCACTGGTGAGTCTGTACATATCTTTTTCCTTTCTTTTTATTTTTAGTTTTGTGTTTCGTTGTTGTTGATCGTATAAATCACACAAGGGTAAAAAGAGTTGAAAGGTCGATCGGTAACTCGTTTTTATTAAGTCGAACTCGTCGGAGTTTACAAAAATATTCTTAAGTCAGTAGTGAAATCGAAATCGGATTTCGAGCTCTCACTTTCTCTCTCTAAAATCTCTTTCTTCCCCCCCTTTTCAATGTAATCGGGAATCCTTATTTATAAGCCTCTTCGGCGGCTTCGACAAGTTCCCCGAATCCGGAAAAAGCTCCGCGAATCCCAGATTAGAAAACTAATTAATCTTGCTTTTCTGTGTTTTCCGTAAAGTTCCGCGAATCCCGGAAGTGGATTCTGATTATGACAGGTTGATACCTACGAGCTCGGCACATCGCATGTTGGTAATAGTATGATGTCTTTTTCTTCTACTGATCTCAAACCGTCGTCGTTCGGGATCAACCAGGCCGATCTCGGTTCGAGATAAGGATTTGAGTTCGGCCTTTACCGAGCTTGATGGTTGGTCGTCTTGGTCTCTTTTTACCGATCTTGAACCATCGTTGATCGGGGCGTGATTCGCCGATCTAGATTCAAGTTCGGCATTTATTCGGATTCTTACCGAACTTATCGGTCAATAGTCTCTCGTGGACTATTCCTTCAAGTTCGGAGACCGGCGACCGTTTCGTGGTCTTTCCTTCCGGGTTCGAACCGTCGTCAACCGGGATCAATAGGGACGGTCTCGGTTCAAACCAGGCTAAATCGGGGAGTGATAAACTCACCACCAACAATTAGTCCCCCCCCCCCAGTTCGGCGAATGAGTTTTGAGTTCGGCGAAGTTACTGAAGAAATTTTAGTCCGATTGGAATTGAGATCGGTTCTTTTCTTGATCCAAATTTCAGCGGTTTCTTCATCAAATATCTTATGAGTTCGGCAAAACTCGAAGAGGCGCGTCGGTCCGGTTTCCATAACCGTTGCGGAAATCAAGGGATCGCGACGATTCGGCCCCTTTAACCGTTGCGGAAATCAAGGGATCGCGACGATTCGGCTCCTTTAACCGTCGCGGAAATCGAGGGGTCACCATAATTGCTTTTCTCTCTATAAA
This sequence comes from Eutrema heterophyllum, assembly GCA_002933915.1. Taxonomy (NCBI): domain Eukaryota; kingdom Viridiplantae; phylum Streptophyta; class Magnoliopsida; order Brassicales; family Brassicaceae; genus Eutrema; species Eutrema heterophyllum. The sequence continues at coordinate 1,276,717 of PKMM01011241.1, forward strand.
TACCTTGACCCCTTTCGATCCTTGACTTCATTATCTCGCTTTATAAAAGGTACGCCACTTTCTCTCTCTAGCGCTCTCCCTTCTCTCTAGTTTTTTTTGTTTAAACCTTTCCGATCTTCCTCCGCCGTGATTCCTCCGATCTGCTTCGAAGATCTTCAAACTTTCTGATCCATCTCCAAGCTGTTCTTCCTCAAGTTGTTTCAGTTTTATTTCACTGGATCGACATGAGTTCCGGTTCTTCTTCGTCCTCTGTTAATGACCGAACTCCTTCTCCCCAAAATCCGAACATCGATCTTATGTTGTTCGTCTCTTCGTCAGATCCGGCTGATTCATCTGATGATGGTCTGAGTGGCGTTCGACAAGAATTGGTCAGACGGATCTCGCGCCATGCTTCTGCCGCTCCTAGTTTTTCCCGAGCTGCTATTCAAGTTCCGCGTCTTATGGACACAGATAGTCGCGAAACGGATGCTCGAGTTCGGGTCGTAGATGAGCATGTTGTCGAAGGTGATCAAGTTCGGCCTGAAGTGACAGCTGACCTCGGCAATAGAAAACTTATCGAGGTGAGCGAGCAAGTTTGGCTCGATGGGAGGTTGGCTACCGAGCTGGCCGAGGCTGAAGAAGAAAAGGTCTCTCCGTCAGAGAATGTCGTTCCGTTGGCGGTTCGCAAAGTCATAAAGCCGCCCACCGTCGGACCGACCCGATCAACCAGGGTTACTGTTCGACAAACTTTGGAGCGATGTGGAGCTCCTGACGATATTGTCTTTCTTATCCCGGATGAGGATCAGAGACCTTGGGATGCTCCTGAGGGTTACGTCTATGTTTATGAAGATTTTTTTAGAAGTTGCGGACTCAAATTTCCTCTGCCCGAGCTGCTTTACTTGTATTGCGCACGCCGTGGCGTGGCGATATCCCAACTTCAACCTACGACGATTATCAACATCGTCGGGCTTCTAGTCCTTGGGGAGGATTGCGACATCCCGGTTGACGTCCGGGTATTTGAGAGGCTCTTCCGCGTGAATATCGCCAAACAGAAGCCTTGGTACTTATCGGCTAACGCGAAACCGGAACATGACCTCGTGACAGGAAACAAACCGAGCAAGGTCAACAGTTGGAATATTCGCTACTTTTTTCTCCAGATTGACGACCTTTCAGTAGAACGGCCCGATGGCAATTACCGGACTCGATGGAGGATCCCCATCGGTAGATATTGGTCTTTGCTTCGCCCCTTTTTTCTTGTTTTATCTTATCTAACCGTTTTCAATTTTGTCTTTTCAGTCCGTCATACTCCGAGCATTCTCACAACGATCGAAGGTTTTACGTCTGAGCACGAGAAAAGGTTGAGTGTAGCTGGAAAAATTCGTGGGCCGGAAGCATATCAGGAGAAGCTCGATCTGAAGGCTAAACGAATCCTTAGAAGTACATCTTCGGCTATTATTTTCGTTTCGTTTGACATCGGTATATTTCTAACTCCGAATTGCTTCTGCTACAGCCAATCCACTTGGTAGGAAAAGGACGAGGAAGATGAAGATCGATGATATTCCTGACATTGATTACGATCTCGAGGACGACAAGGACCTTGCCGAGGTTTCTCCCAACCAACAGGTCGAGCAGGTCGTTGCTGAGGAGCAGGCTGCCGAAGAGGAGACGGTAGAGAGAGAAGAGCCGTTTGGTGAAGGGGAGCAGATTCCTCTCGAAGGGGAAGTGAATCCCGAAACCGATCTGGAGGCCAAAAGGCGGAAGAAGAAGAAGAGGAAGAGTTCGTCAAAAAGGTTGGCGAGGCAGGCTGCGATAGGACCGAACTCCCCCCAGGCAGGCGATAATTTAATGGCGGTGCGTACCGAGATTGATGGGGAAAATCTCTCAGACCGGTCTGCCGTCTCGAAAAGACAACGAACTGCCGGACCATCGGCCCATTCTGTCAAGTTCGATTACGACAAGGACGAGCCCGTTATTAATGATGCGGGAGCGTGCGCCGATCTGTATCGTCAACTGACTTTCGGCATCCAAGAGCTGCCTCCAACCAAAGACCTTTTCCAGTCTGATGCTTATAAGAAGCTAGCTCGTACCACCGCCGACGTAAGTGGCCATCTTTTTTTTTTTTTTTTTTTTTTTTTGTCGTTCGGCGAATGACGACCTTCTTTTATCCCTTTTGCAGATGATGGCGCAGACGAACTACCGTGAGCTCGGTGTTGCGCGTCGTGAGGCTATCGAGGTTGGAGATGTTGCCAAGGAACTGCAGAAGGAGCTGCTTGCTGAGCAGGCGAGATCGGAAGCCGGCGCTGTGACCTTTGCCGAACTGAAAACGGAGCTGCTCGTCGCAAGAAGGGCGTATGCCGAGGTTAAGGCAGACAGGGACGCGGTCGTCCAAGAGCAGAATGACGAGGTTATTCGTCTGAAGGGGATCCGCACAAGGGAGATCGAGAAGAGAAAGGAGGTCACGGAGAAGTGTCAAACTCGCCTCCAAAAGGTGAAGGAGCATCTTGCTGCAATTGATCGGCGAAAGACACCGTTCCTCGGCATCAACCAGCTCCATGAAGTTCTCAGCTTTTGTGACGTTCTTGAAAAGAAGTACGGCATCGCTGTTCCGCCGGCCCGCATTGAAAAGCTGAAGAAGCTTAAGGCTGAGAAGTCGGCGGAGTATGAATCCATTGACTGTAACGAGCTTACCGCGGAGGATCTCACATTGTCGCCGTTCGTCGATCCCATCCATGCAGAGATCTCCCAACCGATTGGGGTAGAAGTTCCTCCGGGTCTGGATACGTTCGGTTCAAATCGGCCTGCGATATCGGGCGACCGAGCAAGAGAGATGAGGGATGAAGATGTCTGACCTTCCTCTTTTTTTTTATTTGCTTCTGCTGGTTTGGTGAACGCTTTTATGCCCGAGGGGCTTTTGTGTAAACTCTTTTCCGTTTTTTTTGTTAAACTCTTGTTGCCCACAAGGGCTTGATTGAATTCGGTATTTCTTCTTCTGTTTTGTTTCAGTCAAAATTTCGATCTCGGTTTTAGCTTGTTTGTACGTGAATATCGAGTTCGGCTTTTGTGAGTTCGTAGAATGATACGAGCCTCTCGAGTTCATCGTATACCAAAATGGGGCCGTAAATAGGATGAACTCGATTCTACGACCAATTCGAGGTCGGCGATCATTCATAGATCGGCTTACTGGTTTCCGATTGTTGAGAAATCGGCTTATCGAGTTTGCGATTGTTGAGAAATCGGCTTATTTTTGCGAGAGGAAACGTTCGGCTTTACCTTGGAGCTTAGCATAAGAGTGCATCGGTAGCTCGTCTTAAGATACTCCAGGTCTTCTCATATCGAATCGGAGTGTGCGAGAATGGGTTTTCGAGTTCAAACTTTTCGAGTTCGGTTTTCGAAGATGGGAACTTTCAAGTTCGACCTTTTTTTTTTTTTTTTTTTCTTTTTTTGGGGCCGTGCGAATTTTTCGAGTTCGGCTTTTTGTTGAAGGTGCGAACCGTTCAAGTTCGGCTTTTTGTTGAAGGTGCGAACTGTTCGAGTTCGGCTTTTTGTTGAAGGTGCGAACTGTTCAAGTTCGGCTTTTTGTTGAAGGTGCGAACTGTTCAAGTTCGGCTTTTTGTTGATGTGGAATAAAAAATTTATTAGTCACAGCTGCACCCATGGTGGGTTGCCTACGTACCCATGTGAGGGGGATAAAGCCAATCGTAGTTCATTTTACATTTATTTTTACGATGCCGAACTAGGTAATAATATCGCTTGAGATTTATTGAGTTCCATGATCTCGAGATCGGTGTTCCGTCCATCTTCATAAGTTCGTAGACGCCCGGTTTGACGACCCGCATTATCTGATATGGGCCTTCCCAATGGGTGCCGAGCTTACCAGCGTTTTTCTCTTCTGTCCCTTGGAAAACTTTCCTTAAAACAAGGTCACCATCTTCAAAATGTCGACCTCGTACTTTCTTGTTGTAATAGCGCGCTGCTAAGTTTTGGTAGTTCTGTATTCGGAGTAACGCCTGTCCTCGCTGTTCCTCCAGGCCGTCGAGATTGTCGAGCATCATTTTATCATTGAGGCCGGGATTTTGTGTTAGCATTGTTCTGCGTATGGTCGGGATGTAGATCTCGGCCGGACATAAAGCCTCCGAGCCGTATGCTAAGAAAAAAGGAGACTGTCCGGTAGACCGTTGAGGTGTAGTTCGATGAGACCAGAGGACTCCGTCTAGCTCGTCGGACCATCGTCCCTTCTTCGCATCCAACCTCTTTTTGAGTCCGTCGATCACGGTTTTATTAGTCGCTTCTGCCTGACCGTTGCCTTGTGGGTATCTTGGTGTTGAGAAACTTAGTCGGATTTTCCACTTTGCACAAAAGTCACCGAACGACGTTGAAATGAAATGTGGTCCATTGTCGGTGATGATCTCATATGGCACTCCGTGTCGGCATATGATATATTTCCAAACAAAATTCTGAACATTGAGAGCTTGTATCTCGATGTACGATTCGGCCTCAACCCATTTGGTGAAGTAATCGGTCATAACAAGGATGAACTGCTTATGTGTCGTTGAACGCCGTAGTGGACCGATGATGTCCATCGCCCATCGCATAAAAGGGTAAGGTGCAGTTGACGTTGCTAATAGTTCGGTAGGCAGATTGATCATCGGACCGTGTCGTTGGCACTTGTCGCATTTTGCGACGAACTTCTCACAGTCTTTCAACATGGTCGGTCAATAGTAACTGGCCTTTTTTATTTTCAGAGCAAGGGAGCGCCCACCGGAATGATTTCCTCCTGTTCCTTCGTGCACCTTTCTCATGACTTTGTCAGTGTTGTTACTTGGTACGCATACCAGCAGGACTCCCGCGGCGCTCCATCGGAATAATTCCCCATCGAGGACGATGTACGAGGCTGCTCTCATCTTAAGTCGCCGAGCTGCCCATCTGTCGCTGATATACATCTTGAGTTCGGTAGTCCAATCCTCGGGTTCCTCGTCTTCTTCGGCCTCAATATCAATCGGGACGTGAAGTCCCTCAGATTCCACATTGTTGTCATTGTTGGACTGATCCCGTAGATCGGGATTTTGCGTGAAATCTAGCTCGGGAGTAGTTTCTAGGTTGATCTGCCGGGATGGTACCTTTCTAGTCTTTCTTGTTTTGAGTTTTGCAGCCGGTTGTTCGTCGTAATTACGGCCGCGCGTTGTTACTAGACACGCTTATGGCTTCTCGATACTCGGTTTTGGAAGCTTTCGACCGGGATTGTTCGCTTCAAATGGGGGTCCGAGCTGGATGCAAGGGCGGCGAGTGCGTCGGCAGACGCGTTCTCCCCTCGTGGAATTTTGGTAAGGTCGAAGGTCTTGAAATCGGTGGCGAGGTCCTTTACGAGTTTGAGGTATGAATCCATTCGTTCGTTCTTCGCGTTGTACTCTCCGCTGAATTGGCTTGCGACGAGCTGAGAGTCGCAATACGCATGTACCCGAGTCGCTCTGATGGCTTTAGCCAATCGTAGTCCGGCAATTAGTGCTTCGTACTCGGCTTCGTTGTTTGATGCATTGAATTCCAGCCGGAACGATTGCTCCACGATTTCTCTAGTTGGCGACTGTAGACGGATGCCTACTCCCGACCCGCGATGGGAGGATGACCGGTGACGTGCAGGATCCATTGCTCGGTGGTTAAGATGTCGGTATTGATAAATTCTTGCGGCAGTTCGATGAGGAAATCGGCGAGTACTTGTGATTTGATAGTCGTCCGACTTTTGTAATCGATATCGTACTCGCTTAGCTCGATTGCCCATTTGGCGAGTCTGCCTGACTGACTCGGACTGTGTAGAATAGCTCGCAGGGGTTGGTCGGTGAGGACGGTGATTGAATGTGATTGGAAGTACGGCCGAAGCTTTCGGGCTGCGGTGACCACGGCAAGGGCGAGTTTTTCAAGTGTGGGGTATCGTGCCTCGGCCTCGCCTAACGACTTGCTAACGTAGAAAATAGGCTTCTGCTCGCCTCGGTCTTCCCGAACCAGTACCCCGCTGACAGCCGACATGGAAATCGCGATATAAAGGTAGAGAGTTTCTCCGTTCTCAAGTTTGGCCAAGATCGGGGGAGTCGATATGTACTTCTTAAGCTGTTTAAATGCATCTTCGCATTTGCCGTCCCATTCAAGATGTTTGTTACCACGGAGTAGTTGATAGAAAGGTAGGCATTTGTCTGTCGATCGGGAGATGAATCGATTAAGAGCGGCGATACGGCCAGTCAATCGCTGAACTTCTCGTTTAGTTGTTGGGGATGGCAGGTCGATGATCGCCGAGATTTGCTTGGGGTTGGCCTCGATTCCCCTCTGAGTTACGATGTAGCCGAGAAATTCTCCGGAGGTCACCCCGAATGTACACTTGTTCGGGTTAAGTTTCATACCGTATTCGTTAAGTATATCGAAACACGTGTTGAGGTGGCCGATATGATATTTAGCGACAAGGGACTTGACGAGCATGTCGTCGATGTATACTTCCATAGTTGTACCGAGGTGACTAGCGAACATTCGATTGACGAGTCGTTGGTATGTTGCTCCGGCATTCTTTAATCCGAACGGCATGACTTTGTAGCAATAGATGCCTCGATCCGTGATGAACGATGTTTTCTCCCGGTCGTCGGGGTGCATAAGTATTTGGTTGTATCCTGAAAAGGCATCCATGAAGGATAGGAGTTCGTTACCGGCTGTGGATTCCACCAATCTATCGATGTGCGGAACCGGGAAGCTATCTTTTGGGCAAGCTTTGTTAAGGTCGGTGAAGTCAACGCAAATTCTCCATTTCCCGTTCTTCTTTTTCACAACAACCGGATTAGCTAACCAGTCTGGGTATCTGACCGCGGTGATTAAGCCTGCCGAGAGTAAACGTTCGACTTCGTCATTGACGGCCTGTGCCTTTTCTGGGCCGAGCTTACGTCTTTTCTGCTTGATCGGTTTGAAGGTAGTGTCAATGCCGAGCTCATGACACGCGATTTTTGGGTTAATTCCAGTCATATCCGTCATTGTCCACGCGAATGTCGAGACGTTCCTTCTGAGGAAACGGATCAGATCGCTTTTGAATTCTTCATCCAGTTCGGCTCCGATAGCGACGCATCGTTCGGGATTTTGCTCGTCGATACTGACCTGGATGATTGTCTCGCGTATTTTGCTCTGGGTGCAACTTGTTTCGAAAGAGCGTATTGCTTATCCTTTGCAGCTGTTTCTTCTTGTTCAAGGATGTAGACGTGCGATTTGTGTAAGATGTCCTCTAGAGTATTCGGCCAGTTGCGCTTGATCTCCTTGTGAAAATCCGATTTATACCAGGTCGCCTTGTAAAGGGCTTCGATCGCGGCTTCATCGTCGATGGTGCAGTTAGACACTATTGCTTTGAATCTGTTCATAAAATCGCGCAACGGTTCGTCACTTTTCTGCTCGAGGGCCCATAGGTCGGCGTTCCGAGTTTTTTGTCTGTTGAACATGGTGAAGCGTTTGAGAAACTTGGTAGACAGTTCGGTATAATTGTCGACCGAGTGCGCGTCTAGCTGTGAGAACCAGTCGAGCACGGTTCCGTTGAGGTTCTCCACGAAGAGTTGGCAAGTTGCGGCATCTTTCTCCTCCTTGGTGTCAAATCGAAAGCGGTTCATCATGATGCCGAACGAAGTCATGAAATGGCGAGGGTTAGTGTGCCCGTCGTACGGTGTGATTTTGATCTTTTCCAATCGTCGGATCGGTGCGTCGATGATCCGATGTGTGAATGGTGTTTTTTCGGTTTCTTGAATAACGCGGTCAATCTCGGGCGCCGAACTCGTAGCTCGGTGGAACTTGGATTTCATGTCTTGAAGTTTGGCTTTGACGTTCTCGAATTCTTGATCCAGAGATGCCTGATCGGTGATATGTGTTTCTGGGCTATCGGTATATCTTAACACGGGAAACCGAGCTGTTGTGCTCTGATTTAGATTTAGCTCGGTGATAAGGCTTCGGCGAAGAGGAGGTGTTGCTTCATCGGCTCGGAGAGATGATAGGCTCTGTATGAGTTCGCCGACCTGGCCTCGAAGTTCCGTCTGGTTGGCGAATAGAGAGTTGAACCATTCATCGTTCTTTTTGGAGAGTTCGGCGAGTTGTGTTGTTAAGGCCATTAAGAGAGTGGTTTGGTCGACTGGTGCATGGGTCGCAGTAGCGGTGCCTGGCGGAATAAGTGATGGATGATCGTTGTTGTCCGTCTGAGCGCGGTTTCCAGGGTTGAGATTATCGAGTCTGTTGTTTTGGGTATCGATATCGCCGAGCGTGGAACCGCTGCCATCGAGTATCGGGGTCGTCGTAGATTCCGTCATCGTCGGGATTTATCGAAAGAGACTCGGAGATCGATTGTTAACCACAAGGTCGGAGACCCCCCTCCCTGGAGCGCCAATTGTTGATCGTATAAATCACACAAGGGTAAAAAGAGTTGAAATGTCGATCGGTAACTCGTTTTTATTAAGTCGAACTCGTCGGAGTTTACAAAAATATTCTTAAGTCGGTAGTGAAATCGAAATCGGATTTCGAGCTCTCACTTTCTCTCTCTAAAATCTTTTTCTTCCCCCCCTTTTCAATGTAATCGGGAATCCTTATTTATAAGCCTCTTCGGCGGCTTCGACAAGTTCCCCGAATCCGGGAAAAGCTCCGCGAATCCCGGATTAGAAAACTAATTAATCTTGCTTTTCCGTGTTTTCCGTAAAGTTCCGCGAATCCCGGAAGTAGATTCTGATTATGACAGGTTGATACCTACGAGCTCGGCACATCGCAGGTCGGTAATAGTATGATGTCTTTTTCTTCTACTGATCTCAAACCGTCGTCGTTCGGGATCAACCGGGCCGATCTCGGTTCGAGATAAGAATTTGAGTTCGGCCTTTTCCGAGCTTGATGGTTGGTCGTCTTGGTCTCTTTTTACCGATCTTGAACCATCGTTGATCGGGGCGTGATTCGCCGATCTAGATTCAAGTTCGGCATTTATTCGGATTCTTACCGAACTTATCGGTCAATAGTCTCTCGTGGACTATTCCTTCAAGTTCGGAGATCGGCGACCGTTTCGTGGTCTTTCCTTTCGGGTTCGAACCGTCGTCAACCGGGATCAATAGGGACGGTCTCGGTTCAAACCGGGCTAAACCGGGGAGTGCTAAACTCACCACCAACAGTTGTGTCACGTGAAACAGATTCGGACGAGCTGTATCGATCGACACCTCCCAGTGTCGATCGACACCCTCCATACGCCAGAGAAGCACCGACTTGCTACGAGTATCGATCGACACTATCTAGTATCGGTCGATACCCGCCGCCCAGGTAAGTTTCCTTATAAACCCTACGGGTTTTTCCCTTTTGCCTCACAATCTCCATCGACCGACACACGCTCCCTTTCACCAAAAATCACCAAATCTTCGTTTCTCAATGCGTTTGAGTGATTTTTGTGTCTATTTTGTTCGATTTTTCGTACTCTATACCATTCTCTCGTTCATTCACACGATCTACTAGGTATGTAACACGAATTTTCACCTTTTCAATCCATGCACCAAGTTTAGATTTTCGACTTTTAGGCTCTTAGAACTAGTTTTGTTGGATGATTATCACTTGATTAGTGTGTTCTAGGCCTAGTCGAAGCTTGCCTTACGTTTCATACGCTTGGTTTGCAATTTTGGAATTTTTGGATTTGTGTTCTTCGTGACTGCTCGATACAAGTCTTAGTATCGATCGATACTACCACAGTATCGATCGATGCTAACACTTTTACTTGGCCGAGATTGCTTTGTTTGAGAGAGATGTTGGATTTATGATGTGTCTCATGTTTGTTGATGATGCAGATGGCACCTAGGAAGAAGCCACGTTCCGGTGATGCATCCTGCTCCCACCCACCTGAGAAAGAATACATGATGCACGCTCGCGTTGAGTTCAAAGAAGACGGGGTTTGGACAGTGGGAACGGTTATCGCTTGTCTCACCGGGAACCGCTACAAGGTTCGGACCGCAAATTCCACGGACTTCACAGTTGTTTTCGGTAGACACCTACGAGACGCACCACCAGAGGTACCTGCGCCTTCATCACCATTGCCTCCTCGCACTAGGGTTCGATTTCCTTGGCCTAAGATCAGCGAGAAGGCAAGGATACACTTAAGAGATGATTACGAGGGCTCCGATAAGGAGATTCCAAAGACTCGGGCTTGCACGCACATGCCTATTTCAGAGGAGTGGGACGATTATGACTCCATCTTCTACAACGCCTGGCAGGAGGTTGACGTGCGCCCCACTCGATTTGTGGACACGCACACTATGAGACATCTGGGTTTCGACAGAGAGCTTGATGGTTTGATCCGGAAGATCGGACTAGGGACGATGCCTACGCAGCAATATGACTTATACCCCGACTTGGTCCGCTAGTTCCTCGCGTCTGTCCGCATCTACTACACTGGTGAGCCTCCAGTGACTGCACAGCAGGGTGTGCTGACGTTTCTGATTCGCGGTGTGCGCTACATGATTTGTTTTCAGGAGCTTTGCGACATATATGAGTTTAACAGAGATTTCTCGAGGTGTGAGCTTCCACGCAAGTTCTTAGATATTGAGGCATTCTGGTCTCATTTTGGGCACGGGGTCTACGACAGCAAGACCACCACACAGATGGATGTGCGCCATCCCGTCCTGCGCTGTCTTGTTAGGATCTTGAGCAACACCTTGTTGTGCAAGATGGAGCCTAACAAGATGAGGGTAACTGAGCTGATTGTATTGTCCATTGGGATTGGGGACATCATTGATGATGAGGCGTACGAGTGGCCTGAGATGGACCTTGCGGTCAACTTAGGTGATGTTTTTGCGCACCACTTGGAGTCGCTGAAGGTGAAGCCTTTTACCGGACGCGGCAAGTCTTCTAGGACTGCAGGTCGCTAGAAGACCGAGACGGTGGGCAGTCTCCTCACTCCCATTTTTACGCACCTTGGGATCAGCACCGCCAGTTGCTCGATCATGACATCCCGAGAGCTTATGGACTTGGCGCACCTGGAGCACCTGCGTTGGCTGAAGCCTGATAGGCGTTGGGTTTTCAGCACTTCTGTTGGGGACTGTCTGGTTCAGCTCCCCAACACAGATCTGACAGACATTGGCTCAGCTACTCTTCGCGCCTGACACTGCTGATATGGAGCCTACACCGGTCACTCGACATCGAGGCTCCGCTACTCGCACCTGCTGGGGGTCAACCACACGCGCGACTCGCACCTGCTCCTACACCTACTCTTCCTACGCCACCTGCGATGGAGATGGACCCGTTTCAGCGCTACGTTGTCGAGAGTCTTCAGACCATTTGGAGTGCTATATCTCGATGCAGCTGCATGGCGTCTCAGCGTCCCATTTCACCACGCTCACCACATCAGGCTGGACCATCTGGCACTGCTGGCGATGACTCTGACGCCACTGAGGAGGATTAGTCCTCTGTTTATCTGCTTTCACGTTTGTTTTTCTTTTCCCTTTTCTGTTTCTTTTCGTTTGGACTTTTGTTATTTTGAGTCGTTATGTCAGCATTTTATCATTTAGTACTTTGTGGAACATATGCTTTTCTGATCTTTTGCTGCTTTTAACTTGTGTTTGAGTGATCTAGCAGTGCTAACCATAACACATTTGGATCGTTTGACACAATTTTTGGGCACAATTGTCGCTGTCAAGAGGAATTCTGTCGACCAACCACTGGTATCGATCGATACCAGTGCAGTGTCGGTCGACACTCATCACCATTTCGGGTAACCTCTTCGATTTTCACATTCCACTGGGTTCATTTGATTTCTTTCACCAAACTCAAACTTGGTAACACTGGGGACAGTGTTGTTTAAGTCTGGGGGAGGTAGTCGCTGACATTGTGTTTGTTTTTCTTAGAGTCACTCATTTTTTGTGTCAAATTTGTTTTATTGAGTCAAAATTTTGTTGGAGATTATGATCGTGTTCTTGAATCTGCTGTTTTGATTTTGCTTATGAGTGTCCACTGTTACAGAATCAGCTACAGATCGACTAATGAAAAATCCAAAGGCTGATCAGTTAACTAGAAGACACACATGTTTCCAGCAAAGTTCTTTTAAAGCCTGAGCCAAATTTTTGCACTTCATCGATGTGGTTAGTATTCATAGAGCTTGATTCCTCATTCATATCTGACAAAGGAACCCATGTGTTTAAAAGTGATAGTATCTCTCTCCCCTGTTATAAGTTAATAAATAAGAGCATAAAAGATGAAATGATTTTCTTCTGAGTAGAGGGTTAGGAATGTTTCCAGCGATCCCATTATTCTACTTGGTGAGGGATGATCACACAGAGTATTGGAAGCGAGGCTAGGATTTTCCTATGATGCCATTATTCGCCTACACTCTTTGATACATTGAGAGGGAAAAACCGGGGATTCGGTGGCAAACGCCATCAATACTAAGTCTGTGTATGTGCGAATCTAAAAAAAAAAAAACAAAAAAAAAAAAAACAAAAAAGAGATATATATGATAAGAAATAAGTCTGTGGGAGAGAAAGTGATACAAAAAGTGTGAAATTGGGTGGTTCCTTGTCATGATATTGTATGGGAAAGAATCTAGAAGGTTCTCGGTATTAATCACAGCGATGAAAATGTCGATGAGGGGTTTAATTGAACGATGCTGCGAAATAATGTGTGTAGTCTGGGGAAGCTGCGAATGTCTACGGAAAAGTACATGGTGGTTAGGTTTGGATCTGGTTAGGTAACATTTGGGTGTTTGGGAAAAAGGTCATTGCAACGTTCCAAGAACAGGTGAGTCTCCGTGTTTTCAAACTTCTTTCTCTGGTTTAGTCTTCTATTTGCTTGAGGGCAAGCAAAGGCTAAGTCTGGGGGAGTTGATATATCATGGTTTTTACCCATTTTAAACCATGATATAAGTCCGTTTTATAGAGTCTTTCTACTATTTTGGAGTCTTTTAGAGTTTTTTACAGGTTTTAGCACGTTTGAAGCATAATTAGAGATATTGGAGCTTTTTGGAGCATTTTGGAGCAAAACAGAAGTTCGTGTAGCTGAGTACCCGATTTAGAGTCTCAGTATTGATCGATACTACCCTAGTATCGGTCGATACTCATTGCAGCAAGACAGAAGTCGCGACTTTTATGAAGAGTTGAAGAATTGCAAAATTTCCCAGAAGACTTTAATAATTGCAATAAGCCCCAAAACCTGTTTTAGGTTATTAATTAGGTTTTTTGAGCCAGTTTGTTGGCAGAACGTTTTGGATAACACTTTGATTCTGAGTTTTGTGAGAGAGCTTTCTGAGGGAGACAAGTCGGAGACTCTGTTCGTCCGAGAGAAGATTTCGAACCCTTTTGTTACTCTCCTTTTTATTATTTATTTGAGTATTATTTCAGCCATGTTTATTGTCTCAATTATCATGTCTGAGTAGTTCTCTTGTTAGGTTCAGGGTTCTCATAAGGGTTTTCTCTGAATGTTAGGTTAATTGAATAATTAGGATTCACCCTCTGAATTAGTTCTTCGCCCTAGGTTGTTCTCAAAGCTAATTCTAGACTGATCACCTAGAACTTAGATCTTAGGATAATTGGTTAGGCACGAGAGTGCGATTAATTACCTGACAGAACCTAGAGTGAGCAAAAAGGATTTAGACTTAGATAGTTTTCGCAACGAGAGTTGGTTAGCTATACTTTAGTGATTTGAGTTCAAGAACCGCGCTAAATCTGAATCTTGTTAGTTAGTCTATCTACATTCATTGAATTCCTGAGAATTGCCTTGAATCTATCTTTCTTCCAAATGACTTACAACACATTTAATTTACGCATTGCTTTCATTTACATCTGTTGGTTTAGCTTAATTCGAATCTACATAATCTATTGCGTGAATTCTGGAGTTCTTGTGTTCGACCCCTACTTATACTACAACACTGCTTTAGTACTTTTTAGGGTATTAATTTGAGCATATCAACCATGTTTGGTTATACCTTTTCGGGAGTAAAATCTCACTAAAAAAGGTTGTAATTTTTAAGTGAGTTGGGATCTAGTTATTTCCTTACATTTCCTGTTTTAATTATTTGAAAAACAAAAATCGAATTAACTTAATTAAGACAAAATATATACTCTAAGAAAATCTACATCCATTCAACACTTTTATATCTCAAAAAGTTGGTCACTTTCATTCAAGAAGAAAGCCTTTTAAACAAGAGATAATTACTAAAATAACTTTCAAATGTAGTGTTTTTACTAGAATAATTCTGTCACACTTTGCTCTAACTAAACTAACCTTACAAAATTGGTAAAAAACATTCATGTACATATTTTCGTTTTAATCACCAAAATGCCATTAACATTTATTTTTATTTTACAAAAAACTAATTAAAAATAAATCTTAAATTGTTTTTTCTCTTCTCTCTTTCTCTCATTCACAATCTCCTCTCTCTCTCTCTCTCTCTCTCTCTCTCTCTCTCTATCTCTCTCTCTCTCATTCACGATCTCTTCTCTCTCTCTCTTCTTCTTCTTCCTCTTCTCTCTCTCTCTCATTCATGATCTCTTCTCTCTCTCTCTCTCATTCACGATCTCTTCTCTCTCTCTCTCTCTTCTTCTTCTCTTCCTCTTCTCTCTCTCTCTCATTCACGATCTTTTCTCTCTCTCTCTCTCTCTCTCTCTCTCTCTCTCTCTCTTCTTCTTCCTTTCCGCCGTCGGCCAACTCTCCTCTTAAGTCACTGCCGGCGAACCTCCTTCTCACCCTTAGCTCCTCCTCCAAAGTCGTCGCCCCAAAATCGCCACTAAAAAAACTCTCTTCCGCCGCCTTCGAGAATATCTGCTCCGCCACCTTCCACTAGTGTTGCTCCACCGCCATTCCACCAGATCTGCTCCTCCGTCGAACAATATAATCGTTTTTTGGTTGATTTGCTGCTTCATGAGGTACACCCAACACTTGTTCGACAAAATTCCGCTAATAATGGTAGACTTGTTTAATTCGTTCTGGTAGACTTGTTTAATTCGTTCTGGTAGACTTGTTTAATCCGTTCTTGTAGACTTGTTTAATCTGTTTTGGTACACTTGTTTAATCCGTTCTGGTAGATTTAATTTTAGGGTTTGGTACATTAATTTGAATAGTGGCATATTTGCTTGTAAGGTTTGGTAAATTGCCGCATTCGACCAGATATGCTCCGTTGCCGCCTTCCACCAGATATGCTCCACCGCCATTCCACCAGATCTGCTTCGCCGCCAAACAGTGTAATCGTTTTTTTGGTTGATATGCTGCTTCATGAGGTATGTCCACCACTTGTTCGACGAAATTCCACTAATAATGGTAGACTTGTTTAATACGTAATGGTATACTTGTGTAATACGTAATTGTAGACTTGTTTAATCTGTTATGGTAGACTTGTTTAATACGTAATGGTAGACTTGTTTTAATCTGTTATGGTAGACTTATTTAATATGTTATGGTAGACTTGTTTAATCAGTTATGTTAGATTTGTTTGATCCGTTATGGTAGACTTGTTTAATTCGTTCTGGTAGATTTAATGTTAGGGTTTGGTACATTAATTTGAATGGTGGCAGATTTGCTTGTAAGGTTTGGTAAATTTAAGGTTTCATCTCCGACATGTATATGGGCATCGCGAACTCGGATTAGTCTCTGACCATATTTATGGCATCTGGAATTTTCGATGACGCTTATGAAATGTCAGGTTAGTATTCCCTTTGATATTGCATGACGGAAGAGTTATTTTCAATTGATGGTAGATTTAGTTTCATTTGGTCTATTTTCAATTGATGGTGTTAAATTGATGGTATCTCCAACAGGAACCTGGGCTTCGCGATGGCGGCCGAGTCTCCGGCGACATTTCCGTCTTTGATTCAACGTATTCTTCTACGAGTATAATTAATGGGAGATTTGGATTTGGTAGATTTGTTTTTGAATTTGTACAAATGATAATTGAATTCTAAATGATGGTAGATTTGTTTTTGAATTGGTGGTTGTAAGACAGTACATGATGATTTTCAAAGGTGCTTGACAAAATCAGTCACTTTATTTAGTTTAATGTTTGCTTAGTATGTATAACCAAAATTAGTGAGATTTAAAACAAAAACACATGAACCACATATAATTAGAACATACAAATTCTATTTGGTGTTTATTATCACAATACTTGAAAGTCAAACATACTCCTTTCATACATAACATTAGCAATACCAATTGTTTGAAAGAAACGTAAACAATACATCACCAAACACATGAAGTCTAGCAAAACGTAAACAAGTCTTCATGTAACCTTAACCAAAAACACAATAAGTGTAGCAAAACCAAACACATAATCATGAAGTCTACATCACCAAACACAGAAACATAACCAAAGTTGATAACTTCTTATTACTCTTCACACGATATGGTAGACTTGTTTCACACGATATGGTAGACTTGTTTCATACGATATGGTAGTCATATAAATCTACCAACTTCATATAAATCTACCAACTTCATATAAATCTACCAACTTAAGATAAGTCTACCAATTTCGAGTATCCCAAAAGTTTATATAAACCTACCGCTATTACCGATAAATCTACCAATTTTATATAAATATGTTGTGTCGTAAATAAATCTACTGTCATTACAAATCTAAGAACCCTTATTTTGACCTATATTAAATCTACCGTCATAAAAAATAAATATATCGTGTTAAGAATAAGTCTACAACGAAAATATTAGTCTACCGTCATTACAATAAATCTATCGTCACTAAAAAATGAACCATCTAATGATAAGTCTGCCGCCATTACAAAGAAGTCTACCACGGAGAAGATTAATCTACCATCAAAGGAAATAAATCTATCAATTTGGTCAAATGTCTACCAAAAAGTCAACCGATCGCTCATTAAATCTACCAACACTTAACAAATCTGTTATCATTAAAAATAAATCTACCAAAAAATTAATAAATTTACCGCCCAAAAACATATCTGCCACCTCGTAAAAATATATCTACCGAAATAAGTCTACCATCCCTTAAACAAATCTACCGGCCCAAAATAAGTCTACCAACCCAAAATAAGTCTACCGACCGAAAAATAAGTCTACCAACAATAATTAAATCTACCGTCAAAGAACGGTAGACTTGTTTATCTGACGTGGATTAAAAATAGTAATGGCAATATCGTAATAACGTTTTTGTCAACAAATGCCAAAATGCCAAAATGGCAAAATCGATACCCTAGATTATTCTAATAATTTAGAAAATTTTGAATTGTTTGAGTAATAAAAACACTTTTGAAAGTTACAAAGAAGAAGCACAACTATTATCGAAAATAATTGAAATCAAGGAAAAACATTTTAAGACTATTTCACAGAAACCAAAGGCTCAAAATGAATTTCAAGCTTATATATATATAGGATCCACAATTACTCCCTCAAATAGATACCAAGACACAAGTCTTTCATCAAACCCCAAGTCCTCACATATAAACCTTTATTAGACAAGAACACATACACACACATAACACAACACACCTCCATTAACACACACCATTCATCTTCTTCCTGTCCTTCGCAAACTTCCTCCACCCAACAATAATTTCCATTAGCCTCTCCCTCTCCACTTTCTTTCCTTTCCCATCTCCCAATATTCCTTCTGTTCCCATCTTCCTAGATATCTTGGAAGCCAATGTATCTAGCTCATGAAGCACCTTCACAATATCCGCAACAAGTCTGTCCGCAAGTGTTCTTGAGAAATCTTCCCTAATGACAACACGCAGAACAGTGATGTGTTGCGCATCCGCAGGCATAGTGTAAGCCGGGACGATCCAGCCAAAACGGCGTAACATCTCCGAGATCTCGAATTCGCTGTGGAAACTATGGTCCTTGAGAGAGAAGGTTACGACTGGCACTCCTACGTCCTTTGAGACTATGTTGAAACGCTCTGTTTTCTCTATCCCTTCTCTGAGAACCACCATGTTCTCTCTGCAATTCTCCATCACATTCTTGTAGCCCTATTCATATGAAACACATCCGAATACACATCAAGCCTATATATGTGTAACAAAGAATGAGTAGCATTAGCAAGAAATGAAAGAAAATTGACCTAATATTTTTTTTTTTTTTTTGTTATGAAAACATTTACCTCTAATTCCCTCCATTACATTATAAATATTGTTTTTGATTTTCTGACACATTAATACAGTAATACTTCATCTATTTAGTATATACTAGAGATAAAATTTGGAACTAGAGTATTCAATTCAATTTTATCATATTCGAATCAGACCAAAATCTACCAAAAAATCAATCCAAAGAGCAAGTAAACCATTTCAATTCCATATTTTTCTTGTCCAAACGAATAGTAATTGAAACTTAAAATGGAATGAACCGATAAAAATTGCAATATTTTTCTAAAAATCTTTCAAACTAAAGATATATTTTAAAATTTTAATGATTCCAAACTAAAACCTTATTAAACTGAAATAATTGGTTTAAATCTCAATTCGGTTTCTATATTTCATAAAGCGAAAAGATTCAAAAAAGAAAACTCGGATTGGAGACCCCTAATTAGGTCATTGCATACAATTCTTCATTGAAAATGTAAATCGATATATATTTTTCTTATAAAACGTTTAAAAAAAAAAAAAAAACCAAAACGATATTTACATGCTAGGTATAACAGTAACACTAAGATCATATTTTTGGTTTCGATAGACTCACCTCGAACCCAAGACGAATAAGCTGGTAGTATTGAGCAATAATTTGGCTCGATCCTACAAACAACCCAAAAAAATTCATCACACTACATAACCATCCATAAATAACATCATAGTTTCAAAGATTCTGATCAAGAAAATGAAATTAACATACATACCCTTGGAGAAATTGAGAGTGAAAGTGGGTTGATCAGCACCAAGATAGTTAATATGAAAGATGAGCTCCTCAGGCAAATCCGTTTTTGTCCTCCACACGACCCAACCAATACCAGCATAGACCAATCCATACTTATGACCACTCACATTGATACTCTTCACCAATGGAAGTCTAAAGTCCCATTCCAATTCAGGATAGATAAACGGAGCTATAAAGCCACCACTTGCCGCGTCCACGTGGATCGGTGTGTTCCAACCAGTCTCTTCATTCTTCTTTACCAACAAGTCGTTAAGACGCTTGACGTCTTCGAACTCACCGTTAAGTGTGGACCCTAATATGGCAGCAACACATATTGTGTTCTCGTCTACCATTTCTGCTGCTTTGTCCGGATCCATGACATAGTAACCTTCACTGAGCTTCACTTCTTTTAGCTCCACCTCGAAGTACCGAGCAAATTTCTCCCAACACACCTGAAAATATTAATTGTTCTAATTAGACCTTTTTATGAGTTATTATATTGTTTATGCTTTTACTCAATTTATTCTATAAAATGAGTAAAATGGAGGAGAGATGTTTAATCATACGATAAAGCTAACACAATCAATATGAACCAAACCGAAAATAATAAAATGCGAAAATGGAAGTAGACCATACGAGGATTAAAATGGTTTTTTTTACCTTTTCTATAACCGAATAACTGAAATTCAATTCAAACATAACCCCAAATGAACAAAAAAAAACGAACAGAAACATAAACTTAATTTGATATAATGATTTGTTTGATTAAAAACCAAATCCAAAACGAAATCAAAAACTCGACCATATCAATTCTTTCTTCTCTTCTTTCATATCTTTTGTAATCGTATTGCTTTAGGAAACTAGATATCTTCTCCTTAGTATATAAGCTGATGTGCTGATGTAATTGTTTCTATGGAAATATAGAAAACCTTTTTACAATATCGCCTCCTTTTCTTGCTTGTCATGGTATCAGAGCCTGACCAAGTTTTTTTTTTTTAACCAAAACAAACAAACCAAATACGAGTGATATGATGGCAGATGTAGTGAGGAGAACGATTTCGCCATATGATTTAATGGCGGCGGATAACTCAGGAGCGATCATCTCTCATCCGATTTTGAAATCAAATAATTACGATGAATGGGCGTGCGGATTCAGAACAGCGTAGCGTTCAAGAAAGAAGTTTGGATTCCTTGATGGATCCATCCCTCAACCTGCAGAAGAATCACCAGATCTAGAAGATTGGTTAACAATCAACGCTCTGCTCGTGTCCAGAGAACATATCCCACCATCATGTGGCGAGAGACTTGTGGGAACATATCAGAAAGAGATTCTCTGTCTCTAATGGACCGAGGAATTAGAAGATGAAAGCAGATCGATCTTACGTGTTGCAAGCAGCAAGGGATGACAGTGGAAGCTTATTACGGTAAACTCAACAAGATTTGGGATAACGTAAACAATTATCGACCACTTCGAACTTGCAAATGTGGAAAATGTGACTGCAATTTAGGCACACAGCAGGAGAAGATGACATGGTTCAACAATGTTTGTTTGGACTCGATGACACAAAGTTTCACACCATACACTCCACCTTGACATCTCGTGTGCCTCTCCCTGGTTTGGAAGAAGTCTACAACATCGTGAGGCAGGAAGAAGATGTGATTAACAATCACCGAATTAAAGAAGAGAGACCTGAAGTCACGGCATTTACAGCACAATCTCAGCCTCGTTTCAAAACAGAGAAACGAGAAAAGTTTGGGATCTGAAAGCATGTCAAACCTATCTATACTAGATTCGGTTTCAAAAACAAAAATCTGAAAAACTGTGCCAAATACTTATGCATTTTGTATGTTTTTTTAACTATTAAAATTGACGTAAAAAAAAGACTTTTAAAACTAAATTCTTTAATACGAACGGATTAAACAAAAAAATGTATATAGATCTATATGTGAAAAAATGTTCAATTTGAAAACTGAATTTTTTTTTTTTGAAATGACAATCTCCGTAGTACCTAACAAAAAGTGTGTTCTCGATATTTTAAGTATTATGTTAACTCACTTGAACATTGGCTCCGGTGACAATGTTGGGTTTGTCATAGGGTTTACCCTCGGCTTTGCGTTTGTTCTGCCAATTCCTTTTGAAGGCCAATCCGGCTAACATGATGGCTTCCGAAGACCCAACCGTCCCTACTCCCACCGCGGTCTCAGTTTCCGCGAGTGGCACGTTGAACAGTCGAGCTATTATGTTTACACATCGGTTCTGTTTTTCCAACAAATTCAAATTATGATGTATGAGCACTTTTCTTTTTGTATCCAATAACAGTATCATCTTTACAAAAATATTTAGATGATTACTCAACCAAAATATCTTTAGACTTTTATCAAACTAAACGATAAACAAATTTGATAAACTAAATTATATTATAGTGTTGTTAATGAGCTATATATATATATATATAATTGATAAATAAACAATACAACATCATAATATTCGCGATGATAAAGGACTCTATGATATTTTACTATCTATCCATTTAAGAACAAACTCAGAGACAGAGTACAGCTTTATGGTGAAAGTATCTTACTTTTCACATGAAAGAATCAATGTGACTATTGACCTCGCAATCACGAGATTGTAATGGTGGGTGGGCTCATCACAACTCTAATTTTTTTGTAAACTTGTTTACTTTTAGTTTCTTATTCAATTTTTTGATGTGAAGTTTTCTTTTGTCAATTATAGAGTATTATAAATTTCTTAAAACATATAGCGCGTAATTGCTACCGTCCATCAAAGCTTTCCCTCACAACTCTCTAAATCACTTTTCAACTATATATATCCTAAATAGTATATTTGTATTAGCTTCAATTAAATTATTGAGTGGACCAATCAAAACCAAAAAAATTGTGTGGTGATGTCTGAAACTAGGTCTTGGATAAATAACCGAACTGAAATTTCCGAACCAAACCGAACCGAGGTTTTGGAATTTTGGAATTCTTATTTGGATTCGGTTATCGGTTCGGTTCGGTTCATCCAAACCGAACGGTTAACCAAAAAAATCAAAACCCTAAAACTATTACTTTATCTAGCGCCTCCTTCTTCTATATTCCTTCTTCGATTTTGTTCTTGTTCTTCTTTTTTGATCTTCATCTTCTTTGATCTTCTTCGTTATTTCTCTTTAAACTTATTATCTTCAATCCTAAACCCAAAGAAATATGTTTTCAAAACAACCATTGTCAAGCCGCCGTCGTCTTCACCGTCTCAACCCATCTTCTCTGCCTCGACCGAGCTTCTCTGTTTGAAACTCCGTCACCACGTCGAACCACCGTCGTTTGATTCTCTCTTCACCGTCTCGGCCGAGCTTCCTCTAGCCGCCACCGTAAAGACTAACGAAATTCAGCCGCCGTTGATAGTCGATGGTTTGATTAAGTTTTTTTGTTGTTCACAAATTCTTAGGTTACTTTAGCTGAGCTTTTTCTTTATTTTTACATTTTGATCTTTTAAAAAAATTTGATTTAGCCCAACTAATAATCAGGCCAATTATTAGACATAACAAAAATTGGCCCATACCGAAATTTTCGGTTTATTTCGGTAAAATTTAAAATATATGAGTTAACCGATAACCGAACTGGTTAATTTTGACATGATTTTTAAAAACCAAACTAACCGGAGAATTGAATAACCCGACCCGATCGGTTTGGTTAACCCAAACTCCCAGCCCTTTCTGAAACAATGAGAGGTTGCCGATAAAACTTTTTTCGGCTCCTCAATCACTACAAGAAAGTTTTCGGCTCTTCAATCACTACAAGAAAACAGGGCCTTTTCCGATGGAAATTCTGACGGACATTAATCCGTCGGTATTTTACGACAGGGTTTGGACAAAAGTAACATCCGTCGAAATCCGTCAGAAAAAGCACCCGTCGGTAATCCGTCAGACATTTCCGACGGCGTTCCGACAACATGCGTCCGTCGGTATATTTCCGACGGATTTTCGACGTGTTTTAGATGAATGTTGTAGCCGTTTGAAATAATATATCCGTTACATAGCCATTTGAATATTATCGGATTTTCGTCGGAAATCGCGCCCAATTTCCTTTAAAAAAAAGTCTCCACTCCTCTCATTCACTACAATTACCACAAAAAAAAACTCTCATCTACCACCTTACCAAAATGTCTTCTTCATATCCTTATAATTATTGCTGTATCAGATGATAGATGTATACATCGACAACTGTATGATTTATTGGAGAGAGGACGTAGACCGTTCGACATGCCGTTTTTGTCGCAACCCTCGGTATAAGAAAACAGGTGGAAGAGTGTCAGTCCCATATAAACGGATGTGGTATTTGCCGTTAACAGAGAGATTGAAGAGGTTATATCAATCAGAGCGCACAATGGGAGCAATGAGATGGCATGCAGAACATAAAACGGATGGAGAAATTGTTCATCTCTCAGATGCAGAAGCATAGAAACATTTTCAATCAATGTATCCTAGTTTTGCGTATGAGGCGAAGAACGTATACCTTGGATTATGTACTGATGGTTTCAACCCTTTTGGGAAACATAGCAGACAATATTCTTTGTGGCCAGTAATTGTAACACCTTACAATTTGCCGCCATCTTTGTGCATGAGACGATAGTTCTTGTTCCTTAGCTTTCTCGTTCCTGGACAAGAGCATCCGAAGAGATCACTAGATGTGTTTTGCAGCCATTGATTTATTAGCTGCAAATGTTATGGGAGATTGGTGTTGAGGCGTTTGATGTTTCTTGTCCGCAGAATTTTGTCATGCGGTCGATACTTAGGTGGACCATTATCAATTTTCCAGCATATGGCATGTTATCCGGATGGACAACGCACATGACGATACACATCTAACATTCGTAACTGCGTTGATCATGAAGAAGGAAATTTTTATGGGATGAAGAGTCATGATTGCCATGTTGTAATGCAGCGCCTCCTTCCATTTGCCTTTGCTTGTCTTCTACCTCGTAATGTCCACGAAGCAATGTCCAAGGGAAGACGCTTCCCTTGGAGAATCTGATATCTAGATTGGACTTGCCATACATTTGTTCTCGTAGAGCACTACATGTGACAGGGAAGGGGAAGCCTCCGGTCCAAGTTTTTTGGTTGGATGAACCTTCAAAGGCCGAGTTTTTTAACTGGATTTCTGATAGTGTTAAATTCCAGGACGGATACACATCTAACCTTCGTAATTGTGTTGATCAGGGAGAAGGGAAGTTTTATGGGATGAAGAGTCACGATTGCCATGTTGTGATGCAGCGCCTCCTTCCATTTGCATTTGCATGTCTTCTACCTCGTAATGTCCACGAAGCAATTGTACGTACAATCATTATATTAATTTTTAATTGTATACAATAATTTTTTGCATATTTAATTACTTATTTATTCATTTGTTATGCATATTATGCAGGGATTGGTGCCTTTTTCGAGATATATGTTTGCGCTCTCTTACATCATACGGTATTCGAAACCTTGCGAATAATATACCCGTAATCCTTTGCAATTTGGAGAAGATATTTCCGCATTTTTTCTTTGATGTTATGGAACATCTACCAATTCATCTCCCCCGATAAGCAGAACTTGGGGGCCCTATTCAGTACCGTTGGATGTATCCTTTCGAACGGTATATGTTTCATCTAAAGAATAAGGTGAAAAACTTGAGCAAAGTGGAGGGTTCTATTGTCGCACAGAGCATCAATGAAAAAACCTCACATTTTGCCGAGTTCTACTTTCCATCACAAGTCAAAACGGAGTCGTAGGCCAGCTCGACATGATGATGGAGACGAAATACCTTTTTATCCGGTCGATGTTCCTCATATATTCTCACGGGAAAAGGGTCAAAATCAACATGTACTAAAATTGGTGTGCCGAAAAAAACCCGAACTAAAATTGAGTGCAATTTCCTACCTAAACGACACAAATATTTAAATTTCCTACCCAAACTAGCGATTCTAAACTAAATCCTGCATTGACTATAAATCTGTTAGTCAACTTTCACGGAATGCTGACAAGGCAGACACGGTGGCCATTTGACGAGAACGACGTCGTTTTAATTTGTCTAGAGTCAAAAAATACAAGAACAAAATGGCGTTGTTTCCATTTGGGGAAAAATTAAAATCGATTTCGATTTAGGGTTTGTCCTTGACGAAAGGGTTCACATAGAACCCTGGATCGAAATCTCTCTTCAAAATCCGATCTCCATACAAATCTATCGACTTTGAACCTGCAGCTCCGGTCGAGATCGCTTCTAGAAACTTCCTAACATCGAGCCCGGCTTTGTGAGCGTAGATCATCCCTTCCACGAGGCCTAACATCGTCGAAGTGATCGTGATTTGATTTGCGAGCTTCGCGAATTGCTTTTTCCCGCTTGTTCTCATGAAATTCACTTTACCCATTAGAGAAAACAACGGATCTAGTCGTTTCACGGTGGTCTCGTCCCCTTTGGCGAATATCGCTAGCTTCCCGTTCTTAGAACCGAGATCTCCGCCGGAAACATGAGCGTCGATCGAGAAGCAGTTCGCGGAGGAAGCGGCTTCAAATATCTCCTAGACTAAGGAAGGCTCAGAGGTTGTCATATCGACGAAGACGCCGCCTGGAGTTAGGCCGGATAAAGTGTCGGAGATTGGATCGAGCAGGACGTGGTGGACATCGGATGGGTAACCGACGATGGAGAAAACGATGTCGGATTGCGCAACGAGTGGGTTCGGCGAGTCAACTAGCTTTGCACCCATGGCGAATCCTTTCTCTTCCAAATCCATCTCCTCCAATCCAATTAACCCATCAAACACCTGGATTGGGTGGATCGGATCAATATGCGGACACCTAATCAGAGCCGGATACTCCGTCACCATCTTAAATCGCAAATTAAAATCAATTTTAATTTTCCCCCAAATGGAAACGACGCCGTTTTGCTCTTGTATTTTTGACTCTAGACAAATTAAAATGACATTGTTCTCATCAAATGGCCACCATGTCTGCTTTGTCAGCATTCCGTGAAAGTTGACTAACATATTTATAGTCAATGCATGATTTAGTTTAGAATCGATAGTTAGGGTAGGAAATTTGAATATTTGTGTCGTTTAGGTAGGAAATGACACCCTATTTTAGTTCGGTTTTTTTTCGGCACACCAATTTTAGTACATGTTGATTTTGACCTTTTTTCCATATTCTCACAGATTGGACGACTTAGTGGAAAAGGCAAGAAGCGGAGGCTTTCAGCACATGAGCGGGATCCTTTGCATATGTATATTCTCACAAACTGAGACGGAGTTGAAGAATATAAGAGGTATTATATTGACAAAATTAATTGTTAATTACTTATTGGGTCCTTGATTATATATATTTGCTAGTGCGATTTCCATATATATATATATATATATATATATGTTAACGTGATGATCGTTGCACTCTAACATGATTTATATGGCTTATCAATGTTTTACATTTACGAACAAAACATAGGATAAGCTGATCGAGCTCAAGCAGGAAGAGTTCGGACGTTGGTTAAGAAATTATGTAAGTGTTTTAATTACCTTGTTTTTAACTATCATATATACTGAATGATTTAATTAAATTAATTTTGATTTGATTTGTGCAGGTCACGATAGAGTCGGCTATCGGACAAAGATTTCCCACGTGGTTAGAAGAATTAGTGCGATTTCCACTAGCAATCACGCAGTCACATGTGATGTATAGCACACAGGGCTACGCTTTTAAGAGTCTTTGAGATGATATAAGCGTTTTAACTTCAGATTATGGTGTATCTATTCAGTCCGGTGATCTTGTATACTATGGTGTCCTACGTGCGATTTTGATTTGTTCAATATCCGGAAATGCTTGGCTTGAAATGCGTTGCATTTTTATGCGACTGGTACGACCCATTAGTAGGAAGCGGTGTGCGACACGACCAATTTGGTGTTACATCAATACATAGCAGAAGGCGACTCCCGAAATACGATCCATTCGTACTTGCTTCACAAACAGACCATGTTCGTTTTATTCTTTTACTTTTTAGTTATTATATATAATTTAACATTTATATATACTTTCTGTGGTTAAATTTGCATATGACTAAAACACATTGTTTATGTATGCTATATTCCATATCCTCGAGTGACAAACAAGCAATACCCGTGGATTACAGTGACATAGATCAACCCGAGAGGTAGGGTTCATGGGATATTCGATCATGAACCCCTCCAACAAAGCTCTGTAGGTTTAGGTTCGATCGAGCATTCCCTTGAGGTCGACCTTGTTGTTGATTTCACCGTACATGCGGATGATCGGGTATTTGAGGATTTAGAAGATGAAATTGATGAATTTGGGGAAACTTCCGATTCAGCAGAATCAGATTACTCATCATCGGATTCGTAGTAGTTTTTAAGCGATTTGCATTGTATAATATTTTTTTTAATCAGATTTTATCAAAACAAATAAAAAAGCATGTACTTGTACTAGCTATTTGTTATGTGGAAGTTTTATAAACTTTGACTTTTGATGTACTTAAGTGTCACCCTTCCGAAAACCGAAAAAGCAAAAAAATGCTAAGTATAAATCCGTCGGAAATTTCCGACGGATTAGTGTACACATGATATTAAACATGTTTAACTCGTTTTTGCACATCCAATCTCCAAAATTTCCGACGTATGTTCTAAAATGTGGTTTAGGGTATAGGGTATAGGTTTTTGTATAAATTGTATACAAACAATTGTCTTATGTATATACAATAACTTCAACTTGTCAAAGTTGAAAATAACCTACTTTTGTATGTGTGTTCTAGAATTTATAAAATTTGATGGAAGTATTAGTATAAGTTATAGTTAAGGTATAGTATTTGTGATGAGAAATGTATAAGTTTAATGTTGTAAAAGTTATAAACTCATTCGAAGTCTTTTTGTTTGTTAAATTAACAATTTTTTTGAATGAAACATGTAAATTATGGGTTGTAAAACCATTTTTCTATACCCTAAACCCTAAACCAAAAAAAAACTAAATCCGTCGAAAATCCGTTAGAAATTTCTGACGGATTTCCGACGGACCTTGGGTCCTCGACACGTGTCGGAACAGTTTGACTGTCCAATAGAAGCGCATGCAGAGAATATTCCGAATATTCCTAAATCCGTCGGATTTAGTTTTCTTCGAGACCGTGAGAAGATTGACTGCCTAAATGAAAAATTTTGGGAATCCGACGGATTTCTAATGGATATATCCGTCGGAAATTGATATATATCCTAAATTCGAGACGGTTCTTCTCATCTCTCTCTCTCTCTTTCTCTCTCTCTCTCTCTTCTGATCGATTCTCTCAACTCTCTCTCTCTATCTTCTTGCGATTTCTTCTCAACTTCCTCTCATCTATCTCTAATAAACACAAATCTAAACCCAATTCTTCATTTCCAATGGATCCAAACATGTAAGTCTCTTAAATCCCTTTTGTATATTACATTTCATTGTTATGTATTGTTGTTTATTGGATTTAGAATGATATTTAGTGTAAATTAAGGTTTTAGGTGGTTAGAAAATAGGATTGGAATGAGATTGGTTAGGTTTGGTTTTGTTTTTTTGGAAGATAAAAAACGTTTTAACATTTTTTTTCGATTTTCGAAAAACGTTTTTGTATTTTTCGAACTCCTAAAAATGTTTAACTAAATTTGTGAAAATTAGAAACGTTATTTTGGAAATTATCAACCAATTGAAAACGTTTTTCTAATTCTGAGAAAATTATAACCGTTTTTTATATCTAGCAATTAAAAACGTTTTAATAATTTTTATAACATTAGAAACGTTTTTTTTAAGATTATCTACCTGCATGAATTTTTTGAATTTTTGGAAAATTTGAAAATTTAGATTTTTTTGAAAATTTTGAATTTTTTTATGAAATTTGAAAATTTTAAAAAAATTTAGATTTTCTATGAATGTTTTGAATTTTTTGAAATTTTCAAAATTTTTGAAAATTTTAGAAAATTTTCGGAATTTATGAAATTTTAAGAATTTTACAATTCAATGTACTAACGTATTTATGTTTTTTCGCAGGAATAACGAGGACTCTCTTCGTTTGGGCTCCAGGGACGCAATCGTTCTCGGGGTACGCCTCGTAGCGGATCGACCTTGGAAACTGAAGTCCCGGAGTCCGAGCAGCCTGGTGCTCGCAGTCGGATTAGGATCGAGGATCTTGTCCAGCAGCCGAACCGGGTCCATTGCATCCGACTCGACCCGAAGTTTAAAGACGGGACTTGGTAAGTGAAATTTTGCTTATTATTTCTATATATTTAGATTATGAATCTTAACGTATTTATTTATTTTTATAATGTTTTTAGGTTTAAGTTCTCACCTGAGATCACAAAGGCGATATTGCGGATGCTCCATAACATGTTGGACAAACCGCATGAGAAGTACTCGGACATGCCGAACGACGAGAAGGACTCGTGGCACCGAACTTTCGCGGTAAGTAATTTTTGGATTTTTCTTCTTTTTTAGTTAATTTTAATTTTGAAAACTAACATTATTTGGTTTTTTTTTAATGTAGCAAGAGTTCACTTGGGAGCATACTATGACGACAAAAGTGCTTAACACTTTCGATCGGTATGCCGGGCTTCAGTACTCGAAGCACATGTACGAGTGGAAGGAGAAGTGGGTACACAACAAAGACAAGTCGAAGGACCTTGAGGACGACATGTGGCATGGCTTCTGTCGGCCGGGGACAAAGAAGCTCTCCGGTAAAAACTCGAAGAACCGAAAGAGTGACCGAGGAGGGAAGGGGATCTACATTCACAACGGAGGTGCAAAGATGATCGAACGCGAAGCGATGGAAATGGTAAGTTTAATTTACATTTTTAATTACTAATTTCGTACTTTTATTTTTATTTTACTTAACAAAATTTTGACAGGCGAAAGAAGACGGTGCCGCTCCCGATTACCTTAAAATCATGGAGAAGAGGCACACCAACAAAAAAAACTGGTGTGATCTAGGACTTGGGGGTGCGTGAGGTTGTTGAGAGCTGCAAAAAGAAGAAGATGGAACATGTAGTTTCAATGTCGCAGCTCACTCTTGATATATCAACTTCTTCAAACGAGTTATCCCGGGAACGTGTAGTTTCAATGTCGCAGCTCACTCTTGATAGATCAACAACTTCGGTAAGTTTTGATTTGTTTTCATTACTGTTTTTTTCCGTAATTTCATTAATAATTTTTATAATATTTCGTAGGAAACTCGACAATTCAAAGGTCGATTATGTAGGTTAGGCGGACTTCCGACCCAAGAATCTTATTCTTCAGGTCATCAGAATGCTTCGGAGTACAAGGACGAAATCGAGAGGCTCAGCCAAACGGTGAAAGACAGTGACACGAAAGTTAAGGAGTTGGAGTCCGCACACAACTCAACCCGTCAAAAGCTTACAGATATGAAGAAGATCATGAAGGACGCCTTCCCCATCTATTTCCGAATTAAATTTTCTATGTTTTTTTATCACATTTTATGTTTAATGAATATTTTTAATGTTTAATGAAATTTTAATTAAGAATTTTTTAATTAATTAATTAATTAGGTTATTAATTAATATAATTAAAATTTTATTTTTAATTATTAAATAAATTAAAAAAAAGCAAATTATTGATTTCCAAAAGGCATTCCGTCGGAAAATTATCAGAAATATTTCAGACGGACATCCGACGAATTGCCGACAGAATATTCCAACAAAGAAGATTCGTCAGAGGTTGCTCGAGAATCTAAAATGGGAATATATCTAAAATGCTGTTGTTTCTTCCTGCACCCAGAGTAGGTTCTCGTAGATATCATAAATGGGAATATATATATATTCTACCAAATTTTAAACACAGCTCGACCACGCAGAGAGATGAGACAGAAACACGAGACAAGGAGAAGCAAGCGATAACCTTAAAAATCATCAGAAAGAGAATCTAGCGCATAGTGTCCTAGATTCATTTTCCATCTCAGTTTATTGGCTCACTCAACAACATCAGAAGCCAGAACTAACAATTCTGTGAAAAATAACCTTCTTTTCCCTTTAGTGTTTTAAAGATTTGGAAAATCAAAGCATAAATATCGGAAATCAAGATCTAAGTATAGGGCCTTATTTTTAGTCCATGGGCTTATCTAAGTGATTCTTCAGTCCAGATAAAATGACATAAGCCCAAATCTCTCAGATCCAGGCAAATTTATTTCGCAAAGACAAGACGCATCGTTTTCAAGGACAAGGGTTACGTGTCTAAATATCGACCGACGCAAAGAAAATGGACAGATATTTTTTTTTTACCGACGCAAAGAAAATGACAGATATGTTTTGCTTTCATCACATTGTCATGGGATCCTTATGAACACGTACGTACTTTGAAAGCTCGTAAAATATCCCCATACACTTTCTTTTAATTATTAATATAAACGGATCCGCTTTAGTTACGGACACGTGTCTCGAAGAGCCACGCGACATTTTCTACTGCTGTCACGTGTCACTTTAATAGTTGATCCTGTGTCACTTTTAACATGGACGTAGTGAGAATCTAAAGAGAGATCGAGAGACCTGAAGCTCGGTGGTGACAGGGTACTCGTCCATATCGACGTAGTTCTTGTTGATGGACTCCATAATGAGTTTGTCACACTCTGGCTCCATCCATGTCGTCACAAACGAAGCCAGGTTCAGCCTCGGGTTACCGTCAAGCATCAGCTCATCT
Source organism: Eutrema heterophyllum (assembly GCA_002933915.1). NCBI lineage: Eukaryota > Viridiplantae > Streptophyta > Magnoliopsida > Brassicales > Brassicaceae > Eutrema > Eutrema heterophyllum. The sequence goes on from PKMM01011241.1 coordinate 1,308,222, forward strand.
TTAATGATCTGATAAGCAGCATCCTTCGGTATCGAACTCTCACCAATCTCATACCTATAATAATCAATTTATTTCATCGTTAACTAAGAAATAAACCCATTAACAATAAGAAAAAGAAAATGTTCTTCTTAATTACTTGGGAAGTACAGTTCGAACATAGCGAGATCCAAACGTCGAGCAAACATTTTCGTTACTCTCCGTTGCCATTTTAGTCAGAACCATCTTTCTTTTTTTTTCTGGTAGTGAGAGGAGAAGAGAGGAAGAAGAAGAATGCAGAGATGAAGAGACGAGGATACGTTTATATTGACCCTACAATTTGCTGTCTTCTTTTCTCTTTTGTTTAATTTAATATATATTCTTTTAAGTCGACAACGATATCCACATGTAAATTACCTACAAGAAAAATGATACCCATTCAATAATTACATTACAATTTAATATTGCTCATACATGCTCGTACCAAGGGTCATATGCAGCTTGTAGTATTTGAAGAAAAGGAAAATGATACCCATTAATAAAATTACCATTATAACTCCTTTTTCACAACCACTATCATTAGAATTACTTTTGGTAATGTAATTTTTTTACCAAAATATGATTACAATACCAATAAATAGTTTACTTTTGGTCAAAGTATCATAATTACACTACCATTAGAATTGCGCATGAAGTTTGTAGTATTTGAAAAAAAACAAAAATGATAGCCATTGAATAAATAACATTACCATTAGAATTGGTTTTTCGCAACCACTAGAATTGGTTTTGGTAATGTAAATTTTTGTTTTTTTACCAAAATTTGATTACATTACCAATAAATCGTTTACTTTTGGTCAAAGTATTACATTTAGAGTAATTCGTTACGGCTGGTTTAATATGGTTTTTGTTTCGGTTCTGATTTGAGTTTTAAGCAAATAGATGTTTTTAATTTTCAAAGAAATTTGGCTATAACTTTTTTCTTTTTTGGATAGGTTCAAATTCAGATTAATTTTTTTGGATATAAAAATAATAAATCTGTTTAAAAAATACTAAGATATAGTTCAATTTCTGTAATAGTATTTCAATTCACTTTAGATCGGATATATTTAAATTAATCGTTATTTCCTAAGGCGATAAAAAACATATATTTTGGACGTTATTCAGTTATATATTTTCAAAAATGAAAATATATAAACTGTATCTTGTAAATACATATTTAAATTAATCGAATTCAACAAAATTTTAGTTGGGAATCCTATATTGTGAAGAGAGAATGCATCGAAATGTAAACACTTTAAAAAATTTCCAAATTAAAATGTTAACATTTTGAAATCGCCAAATGTAAAACAAACCCTAAATAGATGAATAAAATTAGCGTAGAATTTAAATTTCTCGGGTTATAGATAGGAACGAGTTTCCATTATTAAAAAAAATACAAATTGGCAAATATTATATCATGAGTTTAGTTCGGCCTTTAACTTCATCTTACTCTTCAAATTTTTAGATTACGCATCTTTTAAAAGTGAAACTAAAAATTGCAAAGCATAAAAAAATCAGAAATTTATTACTCAAATGCTCTTAATGATCAAAATTTATTATTTCATACTCTCTTTTATTATTCTAAAAGAGAGTATGAAATAATAATTTCTAAATTAAAATGTTAACATTTTGAAATCGCCAAATGTAAAACAAACCCTAAATAGATGAATAAAATTAGCGTAGAATTTAAATTTCTCGGGTTATAAATAGGAACGAGTTTCCATTATTAAAAAAAAATACAAATGGGCAAATATTATATCATGAGTTTAGTTCGGCCTTTAACTTCATATTACTCTTCAAATTTTGAGATTATGCATCTTTTAAAAGTGAAACTAAAAATTGCAAAGCAAAGAAAAATCAGGGATTTAAGTGCTTAACTAGCAAATAAAGTTTCTAGCCTTTGAGAGGCGATTCTCCTCTCTTCAAAAACCCTAGCGCCGCCGAGTTGATTTTTCCGATCTCCATTTCCGGTGACCGGTGTCTCTCACCGCCGCCGGAAAAGGGACCCCGTTTGTTGCTTTGTCTCCCTCAGCTACTTGTTCTCGGAGGTTTTTAGGCGTTGGTCATAGATCTGGTTTGTAATTTGCTTTGCGGTGGTGTTTGGGTCGCTGGCGGTTCTTGTTTCCGCCTTGGTGCTCTGGGTTCGCAGCTAGCCTCTCTGGCTCTCCCTTCGTTAGATGCTCGAGGACGGTGTCTCTGGGTTCGGTTAGGGGGTTCGAGCTGCTCCTGAAGCTCTGTGGTGGCCTCTCCCCCGCCGGTCTGTTCTCCGGTTAGTTCCTGCGCTGGTTTCTGGTTCTGGGTTGGATGGGGGTGGGCCGGTTTGGCCTTTTTCTGTTGCTCGTGGATGGTGTTCAGATCTTCGCCTTTGCTGCTTCTCCTCCCCTCTGCCTCGCCGCCGTCAGCTATAGCGCGCCTGAGCCTCGTTTTCGCTTCGTCTCTGTCTCTCGCCTCGTTTTTGCTTCGTCTCTGTCTCTCGCCTCTCCGGTCCTGGTTAGTGTTTATCTCTGTTATGCTTCTTCTGGTCTTGGCTCGTTTGCTTCTGGTTTCTGGCCTCGGTTGTGGCTCGCTTGTGGTCAAGGTTCTGTGTCATCTTCTCCCCGTCTAGATGCTTCTTCCTTCTCCTCTCTGCATCTCATGGGGTTTAGTTGTTGCGGTTTGCGGTTTGCGGCTTTCGGGGTTCTGGTTTTGTAGCGATTAAGGCAATATCTTTCTCTTCTCCTGCCTTTTTGCTCTGAAGCTTCCTGTTTATCGCTTCCTCGGCTCCAGCTCCCTGCTTTGTGCCGGTTAAAGACTCTTGTGCAGTTTCCAGTTTCCAGTTTCCAGTTTCAGCCTGTTGTGTGAGTTGGTGGAGTCGGGCCTTTAGGTTTGTGCTCCTTGGGTGGTGCCTCCTACCTCCTCTGCTTCTTGAGGTGTGCTTGCCGATTGTCCTCTCTCCTTCCTCCTCTCACTTGTTGACAGGTTTGTGCTGGTTTCGGCATTTTGGTTTGCTCGTTTCATCTGAGCCAAGTCACTGTTGGTTGCTTTTGTGTTGCGAGTGCCGTTTCTTTGGCTACATTTGGTTCTGTTTGGTTGTTTGTGTTTCGGTTCTGTGGCCAGTGAGGTCTTGTTTTGCCTTGGTTCTGTGTTGTGGTCTCAGGGCCAGAAAAACAATACAAAAGGAAAATGATAAGATGCAGCAGCACAATGTTTGCTTCTGAATCATCATTAAGACCTGCAGCAGAAGCACAATGTTTGCTTCTGAATCATCATTAAGACCGTACCTCAATTGCTTTTCTTTTTTTTTGTAAAACTAAAACACTATAACCCAAGGGATCAAAACCTCAAAAGACCCCATCTCTTAACCCCAATTTTCAAATGACCCGACAAAAAATCAATTTTTTTTCTTTTTTTTTTTAACTGAAAAGTGGGCGAAAACCCAAATAAACCATGGAAGTTTCACTTAATTACAAACTCAACCTGACGGATCCGACCCATTTTTTGTAAAATAGGACAATTTCCGAATCCTAAAATCAAAACTTCAAATCGCGACTTTTCTTCTTCCTCTTCTTCTTTTCTTTGTTTTAAAACAAAGAAATTCCCTCTAAAAATCGCACAACCAAGTAACACTAAGGATATCCTAACACTAAGCTTGCAATTCGGATGATTTATCCTTGCAACTCAACTCTTATCCCAATTCCTCTTCTCTAAGGTATTGAATCAATCCCAATTCGAAACCTAATTCTTTTCTCTTTCTTTTCGATTTCGATTAAAGATAATCCGACCAAACCTAATTCTTCACTTTGTCGATTTGTTAGGTCATGAAGGGAACCGTCAAGGCCCGTACAAAAAGAGCCTCTGTTTCGGAAGATGAAACTCCTATAAACGAAAGAGTTCCTCGGAGCGTTCCAACTATAGTTGATCCTACGGAATCAGAGGAAGCGGCGGAAACCGGGACAGAAGCTGGGGCTGAGGAAGACACTCTGAATTCGAATCGAAACAGAAAGGGGAAGGTATGTAAAGGAATCGAGAGTCAAAATTTGTTGTTAAAAAGAAACGTAACACTAGGTAACACTGGAGAACTACTGTGTTATAAGAATTTGTACAACTGGAGAACTACTGGATATAATGCGTGGTACAACTGGAGAACTACTGTGATTTAAATTTGTTTTTTGATTGCAGGGAGTAGCTGAGGAGGAAACTGAAGCATTGAAGCCGACAAATATGTTCTTTCCAACAACTCAGTATAATAAGTCCATAAAGATTGAGACAAGGTGTTCTCTGTTGAAGACAATCGAGACGTTGAAAAAGGTTCTTACGGAGAAGGAGCTAGGATGGTTTCATGACCATCCTCAGTTCAAGCATTTCTTCCACATGCCGGAGCTTAAAAACCACAAGTCCATGGGCATGTGGATGCTTCTTCTTCGGACTGTGTGCACATCGAAGATCCGGGAGGCTTGGTTTTTGGTCAATGGAACTCCCATCCGTTATTCCATAAGAGAACATGGAATCATCTCTGGATTGTTCTGTCACAACTATCCACTGGATTGGGAGAGGATGGGAGGAACTGCGTTTATTGAGAGGCACTTCGAAATGGGTTCAACAATTAGGTTGGCGGATGTGGAGAGGAAGTTTAAGGGGATGAGAAATTGCAAAGATAGGTTGAATATGGCGGTCCTCTACTTCTTATCGAGTGTTATAGTTGGAAAGAAGAAGACCGGAGCAGAAGCACCGTCCGTGGAGAGTTTCTTTTTGAGAGCTGTTAACGATTTGGAGTTGTGCAAGACATTTCCCTGGGGAAGATTTTCTTTTTATGACAATTTGTGCCACATCAATGAGATACGACCGAAATTCCATGGCGTCGTCGACAAAGAACAGTGGTGCTTTCCCTCTTTCCTTATTCCTCTAGAGGTAATTGATTCATATTTTAAATCAAACTTTCATTATTACTTTACTAAATTTTAGTTTTAATATCTATTCAAATTGTTCATGTCTTTCTCTTCTCTTATTGTGTAGCTTCTTGCGTTTGAGACAATTCCGGCTCTGAAGGCGGCGTTCCTCAAAGATCCTAAGCAACCAGCAAACCCTTCTTGTCCTCGGATGTGCAAGTCGCAATTCAAATATAGTCCGATGAAAGGGATTCCGCTTGAAGAAATTTACGAAAAACTTGGTAAAACTGAGGTTAGTGTTACTTTTCTGTTATTGTGTAGCAAGAACTTTTTTTAGATGTAATCTTCCAATAATTGTATTGTTTTTTAACATCCACAGGACATAGATAGTATCTTGGTACAGACTCATCGTGAACGTCGTCTTTTGGCTGCAATCTTTGATGACGAGGAGGACCGTCGTGATACCGATTGTCCCATGGTTGATAGTTGGATGAAACGGCTTTTGAAAGACGAAAAGCCTGTTTTCTGGAAAGAACTGTTGGAACTTGATTTTAAAGGTCGATCCCAACCTTTAAAACCAAAAAAGGCTGAAGTTGAGGGTGTAGGTCAAGATGAAATCAAGAAAGTGTTGCTTTCCATACAAGAAGGAATGGTCAAGATGAATCAAACCATGAAAGAGGGTTTTGAAATGGTGCAAAGTACGTTTTCTGGGTATGAAACAAGGTTGAAGGCTGTGGAAGCGTTTGTGGAAGCTCAAGGCTTTGATTTTGCTGGTGATGATTATAATCCTCCATCTATGTTTTTTGATAAGGGTGGTAGCTCTCATGGTGGTGGTGTACAAGTAGAGAAGGACCCACATATGGAGACACAAACCGAAGGTGAGAAGACAACAGAGGCAAAGGAGACAGAGAAGGAGCCAGAGGAGACAACAGAGGCAAAGGAGACAGAGAAGGAGGCAGAGGAGACAGAGAAGGGGGCAGAGAAGGATGCAGAGAAGGAGGCAGAGGAGGATGCAGAGATGACAGAGAATGAGGCAGAGAAGAAGGAGACAGAGGGAGGGGAGAAGGAGAAGGAGGCAGAGGAGAAGGAGAAGGAGAAGGAGGCAGAGGAGAAGGAGAAGGAGACAGAGGGAGGGGAGAAGGAGAAGGAGGCAGAGGAGAAGGAGAAGGAGGTAGAAGCTGCAGAGGATCCGGCTGCAGAAGAGAATGAAGTTGCTGAGAAGAGGATTAAGAGGCCAGCAGCAGCAGTAAGACCTCCCTACGAGGCCGGGTACCGAAGAAATAGGAGAAAGAAGAACCCAGCACCAAGCAATTAGGATTATCCATCTTTTTATCGTTTTATGGCAAACTGTGAACGTATATTTGTTTCCAAACTGGATTTAGTATTTAATCTACTAGTACTTTTATTAAAAATTGTGAACCGGTGTTTGTACTTCTAGTACAACTAGAGTAAAACTATGAAAGTATGTTTGTACTACTAGTACAACTAGAGTAAAACTATGAACAACGCATACCACAAATCGAAATGGTGTTTGTACTACTGGTACAACTAGAGTAAAACTATGAAAGTATGTTTGTACTACTAGTACAACTAGAGTAAAACTATGAACAACGCATACCACAAATCGAAATGGTGTTTGTACTACTGGTACAACTAGAGTAAAACTATGAAAGTATTTTTTGTACTACTAGTACAAGTAGAGTAAAACTATGAACAACGCATACCACAAATCGAAATGGTGTTTGTACTACTGGTACAACTAGAGTAAAACTATGAAAGTATTTTTTGTACTACTGGTACAACTAGAGTAAAACTGTGAACAACGCATATTTGATTCGAAATGGATTAACCCGATAAAGACAAGCACAATTGATTCGAAATGGATTAACCCGATAAAGACAAGCACAATTGATTCGCAATGTTTTAATCCAACAAACAAGTTTAAGAAAACAATCCAAAACAAAGGACAACAAGTTAACCAAGCAATCCAAACTAGTTTAACAAACCAAACAAGTACTCGGTCAACAAAGGACAACAAAGAGAAGTTTCCAAATCCGTCTTCCTTTCATCTCTTTCAGCTCTTGATTGCGTCATCCAACAATTTGTAAATGTGGCACTCTCCATCCTAAGCTCCAATTATGTAACAAACATTTAGGAAAATCCAATTGTTTGAGTCTTAAGAATAAAAATAAAGAAATTTAGCAAACACAAGAGTAGAATTTGGTCCTTACACGAATATCACCGGCACAAGAGTAGAATTTGGTCCCAGTCAATAACCCAATTGTTTGAGTCTTAAGCACAGCTGGTTGCCCACAGTAACATATGGTCGGAATGCCATATGGTAAGGGCTCCCATGTCGCCGGAGTCGGAGGAACTCGAGTCGGAGATGATATCTCTGCCCAATAATCATATTTTGAGTTCCCGGTTTTATTAAAAAACCCGACAATTTTTGTCTTCTATTTAAAAAAAATTAAAAAAATAAATGGCGCCGTCATTTTTAACCTCACGTGCGACATGTGCGCCGTCATTTTTCACTTAGTTGTACCCTAGTTTTTTAGTTGTGCAGTTTTCTTAATAGTTGTACATTTGGTGATTTAGCTATTATTTAGTTTTACTATATTTTGGAGAACAAATTTTCAGTTGTACAACAGTTTTTTGGAAATAAAAACACATTTCTTTAGTCACCATGAAAAAATATGTTGCATTTCATATTTCATGTCAGTTTTTGCATCGTAAGGTGAACAACACTATCAAACTATACTTAAAAGTGTAATGTGATACATGGAAGATTGTGAAAATTTCACAATTCGTTTAATTTACTTATATTTGGGACTAAATTATAATTGTTCTTATATTTGGGAAGATTGTAATTGTTCTTAAGTTTGAAGACAATTTCAAACCCACATAAAATTGTTCTGAAACTAAATTTAATTATATGTATTTTTATTTTATTTTTACATTACTTAAATTTTGTTCGATAAATTATATTTTAAAACACAATTCAAACGAATCCCATTTGAAAAACAATAGCCTTAGTTGTACAATCACAATAACCAGTAGTACTTAGTTGTACAAACACAATAACCATTACTACTCAGTTGTACAAATACAATTACCAGTAGTACTTAGTTTTACAACCACAAATACCAGTAGTACTTAGTTTTACAAACACAAATACCAGTAGTACGCTCACTCGCCACCACCAACACCACTTGGGCCACCTACTTCACCACCAGCTACTTCACCACCGCCACCACTTGGGTTCTCAAGCTCAGCAATTTGAATCGTCTTCTTCTTTGGTTGAGGTTCTCCTGTTGATGGAAGCCTTCTTACTTGACGTCTTCCCTTTTTGTTCTTTTTCTTCTTCGGAGGTAACATACTTTTTGCTTCTACATCTGCGGGAATATTCCACTCAGACTTATGCGGCACTGGATAAATGGTCTTGGAATATGCGAAAACCCACTGCTCAACGTAATACTTTGGTGAACACAACTCAAATATCTCGAAGCTCCTCGTTCTCGATTCTTCCTTCATGAGGCTATAGAGTGCGGCTAAAGCATGGACACAAGCAAACTGGTCAATATCAAAAGTTTTGCAACTACATTTTTTGTTTCGCAAATCCACCTTATAATGAATCCCATCCCGTCCAACCACACTATATTCAAGCATGTACATGTTTAGCTCGGTCGCAATCAAATGAGTCGCTTCTGCACATCTCTCGTGCACTACGTCATTCACCTTCAGCACTAGTCGCTTCCCGTAGTTTCCGTAGTTAATGCTATCTTTCCTATGCTTGTTAAACCATTCGCAAATTTTGTCGATAATCGCATCCATCATAGGTAACAAATTGTAGTGTCTTGCCTCCTCAATCACTTTGTTCAGAGACTCTACACAATTACTTGTGTCTATGTTGTACCTTGCTCCGGGAAAATAGCATCTCGCCCATTTTTCCACCTCAACGCTTTTATCTAGATATTCCGCTACTTTAGGATATCGTCTTCTAAAATCATCATACCTTCTTAGGAACTCATGCTCTGTATAAATCTGAGCAATATCCCTGAATGTTTGTGCAACTACTTCTTTGTTGACGTGCGAAACTTTTAGCCTTACGTTTTGGGACAAGTGGAAGATACAATACCCATGTGTAGACTCGGGGTACACCTCACGCACTGCCTTAATGAGGCTTGTATTTCTGTCACTCACAAATACCAGCTCCTTCTCATCCTTAATAGCGGTTTTCAGAGTCGTGAAAAACCAATTCCAACTCAAATCATTTTCACCATCCGTTACAGCAAATGCAATCGGATAAGTGTGACGATTAGGATCCTGAGCTGTAGCAATCATTAGCACACCACCGTAACAAGTCTTCAAAAAAGTGGAATCCACAATGAGAACTTGCCTCATCGATTTAAACCCTTCAATACAAGCTCCTAGTGCGATGAATACATACTTGAACCTTCCTTCCTTATCCAACTCAACATTTGTGATTGTTCCAAGATTCGCTTTCTTTAGCATATGCAAATAAGAGTACAACTGATTGTATCCTTCTTCTGGATCACCACGCAAGTCGTTAGCAGCATCATTCCTTCCCCTCCAACAGGTAGTATATGACGGTGCGACACCAAATTTTCTTTGAACCAAACCCATGAGATGTTTAGCACTTGGAGTCTGCATTATACCAGGATAGTCTTCTCTCAAAAGACCAGCAACTAATCCCGCTGTAGCATTGTTTCTATTCTCGCTGCTTGTAGTAGCACTAGCCCGAGAGCATGTGTGCGTGCTGTTGTATACTTTAACACAAAAGCAGTCTGAACCCTTCACCTTTGTGGTTCGTAAATACCATTGACACCCTTGTCCAGATTGACGACATTTCAACACATATCTACCTTTCTCACTCTTGCTTGTTGAGAAGGCAAAACAACCTTTATGTGCACCTCTCTCAACAAAAGCTTTCACTTCCTTCTTATTATTGAATTCTTGACCAACTTTCAAATCCATACCATCTTCCCATCCCTGAGCAAACTGATCCATTCCTTCCCCTTCACTTGGAAAATATTCATGCTCCATATTGTTACCCATACTCCTATCCGAAGAGTAATCCATTCCGTTATCTTCATCATCACTTGAAGAAATATTCTCAAACTCTCCACGACCATCATTATCCTCAGGCTCATAATGTTCTTCCAACTGTGTTTCGTAAAGAGTAAGAGCACCACCATTGCCACAACCTCTTGGAACCACTTCCTCGTAATTCAAACCAACTGAACTACCTTCCTCTCTACTTGAAAGTACACCCTTACCCTTCTCCAGCTGATTCCTTCTTGAAACTAGACCCTTACCCTTCTCCACATGCAATACACTTTTACATTTATTTGCATCCATCGACGTTAGATAAACATAAACGTCATCATCATCGACGATATATGATTTTCTCAAAGGTCTCGTGTCCAGTGGTATGAAACTCAATTTAAGTTCTCTCGTAGCTGAATCTATCCCAACCTTCTTGCATACACTTTCCAATAACATCGTATAAGTAATCTCCTCAGCAGATAATCTCTTGAACAATAGTGGATACATGCGATCTTCTTCTGAAATCCATTCATAACCATTCCCGTTCTTAACATAATGGCCTCCATAATCAAAATATAGGCTTGTGCTCATTGTCTCCTGAGAAAAAAAAAATAACTAAATCAGTCATAACAGTTGTACCCAGTTGTACCCAGTTGTACTAAGTGTCAGTACTACCCAGTTCTACTCAGTTGTACTCAGTTGTACGCAACGTTGCCTTTATCAGTAGTACCCAGTGTTACCCAGTTTTACCCAGGTGTTCTAAGTCGAAATTTTTCAATCCCCATATCCTACTCACTAATCCTCAACGATTTTCAACAAATGTGAGTCTACATTACTTGATATAATGAACTCATGCATAGCTAACGAATAAGCTAATAAGATCCAAGATAATGAGAGACCTAATCCCAAATCCAATTAAATTTAAAGCTAAAACTCAATGTTGGGATTGAGCTACTAAATTTCAAGAAAACTCACCTCAATTGGTCCGATTTGCTCCAAATTGGTCCGATTTGCTCCAAAAATAACTCCAAAACTCAATGTGCTCCAAATTGGTCCGATTTGCTTCAATGGCCGGAATAATGTCGGAGAAGAAGAAGGAAGAAGTCGCGTGGAGGAGGAGGATCGCGGGAGTTGGATCTGATTTTCTTTTTATTTCTTTTTCGATTTTTTTTTTTAATTATTAGGTTAGGGTGTTTTTGTCATTTCACACCTCATTAAAGGTTAGAGGGTTATATGGAGTTATTTTTTGGTGTTGAGAAAAGGTATTGAGAGAAAGGGTGTTATAAGGTTTTGATCCTAACCCAAGCCTAACTAGACAGATAAGAAAGACTTATGGGTACCAACTACGAAGATAAATATGTAGATGTCTCCAACACCATAACACCAAAAGAAATAGTAAGCCATCCTGAGCTAAAAAAAACCTTGATAACTCAAAAGCTTTTAAGACTAGCATCGTGCAAATTGAATGCTTGAAGAGTATACAGATCAAATCTAACAACTATGACTTTAGAACAAAGCCTCCAAAACCCAATATGCATATGGTGTTAGTACACTAACCTTACAGCCTGCTTTCCCCAAGGAAAGAGCAATTGCTTTGAGGCACCAGTCACAACAACCATTGGAGATTCCACTTTTGGAACAGCTTCTCCTGTTGATTGCTCAACAGCGGTCGCTTGAACTTTCACAACTAATATGATACTGGGAGCAGCTCGTGGTCCAAATGAAGTAAGCCAAAGCTTGAAGAGAAAGTCCCAAGTTGATGATCAAAAAGAGTTCACAATTGAAGAAAACGTTTTCATGAAGAGCTCAAATTCGAAGGCGATATTCAAACGAACGCCGCTACTAGCTCACGTATCTTCAGGAAACGATCCACACATGGATTTAAAGATCTTTGGGTCTAGTTTCCAAAACGCTAAAGAGAGTCCCAATCCGACTTACCAATCGCTCTATAACGGCGCAACAGTGAGGACGTCTCCAAAGGGTTCACCAGCATCAAACATGGGCTCTAAGCCATCAAATAAGGGCCTCTACGTTTTTGGGTCAATGGACACTTATGTGTGGCACCCAGGAGGCTTGTATACAAGCTAAGGAAGAGTATATTTCGTGGCCCAAAGAAATAAAACAAGAGTTGAAGAATGCAAAGCCCATGAGGAAAACTTCACTTGGTTTTAAGAGCACACAAAACCATCCATACAAAAACTCTTGCCATGATCACAATCCAGCAGCCCAAACATGTGATCCAGCACTTAGCCCTGTTTTTTCCAATGGTTTTTGTGACCAAGCCCAACCAAGAAGAGCAGCCAAACACTGTTCCGAACAGTTCAAAAACGTGTGCACTGTAGCAGGATCACTGTTCACTGCGCTGCCAACCTTTGCAAGTTGATTTTGTTTATATCTTCTTTGATTGTAACATATGCAAGTGTGATTTCTCTGTATTTCTTTTCCTAGATTTTAGGCTTAATTGCTGTAACTCAACTAGAGTTAAGTATTAACTCTAAGTTGATTAAGTCTTTGCTTTCTCTTTTATATGTAACGTAAGTTGTAAAATGAAACTAAAGAAATATTTTGTTAAAAAACTGAGTTGCCTTGAGCGATTATTTGAGAGTGGATTCTCTTGTTTTTCTAGTTCTTTGTGAGCTAGTTTTTGATCATCTTGGTGGAATCCAAATGATCTAAAAACCCGAATTACTTGGTGGATTCTGAGTGTTCAAACCGGTCATCTCAAAAGAATTCCATCGTCTTTTGTACCGACCCATCTATCGATCTAATCCTGTGAAGCATCTAAAGAGTGTCTAGCGTGAAGATCACCGAGTGGAATCTCGCCCTTCATTACCTTTGCACCACGATTTCATTGGCCTAAATCATCACCGCCTTGTTCGTTTTTGGAGCGATCCATTGGTGAGTCAAGGATTATCCCCGTTACCGCCTTCGAGTGCCGAGTCCCGGGAACGGATTCTTATCATTTGGTATCAGAGCCACCTCGAAGCTTTGGTGATCCATCCCCTTCTCATCTATCACGTTCTTGAAAAAAAAAAAAAAAAAAAAAAGAAAGAGAGATCGTTACTTGCAAGGAAGTAAACGATCACCAAAAAAAAAAAAAAAATGGAGCTTGTAACTGTGGGAACGTTTCTGGCCGAGCTACAACGCGTGTGGAGAACCGAGCTGGAGGTACTTCATCAACGGCTAGATCGAATACAAGGAGTGGCACCAAGAAGACAACCACAAATTTTGGTTGATAGGAGAGAAAAAGTCCGTATGACTCCAACCAAAATTAAAGAGCCCGAACCACCACCGACCAGACAAGCAAGCCAAGCCAAGAGACCAGGGACTCACCGACCAACTGACTCTGGAGAGCAGCCTGTTCAAAACGCTTCACCTCTGGTCCAATCAAAAACCGAAGTAACCCTTGCCATACTCTACAACCCATCCGTTAAGGCGTACGGAAATGAAACTCAGGATTTGAGGGCAAATCCTTTTGAAGAGGGAGAGTATGATATGATACTGGGAGCAGCTCGTGGCCCAAATGAAGTAAGCCAAAGCTTGAAGAGCAAGTCCCAAGTTGATGATCAAAAAGAGTTCACAATTGAAGAAAACGTTTTCATGAAGAGCTCAAATTCGAAGGCGATATTCAAACAAACGCCGCTACTAGCTCACGTATCTTCAGGAAACGATCCACACATGGATTTAAAGATCTTTGGGTCTAGTTTCCAAAACGCTAAAGAGCGTCCCAATCCGACTTACCAATCGCTCTATAACGGCGCAACAGTGAGGACGTCTCCAAAGGGTTCACCAGCATCACATGGGCTCTAAGCCATCAAATAAAGGCCTCTACGTTTTTGGGTCAATGGACACTTATGTGTGGCACCCAGGAGGCTTGTATGCAAGCTAAGGAAGAGTATATTTCGTGGCCCAAAGAAATAAAACAAGAGTTGAAGAATGCAAAGCCCATGAGGAAAACTTCACTTGGTTTTAAGAGCACACAAAACCATCCATACAAAAACTCTTGCCATGATCACAATCCAGCAGCCCAAACATGTGATCCAGCACTTAGCCCTGTTTTTTCCAATGGTTTTTGTGACCAAGCCCAACCAAGAAGAGCAGCCAAACACTGTTCCGAACAGTTCAAAAACGTGTGCACTGTAGCACGATCACTGTTCACTGCGCTGCCAACCTTTGCAAGTTGATTTTGTTTATATCTTCTTTGATTGTAACATATGCAAGTGTGATTTCTCTGTATTTCTTTTCCTAGATTTTAGGCTTAATTGCTGTAACTCAACTAGAGTTAAGTATTAACTCTAAGTTGATTAAGTCTTTGCTTTCTCTTTTATATGTAACGTAAGTTGTAAAATGAAACTAAAGAAATATTTTGTTAAAAAACTGAGTTGCCTTGAGCGATTATTTGAGAGTGGATTTTCTTGTTTTTCTAGTTCTTTGTGAGCTAGTTTTTGATCATCTTGGTGGAATCCAAATGATCTAAAAACCCGAATTACTTGGTGGATTCCGAGTGTTCAAACCGGTCATCTCAAAAGAATTCCATCGTCTTTTGTACCGACCCATCTATCGATCTAATCCTGTGAAGCGTCTAAAGAGTGTCTAGCGTGAAGATCACCGAGTGGAATCTCGCCCTTCATTACCTTTGCACCACGATTTCATTGGCCTAAATCATCACCGCCTTGTTCGTTTTTGGAGCGATCCATTGGTGAGTCAAGGATTATCCCCGTTACCGCCTTCGAGTGCCGAGTCCCGGGAACGGATTCTTATCAACAATTGCGATTCCCATAAAGATGATAGAATCTAATGAGAATGGAGATTTTTTTTTTTTTTTTTTTAAAAAGGTAAAATGCGCAGGAAGAAGAGAAGAGAAATTGAAAACCAGAGGTTGCAAATAGCTGTCGCGATGCACGACGGAGCATTCTGAAATGAGGCATCGCAGACTGAAGCGGAGCCCATTGACGGAGGTGAGAGATCTCACGGTAACCGATCTTCTCGGCGGCTTTCAAGGAGATGAGTCTCGTTCCTGCGACGGTGGTGGCCATCGAACGGAGAATCAGTTGTTGAACGGTGAGAGCAGAAAAAGA
The DNA here is from genome assembly GCA_002933915.1 of Eutrema heterophyllum. Classification (NCBI taxonomy): domain Eukaryota; kingdom Viridiplantae; phylum Streptophyta; class Magnoliopsida; order Brassicales; family Brassicaceae; genus Eutrema; species Eutrema heterophyllum. Next base: position 1,323,250 of record PKMM01011241.1, read on the forward strand.
AAGAGCCGCATGTACAAGTGAGCCTCGTAAAGATCAACTCAGTGAAGAGGAGAGAGAGGCGTAGAAGAAAGTGCGACAGTGGTGGCTCTATTGAGTTTACTCGTCGGAAGTAAAAGAGGGGTTTTTATTTTCAATAGTTACACAAGGCTATAATCGACAATTCAAATAGAGAAAGTGACCAAAGAGTCAAATGTACCTTATCCTGTAATTAATAAGTAAAAAAATGACTTTCTCTATAATTATTCTTTTATAAATTTGCAATTTTATGTCCCCAACACGATGAGTTAGGGAGAGAGATGCATATAAAAACTGCAGCTAACAACTATACAAGTAAGAAGGAGACACCATAATTCTATCCTACTATAAATTTACAAGGAGAAGTTCAAGAAAAACTTTTGTTACCAAGTTAAGAACATCCAACTACTCTTTCAAGAGACATGAAAAGTAGAACAGCTTAAGTTTTCATATCAATATATTTTTTTTTAATATTGTAAAATGAATTTTACATGTTAATGTTGAAGATCGTTCCTCCAAGATTAAAAAATAAAAATATTTTTATCTTTATGCCTCATCTTCTATAAAACTGAATGAAAATCGTACAAATAACAATTAATATCAGACTTAAAAGTTAAGAAATAATCTTGCAAATGTAAAACTTCAGTTTATCTCACAAAAATAGCGCTCTGATTTAATAATATATTATTTTTAAAAACATGTACATCTGCAAAACAAGTAAAAATTAGCAAACGAAAATATTAGTTAATGCATATAATTTCTTTTAAAGTATTTTTCAAACCATGGCATTTTAAATTTAATTGCTAAGTACTATAAAAACCATTCAGTGATATTCTTGAATAACAATTACGGAAAGGTTATAAAGTAATGTGAATAAAAGCCAGAATATTAACCAATATTGACAACAAAAAAACTTATTGACCAATAAAAAATTTAAACTTCAAAGTTTTTAACTCTAATTTGATGCAAAAAAATTTCCGATTTCAATAAATTACTTCGATCATAAGTGTGGTAAAAAAACAAATTATTGAGTCAGTTATTTTGTTAGGTAACATCAAATGTATATTCTTGAATGAGTTTCAGTTTGGGAAATTTGGGAGAATAAGGCTTTGCAGAGTTTTCAATAACAATGATACAATTAAATGGTTTAATAGAAATTTAGTTATTTCATAAATATTTTATAGCAGATTATATATATATATATGCCCAAATGCGGATAATAAGACTTAAAAATCGAGAGACACATAATTGGATGGAGATAGTTCACTACCAAAAACCAAATATATGGACTCCTTTCGAAGTGTTTCAGACCTCAAATATTTGGACCATATTTAATTTAACTTAAATGATTTTTTACTGTCCATTTCTTTATCTTTTTATCTAAAAATTTCATGGATCTAATCATGAATCGCTGACAGTCAATAGAAAAAAATAACAAAAAAATATTTAAAAAATGTGCAAAAAGAAAAACAATAACTGTTAATTGGAGAAAATCCATAGATAACATAAACAATAAGAAATTATATGAATATTTTTAAATTAAATTAAATTGACTGAATATAAAAATTATGATTGTTCTTTAAATGGTACATACCTTTTGAAACGAACTTCGAGATCTCTGATTCTAACTTTGAGATCTCTGATTTGATGCATCTGAAATCTCATACAAATTATCACAAAGTATAGTCGAAGCTTTCACATTTTATTTTATTTAAGAGATGCAGCCGCAATGACGACATATAGGTTTAGGGGGTTTCTGAACCTTATATATATAAAATAATTAACCTAAAAAAATTAAAGATAACAAACGACACCGTATAGAAAATTGGAATCCATTATAATCAATGAGCACATAATCCTTAACATATATTACTTTTTAATTATTATTATATAATAAATATACTAGAATTTTGATAAATACCCTAAACATTAAAAAAAAATGTAAAAGTACCAAAATACACTTATTATTATTTAACTAAACGTCATCTAAATAAATTAAATTAAATTTAGATATTAATTTTAAATNTATATATATAATTTTAATTACTTAGTGTAGAGATCCGATCTTGTCTATAAACCGAACCAGTTGCATCACAGAATTATATTACTCGTTGATGTCGAATTTCCTATATTCGCGGATAGCAGGCCTAAGCCAACTGAAATTTCAATAATGGGCCTACCTTCTTGACCCATTACATTTATCGGTTAATCCGACCCGATTTGACAGTAGTCACACAACTCAGAAGAGTATAGAAAGCTTTCGTCTTCTTCTCCGTTTGCTCCGGAGAAAATGGAAATCCTCCGCAAGTTCAAATTTCCCGCGAGATCCAAGACGCCGATCTTTGTTTTCACAGTCACCGGCCTAGCTCTCACCGCCGTCACTGGCGGCGCCGCCGCCGCGTCTGTTTTCCGGGACTCTCCTTCCCTTCATTATCCCAACAAAATCGCGACGGCGGTAGAAGGCGTCGTCCGTTCTTCTCGAGCTATCTACGCTGTTCGTGTTTTCTTACTATCTCTATTGGTTTACCTATTTTTCTCATTCCATTTCATTCATTCTCTTGTTCTCTCTACTTGCAGATCACTCTCACCGTCGCCGATTACAAGTATAATTTGCGTGGATTCCCGGTGGATTCCGATGAGTATCTTCAGAGATTAACAGAGGTTTTTTTTTTTCAGTTTATTGCGTTTCCCGATTTGCCTCCGTTTCTTTGCTAGAAGTAATGTATCTTAGAAAAACGATACTGATTCTCATACTTTCATGACGATTTTTCTCAACTTTTGTTGTTCAAAAATTGCAATGTCACATTTGTTTCATGTGATTGTAGTCATCAATGGATCAGTATGTAGTTTCCATTACATACTGTGGGAAGAGAAGTTATATTGCTGTTATGATATGATTGCTTGTCGTGAGTTTGAACATCTTATAACTTCATTGGTGACTAATCGGTTGTTTTTGTTTCGTAGGTTCATTCGCGGTCTGCCAGACGAATTCTTAAACTGTGTGAAAGTAATAAAGGATTCTATGTGAAAGCTGGTCAGTTTGTGGCTACGTTGAAGCTTGTTCCGAAAGAGTACTCTTTGGCCCTTTCCTCGTTGCAGGACCAGGTGTGAATACTTTTATGATTAAGTTTCTATGTGTTTTGCGTACATTTTTTGTCCCTCTTTTGATAAATATGTAATAGTTTTTGTTTCACTATAGATTTTTATGACTTTTTTTTTATCATTGTGAAGAAAGGATTCCAATTGTTTGTTCTATTTCTAATTTGTTTATCAATGAAGGCAGTTCCTTGTAATTTCCAAGAAATAAAACACGTCCTGACAAGCAATTTGGGTCAAAACCTTACAGAGATGTAAGTCTTTTTAGAGTTATTCCAAAACCATCTATGTTTACACTGATTTAATCTGAGGTCAAGGCACATTTTAACATCCCTCAGTTGAAATGTCAGATTTTTATCTTTTGATGAGGAACCGATTGCGGCTGCATCTATTGCTCAAGTACATCATGCTGTATTGAAGAATCATCAGGAAGTAGCTGTAAAGGTTAACTCTTCACAATGATAACTGTTTTAATTTCCTTATGTTCTTTCTAATAACACTCGACCATGTTTCATCATTCACTTGGGCTACTTGAAAGATTGGTCATTGAATAAATCTTTTCTCTTTTCATGTTCATATTATATACCTTTCTTCATTTATGATGATGCTTCTTAAGACGTAAATGGGCATACCTCGGTCCTCTTAGTGATATTTAATTCGCCAAGTTCTCAAACTTTATGGTTCTTTTTGGTGTGATTGAAATAGGTTCAATACCCTGGATTGAAGCAGAACATGAAGTTAGATACAATGATCATGTCGTTCCTTTCAAAATCAGTCGTCAAGGTGTATTTCCTTGTAGCATTATACTTATGCCTCTCTTTTCTTACAAGCTGTTCAAATAATATGAAATGAAGGATATATATATATATATATATGACGTCACGTCATATAACTGACTGATCTAGGATACTGAAATTTGATGGAAATGGAATTTAGATGATAAAGTATTTGAGACTTTCATGTAAGACTGACAGGGAACTGCTGGTGCGGATAATAATTCCAGTGTGCTGCAGTAGTTTATGCTACCTTGTGAAAAGCTTGGGAAGTGCTTAGTAGAGCTAGATGTTGGAAAATGTTGTGCATGGTGCCATGGTCAAATTACGAGGACTTCGTTCTTTTACTTCCTTCAACTTCATTAGTTTTGCGGTGATTGTGACCTTAGCTTGTGTTGTTGTGGAAGGTGTTAGTTGAGATCAATGATGCAATTACATGAACTGTGCATCTTTGAATATATATAGGCTGTGTCTCATATGCAGCCGCTTATAGTTTCTTAGAGTCCTTTTTCTTTCACTTCGCAGATATTTCCAGAATACAGATTTGACTGGCTGGTTTATGAATTCGTAAAGTCAATTTCCCAGGAACTTGGTCAGTAACCTAAAACTTTGTAGCCAAGCACTGCACCGTGTGCATGTGTTTGTGTTTTATTCTTCACTTAACCTGAAGCTGAAAATGTCAACATCAATGAACCCTATATATGTACACATTGTGTAGACGTGTATATAGTCAATTCATTACATTCTTTCTCGGGAAGTTTATATCTGTTTGTATTTTTGTATAGTGAATCTGATGATTCATTTCTGTTGTATTCTTCTTGTGCACAGATTTTATACAGGAGGCAAAAAATTCAGAGAGAATTGCCAAAAACTTCAAACGTAACAAAATGATTACTGTTCCTACAGTGTTTTGGGTATGACCGAAAAAATTTCATAACTTTACCAGTATCATTGATTGCATGGTCTTTGATTTAGATGTCATTTTATTAATATTCAGGAGTTCACAACCACTCAAGTCCTGACAATGCAGTTCTGCAAGGGTTTCAAGGTAATGACGTTCAACACAGTCAATCATATATACGGTTTATATATGTTATCCACTAAACGAACACTGTAGATATACAGAGTTGGCATTTTCTCTCTTCATTTTGGCAATCTTGGTTATCCTAGATCTGAATTACTCGTTATTTATTAAGAGATATGTGGAGCCTGAAGACCAAAGCCATCTCAAACAATTTAATTTGTTAGGAAAAGCTAGAAACGAGATGGTATTGGAAGCTTATGGAAAAACCTTAAACTTCCTAAAAGATATACTATGTTGGAAATTGATTAAACCGCCTAGAAAGCACTTGATCATTTTAGATATTTGACCTGTTCTAGTAAAAACAAATTCAGTATCTGGATTTTATTTACTTTATCTGTTGGTGATTCAAAATGGTAGATATTTTTTATTTTCCCTTTGCTTTTGATTTGAATCTAGGGTACCTTTTCCATGCTAGGGACCTCTTTGAGTTTCTTTTGTAAATTAACATTGTATTTTATATATTATCCACTCTTATAGATCCTCATGCAGCTTCTCGTGCGTACTGTATTTCTTGTATGTTTCAACCAACACGAACTTCTTTAGATTTCAGGTTGATGATGTGGAGTCCCTCAAGAGCACTAATTTAAGTCCAGCAAAGGTTGGTAAAGACTTCTTATGCATAGTGCTTTTTATTGCAGAGAATATATCTGATTTAAGAAATCCAATCGCGAAACAACTTTCGCCTTTGGGGAGCATTAGAACCGTCAAATATATGCTTCTGGTTCCTTTGCTGAAGTATAATAGATTTTCCCATATTATAATAGGTTGCTAAAGTGTTGGTTGAGGTGTTTGCTGAAATGATATTTGTTCACGGATTCATACATGGCGATCCGCATCCTGGAAATATACTTGTTTCTCCTGGAGGCCAGAATGGCTTCTCTCTAGGTACTTTTATATGTTCGTAATTCTACTCTGACCTCTCACTGGTTCCAGATTTTAATCATGGAAGGTTTAAATAATTACTGTTGGATGAAAAGTTCTGCTAGACCACGGGAACTGTAAAACATTGGATGAAGGATTTAGACGGGACTTTTGTCGATTGTGGGAGGCTTTGATTCTGCTAGACTCAAACAAAATACAAGAATTAGGGAAACAGTTTGGGGTTGGCAAATATGCCAAATTCTTCCCTGTCATTTTCACCGGAAGAACTAGTGAGAGGTATATGTGTGTGTGTACTTTCTCTCCCAACATCATTTTGCAGTAAAATTGACATCGTCACATATACTTGGACTAGTAACTAAGATTAGGACTTTTGGTTTCATTTACATTTTCACATGCAAAAAGTCTTATCCTTGCTTCTTCCTCTTCCTTGTGATAGCAAATCAGGACTGGGAAAAGGAATGTCTATACAAGAGAGGCAAAAACTGAAACAAGAGCTGAAGCTTCTGAAATTAGAAGACGTAACAACTTTCATGGGGTCTCTTCCACCTGACTTTCTCACCGTATTGCGAACAGAGTACAATCCTCGATCCTCGGTTCTACAGAATCTGGAATGATGTATTCATGGATCTGTTGCGCACTAACTCCTCGTTTTGCTCTATGACAGTGGACTCATACGGTCAATCACTTTGAAGTTGGGTGCTCCACAGCGGGTGAGACTACTCGCTTATGCCAAATATGCGGTATATGGGCTTGGCTACAACCAGACTTCTGACCCAGGTAACTCGATTTGTGGATTGCAATTTAAAGTTAACCTTGCTCTGATACCTTAACGTCTTTCATGTTCTTATTCCCATCAATTTATTGGCGAGTTGGAACTTAAATCTATTCAATTTTGACAAGGATGAAGCTAAAACTTAGGTTTTGGTATTGCTTTTTCTAGATTTTGTCGAGAAGTCGATAATCTCCAGATCTGTAATGTGGATGAGCTACATTCGCTTACGTCTTATTCTGGGTAAAGAAACTGCTATCTACATAATCAGTTATACTAAAAAAATTCGTGTGTGAAATTTTCGAACTATTTTATGGTTTCAGAATTGGTTGAAATCATTCAAGGAATGAAGAAGCTAAAACATACAATCTATACTTTATATGGACGAATCGTTGACGGCATCACAAAAAGTGTAAAGGTATCGAGCCTTGTATGAAAATGTTATGGGTTCATAAAGAGTCTTTGGGTGTCTTATTTATTTGGAATAGAAATAAATATATCGATTCTTTGGGACTTGATAATGTCATTACTGAACCCATAAAATGTTATGGGTTCAACTATGTTAAATAAATTTGTTAATCAGTTCAAATTCGAAGTGTAATAAAAGAAGAACAAAAATAAAAATGTAAATTTTGTCACAAAAGTATTTGTTCCTCATTATCCCTCTTCAGATTTGATTAAGAACAATTTTGTTTTCTGGTTTCTCATATAAAGAGAAATGTTAGAGAAATGATCTATATGATAATATAGCATTGTTGGTCAAATGCAAGCAACAACATATTAAAACACTTGAAGGGTGATTCTGAAAGCGATTAGGGTTTTTGGAGAAGCTTGTCGCACGCAAGCTCTTCCGGGTCGATGTCGACACCGGAAAAGGAGGATCTGCCTCCCATGGTCGATGAAATTGTAGTGGACTCATCTCTGAATCAATCGAACAAAGTATCATGGGCAAATGTGGTTAGCAACAGCCCTCTCTATCAAAACATATCGTCACGGTAGGTGAAGAAGATGGTGCAGCCATGGTCGAAATCCCAGACGAGATCATTCAAAAATCAGTTCCTCTTTGGGAAGATCTCTTTCAACAGCTCCTCAGGTGGCAAAAATCCATGTTATAGTTAACAAGATTTGGTTCCTTAGGGATAAAAATATTCGGATTGACGTGTTCTTTGTGAACTCAATGACGGTAAAGTTTTGAATTAAGGATGCAGCGACGAGATCGAGAATTTTGAGGAGAGAGATGTGGAATATTGTTGACATCCCAATGATTGTCTCAAAATGGTCTCCAATACAAGAAGAGGTCGAACCTGAAATAAAATCAGTACCGATGTGGATTACGCTCCAGAATGTCCCGCATCGGATGTACTCTTGAGAAGGACTGGGTTTTCTTTCGAGTGATGTTGGTACGCCTAAACGACTCCATTCCGAGACTAAACTTTGTTCAAATTTCGAGGAGGCCAAAGTTTTCGTAGAAGCTGATATGACGAAGGAGTTACCGAATGTGTATCGTTTCAAATCTCTGAGTATGGGCATTGATGCAAATGTTGAGTTCATCTATCCTTGGTTGCCCAACAGATGCAATTTGTGCTCGAAATGGGGACATGATGAGAAGGTTTGTGTGATTAATGGAGGTGGTAAAAAGGTGATTATGAAAGCATCAAAGGTTTCGGGGAAGACAGAAACTGCTGCTGTATCAGATAAGAGTACAAAGAAAGGAAATGAGTTGCTTGAAAAATCAGAATTAATAGCTAATCCGAAGGAAGCAGAGACACACTTGAACGTTGAAGAAGAATCTCTCTTGGAAGAAGGGGAACTTAATACTGATGTAGCACTGCTAAATGCTACATCGGAAAAGGAGAATTTAACTCTCAATCTCGGGGATGATATTCAAGATCTCGATGGAGCGTGGTCAAAAGTTTCTCCTGCAAAAACAGGAAGATCTGGTGGGGAAAAAATTGTTGATGCAACGGTTGGATCTCCTTCGCGGTTTTCAGTTTTAATAGAGGAGAGTCATGTAGAACCAGAGAGAGGGGTAGAAGAGGAGGGGGAAAAGGAAGAAGGTGAAATTTCTCAGCAAAGAAAAACAGGGGCGAATGTTAAAGTGAAACCAGATGAGAATAGATTATTGTCGGATTCTGCTACCTTGAGCACTAAGGATCTTCCTCCTAGTGTTACAAGTAAAAAGAAACCCAAGAAGAAATAATTTATGTCGGGCTTCTTCCAGAATGTTAGCGGCTTAAATAAATCAACAAAACATTCTGTAGTGAAGAAGTGGGTGGACAGTGGGTCGTTTCAGTTTGGTTGTTTGCTGAAACCAGAGTACATGAGAATAAATGTCAAAGGATTTGTGATTCGATATTTCGGGATTAGGCTGTATTGTCAAACTACGAGTTCAATCGACTAGGATGTATTTGGGTGGCATGGAGACAGAATGTTTGCCTAACACCTTTTTTCAAAAGTGGTCAAGTAATAACTTGTTCGGTGAAGTTGGAGGACGGAGAAGATGGATTTTTTTGCTCCTTCATATATGCTTCTAATTTTTCGGAGGAGAGAAAGGAGTTGTGGAGAGATTTAAAAAATCATCAGGATTCGCCGATCATCAGAAGCAGGCCATGGATTATTTTCGGAGATTTTAATGAAACGCTAGATGTGGAAGAGCACTCGGGTCATTTGAACTCTTCGATAGTAACTCCTGGAATACGAGACTTTCAGGATGGGACGAGGTACTGTTCCTTAGTGGATTTACAATCCCATGGGCTGTTGTTTACATGGAACAAAAAGAGAGAAAGTCTGATTTCTAAGAAGCTGGATCGGGTTTTAATCAATGATCAATGGTTGCAGAATTTCCAGCAATCATACTCAGTTTTTGAAGCAGGAGGCTGCTCAGATCATCTTAGATGTCGGATTCAAATTAAGATGGATTTGGTGAAGCCGCGTAAGCCATTCAAGTTTGTAAATGTTGTAGCAGAGCTGGAGGATTTCCTTCCAACAGTTGAAAGTTTCTGGCAAGAGACAAAGCCGACATTCCTATATATCGTCGCTCTTTCGATTCTCGAAAAAATTATAAGCTCTAAAACTGGAGATTCGAGCTTTGGCCAAAAACAAGCTGGGAAATCTGCCAAAGAGAGCACATGAAGCTTACTCTTGCCTGTGTGAGCTTCAAGAGGAGAATATGATAAATCTGGCGCCTCAAAGTATGGCAGAGGAAGGTGTGGCTTCCTGACGTTGTGAGCTACTTTCGCGACTAGAAGAGAAATTTTTGAAGCAAAAATCAAAGTTGCATTGGCTTAAAGTAGGGATAAAAATAATAAAGCTTACCATCAAGCAGTAGTAGCTAGAGAAGCGAAAAATTCCATAAGAGAGATCGTATGCAGAGATGAACGAGTAGTTTCAAGCCATGATGAAATTAAAGGGGAAGCGGAAGGATTTTTTAGAGAATTTCTTCAACACATATCGGGGGAGTATGAGGGTATATCCACCACGAACCTGGAAGAGATTTTACCGTATCGATGTAGAAGTTGATCATGAGATATTGATAAAAGCGGTAACCAGGGATGAGATTAAGGGAGTGCTATTTGCAATGACAAATCATCGGGCATGATGGCTACACAGCGGAATTTTTCAAAAAAGCATGGCCTATTATCGGGAAGGAGTTCATTATCGCGGTTCAATCTTTCTTCGTAAAAGTTTTTTTGCCTAAAGGTGTAAATTCAACGATTCTATCTCTCATTCCGAAGAAAACATAGGCGAAGGAGATGAAAGATTATAGGCCAATATCATGTTGCAATGTGCTCTACAAAGTCATTTCTAAGATTATAGCAAATCGACTCAAGAATACTCTCCCCGAGATCATAGCTTTAAACCAATCGGCATTTGTTAAAGACCGCTTATTGAAAGAAAATTTGCTTCTTGCAACTGAATTGGTGAAGGACTATCACAAGAATTCTGTCTCTGCACGATGCGCCATCAAAATCGACATTTCGAAAGCTTTCGATTCCGTGCAATGGACTTCTCTGCTCAACACGCTCTCTACAATGAATTTTCCTCTGAAGTTTGTTCATTGGATCTCCTTGTGCATTACTTCTTTTTCAGTGCAAGTAAATGGCGAACTTGCGGGTTTTTTCCGAAGTGAAAGGGGTCTAAGACAAGGTTGTGCGCTCTCCCCTTATCTATTTGTGATTAGTATGAATGTTTTGTCGAAACTGTTGGACCATGCGGCTCCTGACAGGCAGGTTGGTTACCATCCTAAATGCAGAAGTGTGGGTCTTACTCATCTGAGTTTTTCTGACGATATAATGGTCTTCACTGATGGCAATGTTCGATCAGTTAAAAGAATCATAGTGGTTTTTTATAAATTTGCAAAGATTTCGGGTTTAAAGATCAGTATGGAAAAGTCTACGTACTATCTATTTTGCAGGCATCTCAGAAGGAGTTCAATCTGATATGGAACATCATTTCCCTTTTGCTTTGGGTTAACTTCCAGTCCGGTATTTGGGTTTGCCGCTTCTCACGAAACGAATGACTGCAAACGACTATCTCCCTTTGATAGAGAAAATTCGCTCTCGGATCAGATCTTGGAGGGCCATATTTCTCTCTCAAGCGGGACGATTACAACTCATTCAATCAGTCCTGGTTAGTCTAACCAATTTTTGGCTTGTCGCTTTCAGACTCCCTCGAGAATGTATTCGGGAAATAGATAAGCTATGCTCAGCGTTTCTCTGGTCGGGACCGGATTTAAACCCACGGAAAGCAAAGATATCATGGCAAGACGTGTGTAGACCGAAAGATGAAGGAGGGCTGGGACTGAGACCGTTAAAAGAAGTGAATGTAGTTTGCTGTCTCAAATTGATTTGGTGCATCGTATCCTCGCAACCCTCACTTTAGGTAAAATGGATAAAAGACATATATGATACGAGATGGTTGTTTCTGGTCGTTACGAGATAGCTCGACAATGGGTTCGTGGATGTGGCGCAAACTCCTTAAATATAGAGACAAAGCAAAAGAATTTCACAAGATTGAGGTCAGGAAAGGGACTCATACCTCTTTATGGTTCGATAATTGGACAAGCATGGGTCGATTATTTGACATCACGGGAAAGAGAGGAGCCATTGATATGGGAATCTCTACCAATTCTTCGGTCGCTTCAGTGCTGGTAAGTCGACGGAGAAGGAGACATCGAGTGGAGCAACTGAACCAAATCGAAGATTTAATTGATGCTCAGCGTGCCATGGGTATTACCGAAACAGATGACATCTCCATGTGGAAGCACAAGGAGAATGTATACAACTCAGATTTTAACTCGAAGCACACGTGGAAACTTATTCGTGAGCTTCACCCAAAGAAAGATTGGTATAAGGCTGTATGGTTTACTCACGCAATGCCTAAGTACGCGTTCATCACTTGGCTCGCTATTCAAAATCGTTTGTCCACAGGAGATCGTATGCTTAGATGGAATGCAAGTGCAACCACCTCTTGTGCATTATGTCAAGACCCTATGGAAACAAGAAATCACCTTTTCTTCTCTTGTAGATTCTCCGCAGAAGTTTGGACGCAGCTAATGCAAGGGCTGCTCAAAGCGAGATATACTACGAATTGGGACAATCTCATGCAAATCATTTTGGATTCCTCTCAAGACCGCATATCCCTCTTCCTTACTAGGTATGTCTTTCAAACGACAATACACAGTATATGGAGAGAACGAAATGCTAGGAGGCACAGTGATGCGCCTTCAACCTCAAGTCGAATTGCTCAATTCATAGACAAGCAAATTCGCAACCAACTACTCTCAATCAAAGCCATCGGGGATCCAAAGTATGACAATGGTCTCCAAAAATGGTTTGCTTCAACCGCTTAGTCGAAATCTCTTTCCACAAATTCTGCTTTTTTAAAAAATATATTAAAAGCATGTTGCACTTTATGTAAAAACAATTTTTTTGGTTGAATAAATTTTACATTAATTAAAAAAAGAAGAAGATAATATAGCATTGTTAAACTCGTTGTTGGCTACATGCCCAACTACAAGCTCTCTAGAGGAGAGGAAAAACTCGTAATGATTTATGAATCGTATGATCGATCTTGTCACATCTCAGCTAAAACGCGTTGGATCTACCTGAGACTACTATACCATGCGTTTGGACAGAACAAATATTACATGATGTGGTTCCGAGTCTAAGGGATTACGGGCTTCGGCCCATAACCTCCTCGTAATCCAAAAAAAAAAAAAAACTACTATACCATTTCCTTGTCTCACACGTTGACCAGCTTTGCTTCTGCTCCGGTTTCTCCTGGCTCAGCCTCAACAAATGGTATAACTGGCATCGTCTTGATTTTTACAAGTTTCCCGAGTTTGGTTTTGTCTTCCATCGCTGCGAGTTCAAGGGCTTTTGCACAAACCGAGAAACACTGATCGTCCCATGACTCCAGGATTACGCCTGGCCCTATACAAGTGGCTCCTTTGTAGAACGTTGCAAACCGTCCGACAGCTAGACCTTGATCATCTTACGCCTGACCCCATACAAATTTAATGATTTTAATTAATTATTATTAATAGTGAGGATTATAATGTAAAATACAAATTTTGTTGAAAGTGAATTTGAAGTATCACCATTGGAGAGAAACACCTAAAACCTTCAAATTTGAAATTAAGCAATATACATATTTGAAGCATGTCTCACAAACGTTTTTTTATGTAATATACAATAAAACCTCTATAAATTAATACTTAATATAAATTTAATAAATTTTTCTAGTCCCAAAACGGGTCTATTAACCAAATAATCCCTCGATAAATTAATATATTTGAATTGTTTCATTTATATGATATTTACGGTTTAGCCAAAAAAAAATTGTTGAATTGTTAAACTTTGAAGTCCTAATATTGCTTTCACGTCAGATTCTCGTCATCTCCACACTTGATTTTACGTTTACGTTCAAACCATACACTATTTTAAGAAGAATCACCATAACTCGAATCAATGAAAAATAAAATTCGTTATCTGCATAAAAAGAAATAAAACAATGTCGCAATGTTTGGAAAATATTTTAAGGAGAGGAAACAAATCGTTCTCAATATTCCCCTTAAACCAAAAGTTATCTCTTTTATTCCTTCCAATCCCAACCACTCTCACAAACCCACCAGATAGACAGAGGAACTAAGTCTTAGTTTTCTTAAGCTTTGACGCCGAGTCTTGCTTTGAGCTCATCCGCAACTGCATCGATGAACTCCTCCGTGTTCAGGTAAGTGTCCCTCGAGAGCCTGGTGAAAGAAACCGAAAACAAACATAAATCAATCAAATCAATCTTGATAAGAACTGAAAAAGAAGAAGAAGAAGAACTCGTTGAATTACTTTGAGCCGTGAATGATAAGTGCAAGATCTTTGGTCATTTTCCCAGACTCCACTGTACCGACACAAGCAGCTTCGAGCTTCTCGGTGAATTCCAACAGTTTTGAGTTGTCATCTAACTTAGCCCTGTTCAAAGAGTTTTGCATTCGTTTATATAATCATCTTCCTTCTAAAAACACCATATAAGGATGATCTTTTTTTTCTTGTTACCTGTGTGCAAGTCCACGAGTCCAAGCAAAAATGGAGGCTATGCTGTTTGTGCTGGTCTCGCCACCTTTCTGGTGAACCCTGTAGTGACGGGTTACAGTTCCATGGGCTGCTTCAGCTTCAATCGTCTTCCCATCCGGGCAGACCTAATCGAGATAACACAACCATTGTAAAAGCAGAAACTTAGAATCAATAACTCAAGGGAATATGTAACAGGAGATTGTGTCATTATATATACCAAAACAGATGTCATCAATCCAAGTGATCCGAACCCTACACATTATAAGAAACAATTAGCTAACAAGAAACATAACGAAGCCCATGTGAAATCCGACAAGATAACAGCATAATGGCTTGCAAAGGAGCTGCAATGTGATACAGAAATAAACACTTATGGGCATATTCATTTACGATCACACAAACCTTGTGCCAAGAAATCACTTTGGACATCACCATCATAGTTTTTGCAAGCCCATACATAGCCTCCCTCACTCTTAAGAGCGTAAGCCACCATATCATCAATGAGACGGTGCTCATACCTAACCAATTTAATCATTTCGGTCAATGGTAACATACATAAGGCACCATGATATTCAAAGGTAACATACATAAGGCGACTCACCATATTCCAGCAGCCTCATACTTTGACTTCCAGCTGGCTTCATACACTTCCTGGAAGATGTCTTTGAATCTTCATAGTAAAACAAAAATGCAATCAACATCAAATATGGACAGAGAAACTCTCTCCTCAGTAATGAGCAAAAGGACTATATGATCAAATATCACATACCTGCCATCGTATTTCTTAAGAATGGTATTCTTTGTGCTAAGATAAAGTGGCCACTTTTTCTCATAAGCAGTGTTCATCGATGCGTCAGCAAAAGCACGGATGGACTGTAATACAAGAAAAAAAAAAATATATAACTTTGACTTGGAGGCCAATCTCGAATTGAACAAGTAATTTTTTTACTGTAGTTAGAAGAAAGCGTAAGTACAACTATACCTCATCAGTGTTGTACATGGCCATAGCAACACCACCTTCGCCAGTAAATGTAAAGACTTCAGTTTCAGTTTTCCCATCTTTTCCCTCTGAAAATCAAAGACATGACAGTTCATTAGTACTTGATCGATGAAAAGGAGAGAAGCGGACAGAGATTTCAAAATTGTGCAATGCCATCCCCAAATGAGATGACCGATAAAAGGTAGTAAGTTTACCAAAAACCAAAGTCAGTTTTCCTGGTCCCTTGATTACAGCATCAGTGGCACGGTACTGATCGCCAAAAGCATGCCTTCCAATGCAGATGGGCTTTGTCCAGCCTGGAGAAAACATAACATATTCTCAGAACCCTTTGGCAATAAAACTGTTAATGCAACTAGTTTATTGTCAATAATTACCTGGGACAAGCTTGGGAACATTTTTGCACATAATTGGTTCTCTAAATACAGTTCCTGTGAGAGACAAATACAGTGTAAGGCAACAGAGAATGATATTGTATAGGCTTTAAACATACAATTGTGTATATCTTACCATTCAGAATATTCCTGATGGTACCATTTGGACTTCTCCACATCTGCTTCAAGCCAAATTCGGTGACACGGCCTTCATCTGCGAGTGGAAAAAAAATCAATACATAGTAAAAATGAAAAGACTGGTAAAAATGTTCAATTGCAAAAATATCTATCAAAACATACCTGGAGTGATGGTGGCACACTTGATCGCCACATTATACCTAAAACAAAATTACAAGCGTAAAGATTGATAAAATATTCCACACAGAATATAACAGAGATGCAACATAAGTTAGCCTCAAAGAAGCAGACAAAAAAGAAGTGATCAAGTATGTTCCAAGTTCAGACACATACTTCTTAGTGGCTTCAGCACTTTCAACAGTAACTTTGTCATCCGTAGCATCACGGTGAGGAAGACCAAGGTCAAAGTACTTGATATCCAACTCCACGAAAGGGGTAATAAGCTGAAAACATTTGAGCAAACGAATTAGAAAATACGCGAAAACAAGAACCATCCATCCACATTATGCAACGGAACATGTTAGCATATACCTTATCCTTGATGGACTTCCAGATAACTCTGGTCATTTCGTCACCTATAACACAAGACCAATGAAGCATAAGGGTGAGTAAAAGAAACCAAATGTTTAAGATTTAGGTTTCAGGAATTAGCACACAACCACATAGAAATATGTGAGACTCGAATAAAAAATCAAAACAAGAAGCTGAAAATTATCAGAGAAACAATCATTAAGCCAGTCCCATTTTCTGATTCGACATTATCAGAAAAACGTTCAGATCAAATATCGAAGCCCTTTTTGCCGGTTTGAAGCTATAAATCAAATAGTTTTTTCATTAGATCATAAACTAAATCAATCAATCGACAGACAGAGGTTACAGAGCTACGATTTTTGTTGATCTATAAACGTAATACAAGTTCAGAACAAGATCATCCAATAAAAAATCACGTAATCACACACCAAAACTAAATCGAAGTGAAACCAGTTCGCAACATACGTATATTCCATCAATCGGATCAGAGAACGAAACTTCGATAAAAACTAGGCAAGCGAAGGTAATACGTTTCATTTTCGTATCTAATCAACAAAAAAGATCTTCAAAAGAATCAAGGGAGAGAGAGAGAGACTGAGTGTGAGAGAGAGAGGAGATCTCACCATCCATCTCGACGATGGGATTTGCCACCTTGATCTTCTCGAACGCCATGGCTTCTCGTTAGGTTTCTAAGAGAGACGGATTAGATTCCCCAATCGTCGGCGATCTACGAACAAGAGAAGTTTACCGGCAAGAGATCGCAGATCGTCGAAGGAGGGAGACGATTGCTGGTGACTGGAGTAGGTGAAAAAATGCTGTAGCAGGTAGCTCGATGGAGGGTATATTTATGGTATTTAAAATTTCGGATATTATTTTGGACCCCATTATTATTACTAATTACATTTTTGTCCTTAAGAGTTCGGATATTATTGTGGACCCCATTATTATTACTTATTCCATTTCCTGTCCCTACTTTCATTTTTTTTTCGTTGTAGCCGCCACTTGGTTCTAGAAGGAGAGGTCGAGTAAACAAAAATTGAAAGATCATGTTGGAGTGTTTGATATGAATTGAGTTTCAACCTCATCCACTTTGTATCTACCGTCACTTTTTCAAAACATCTCGACTTATTTGTATCAATTCACACTTAATTTTCAAATTTTTAGTTTTCTGTCACTTTCATTTTTTTATTTTTTTTTGTTTGCTTCTTGTTGGTATATGTATTGTACATGTTGAAGCGCACGGTACTGTATAGGGTTAAGACTGGAATGTCAACGTTTGTACAGTATAATAAGTGCTATGTTTGCCAATATTTTTCATAAGTGCTAAATATTTTACAAAAATTTGAGAAAGTGACAACCTGTGCAAAGTTCTTAAACATCTCTTGTATTTTAGTACTTTAAAAATCTGTAAGTATAAGATAACACTTTTTCTGTTCAAATGACGTTTTTGCATCTGCTTCTTATTGGTCTGTGTACTGTACAGGATTAAGACTAGAAAGTTAACGCGTGTACAGTGTTAGTTTTGCACAACTATTCAAAAATTGTTAGAATAATATATAAAATCCGAAAAAAGTGAATAAGCATGCAACAATCCTCCCCTTTACAAAAAAAAAAAAAAAAAAAGAAAGAAAGTTGGAAAAGTAATTACACCCTCCACATAATTTTTATCAATGTGAAATTTAAGTAATTTAATTGCACCACAGATCAGATCATTTATTCACAATTAACTCACGTTTTTGTTACTTTTTTTTTGTTTTCTTGTGGGTAATATGACGATTTTACCTCCCTCTTATTGGTTTGTGTTATGTACACATACTAACTCGCGCAGTATTGTACGGGGCAAGACCGGAAAGTCAACGGATGAATAGTAGAATAAGTGTTAGTTTGCAAATTAAGTTGGAAAAGTGTTAAAAAATTTACAAAAGTTTAAGAAAGTGACAAATTGTGCAAAACTCTCTATTTAAGTTAGAATTATAAAATGTATGGTTGAAGACGAATTACAGATTGCTATGTGGACGTTTTCGTCAATAGAAAGATGTTCACGGCGTGCAAGATTGCACTTTTGATCATCTCCATTAGGCATGGGCGTTCGGGTCAAACTTTGGGTTCGGGTTGGGTATTTCAGGTTTTCGGGTCTTTCGGTTTAGGCTCGGAGGACCCATTCGGGTATTTATAACTTTCGGGTCGGGTTCGGTTCGGAACTAATCGGGTTCGGTTATAACCGAAGTAATTATTGTATTGTTTTTTTTTTTTGGAAATTGTTGTCTTGGTTCAGCAATAGCGAGAAGAGGATAGGATCTTCAAACTTGGAGAAACACGTCGGCCAGGGCAAACTCGGCGGGGAGGCAGCTTCGGAAGGCGTGACGGTGGCTTCAGGCGGTGGAAACGGCCGGATGTATGGCGGAGGAGCCGATACACAGACTTTCTTGTTCCGAGCTTTCACTAGTCACTCTTCTTCTTCTTCGTCGTTTGAAGAAACTGGAACGGAAGAGTCAGACTAGATCAGAACCGCAAAAACCATTTTACCGGCAGTTACTTCTTGCCGAAGGAGGAAATGACGGAGGGGGGAGGCGATCTCTTCAAAAGCGAGAGAATCTGGTCATGCGAGAGGAGACGACGGAGGATAGGCGGAGGCGAAGTCGGAGATCCATTCCGGAGGGGCTCGGCTTCCGTGGCGGCGTTGGGAGGTGGGCTCGAAGGAGAGACGCAATAGGACGAACTGTCACCGGAGAGAGAAGTCAGTCACCGGAAAAGACAAAACCTCAGATCTGGAAAACAAATAGGCGCCCATACTCTATTGTTTAATGCTTTTAATCCCTCACATGTGTTTCTTCTTATCAACGAACATGCCCCATACAATCTTGTTTTATTTCTTTACCCCATACACTCTTGCTTTAGGTCTTTATTTATGTATTCCATTTATTTATTATATTCTAATGTATGAGCTTAAGAATAGTAAACTGCAACAAACACCTTTTGATGGAGTATTAAAAAAAAAAAACTCATCGCGTTTACAAATACTTCGGATACTTCGGGTTTGACTTCGGATATCGGGTTTTACCCGAACCCGACCCGATATCCGAACTACTTAGAGGTGGGATCCGATCGGGTGTTTTTCAATTACGGTTCGGGTTCAGGATCGGGTTTTTCGGGTCGGGTTCGGGTCCGGATTCGGGTCCGGTTCAAACGCCCATCCCTAATCTCCATATACTCAAATTTCTTTCCTTTTTACCAAAAAGACTCCACTTTCTTATAGGAGAACGTTTCTTTAATTTTCACCATTTCTAAACTCGCAAAGGAGCATATTAAGTTGCAGAACAGTCACGTAATTTTGTTATGATGTTATCGTCAACAAATTTTTGGAAGACCCACCCCAGTTTATATTAATAGAAATGCTAATATGTTTTTTTTGTATGAATATTAAGTTTTATACTATTTTCTGATTTTTGACAAATGATTACAAAAATACACAACATAAAACAGAGAAAGATCGAAAAACTACTACACAATAAAATAAAACACAACAACAAGTCACAAAAAACAACCGAACGAAACTAACAAGAAGAGCACAATTACGTTAGAAGCAGAAAACATTCAAGACGGATCGGTGATCACAACCACCAAAACAAAGCACACGTGTACGAAGTCCTCGAGCCTGCCGCGAATGTCCGCGATTCTAGGCCAGCCTTCAAAGCATAAACCAAGCAGTACCTACAGTTTTTCTGAGGACAACTCATTTGACCAATCCAAAGACAACACCAGCGGCTTGGGAAATGAGTCGGAGTTGAGGCCGTTTATTAGCCTGAGTAACCGGAGAAGCCGCCTCCAGCCAACAAGCCAAGCTCGCAGCACCCGGCTTTCAGAAACTTGCTAATATGTTACATATGAAATCTAATACAATTATTAATACAACCGCTAATAACTATCATCTCAAGATAATTATAGGTTTCATAAGCTTACCCATGGTGAATGCTCCACATATAGAATTGTCGTCACTAGGGTTGAGCAAAATATATGGGATTCATGATCGGATCTGATCCGAAAAATAAGATATTTGAAGTTTTCGAATCTAAATCCGGATAATTAAATTTAAAGATCAGGATATTCAGATCCGCTTTCATATATAATTTTCAAAATATGTATAGATATTGATATGTATATCATCATATATTTTAGTATGCATTATGATTATGATTATTAGTTGGATCATAATGCAGAAAAGTGGTCACTTCACATGCACTTTGGGGTGGGGATGGTCCAGCAAATGTTGTAATATAACTAATTAAAAATACTGACAACCTAACCAGATCCACTTTTTTGGTTTTTTTTCTCACATCCATATTTTTCTTTTCTTCACAACCATATCCATTTATTATAATTCTCTTTAGATATATAAGAAGTGCCCTACTATACGCAGAGTTACATTTAATCTACAAATTTGAAAGAAAAAAATAACAAATAAATGATAAAATATGTAATACTAATGTAATTTAATACTTGAAGTTTATTTTAAGAAATCTTTTTTAATCAATATATGGAGTAATTTATAAAAACTATGGTGATATTAAAGATCTATATGTTTAACACAAGAGCGAGATCTAGCACTATGTTTGATTTTACATTAAAATTACACATGAAAAATAAATAAGTGAAAAGAAAGTAAATTGGGTTCTTAGGCCTAAAAACTTTGTTAGCTGAATCGAAAACGCCGGCCAAGCTGTTGGATATGTTGTCATCTTCACGAGCTCCAGGCTGTCTGTGTAAAAAGAAATGGAGACATCTTGATGCATTAAGATGCATTCCATCGCCCATATTAGAGCTTCTAGTTCCGTGTGTAGAATGGAGAGACTACACTGTTGTCCCTTAGCTCCTAGAAGATAAATATCTTCATCCGTGTTCCGTGTTAACACAACACCAACCCAAACCAGAAAAAACTCTCACCCTTCCACGAACCATCAATCTGGCATATTTTTCTATGTGTTATCGGCGATAAAGATAATTTAAGAAATTTTGTTTTTTCTTGAATTGCTCTCATCGTAATACGAAGTAAAAAATAGTTTTTGGTTGAATCACTCTCAAATCCATCAATAAGAAAAATTCTCTCTAGCTTTACATTTTTTTGGTAACATATGATGTTACTAAAAAAAAATGGATGTATGAGTCTTGGAGTGTCCTTGTCGCCTTTAAGATCAGATGGATTATTTTCTGATGGTTAACAAAGGAAAGACTCTTCAAGAGAGGAACAGTCGTCTAAATCCTAACGTTCCCAAAACTTTATCCAAACCATTTAGATGCGGACGTTTCAGGTTTCATCAATTTTTTTACCATTTCTATTTTAATTGCCTTTGAAAAACAAATATAAATATATAAATAAAATATCTATGGTTCCTATAAGTGGAAAAACAAACTTCGTGACTTCTTGTAATATCTCGTGCAAACGGGAAAGAGATT
>PKMM01011241.1:1344983-1366009 GCA_002933915.1 Eutrema heterophyllum
TAAACAGTCGGTAAACAGTCGGTAAATTGCCAAAATACAAAACCGATGCTCATTTCAGTCGTAAATAAGTAGCAAAAATTGTAGGTAATCAGTCGTAACTCAGTCGTTATAATTTACGACTGATTACCGACGACCCAAGTAGTAGCAACCTATAGTCGCTATTCAGCCACTAATCAGTCGTTAATTTTTACGACTGATTACCGACTACTACGATTGTAGTAGCAAAGATCAGTCGCTATTCAGTCACGAATCAGTCGTAAAATTTTGCTACTGATTAGCGACTGAATAGCGACTGCCTAATATCAGTCGTAAATCAGTCGTAAATCAGTCGTAATTTTGCGACTGATATTTTTAGCGACTAGACCTTTACCTACTGCAAAAATCAGTCGGTAATCAGTCGTAACAGGGTGTTTTGCTACTGATTACCGACTGATTTTGCAGTAGTAAAAAAAATGTTTTCTTGTAGTGATTGTATTCCCGATTCATCTCAAAGACATAGTAATGATATTATAAATTTGATTAGACAAATAAACAGAAATACGTTTAAAGAATCTCACGTGATTATCTCGTCAAGAAACGCCTTTATCATTTTGCTAAATCTAACACATTGGCAGTGATAGACTCGGCCAATGCTTATCTATTGTTGCATAATTCACATATACCGGAGATGATACAGAGAGAGAGAAAGAGAGCGAAAAAATATGTTGACTTACAAATTTTTAATGATGCATCTCGTAGGGCAATAAAGGGTGTTTTCTTTCTTCCATCATTTACTAAATCCTCCTACTTATGAAAATGCTATTAAATCACCCTTCACTTAATTATTTTATCTTTATCTAATATTATATTAAGATATGCGTATACGCTGGTTTATGATTTCATATTTTTTAAACAATAAAATAGAAATCTAAAACGAAAAAGCAAAAAACAAAATGAAATGTCATGTGAAAATAAATAAAATAAAATTGAGATTGCCGATCTGAAACCAGCGATAGAGAAGTCTAACAATTATTTGTTTAATTTGATTCTTCTATTTTTTTCTTTTATTATATGGTTTTCAATTAATTTGATCACATGTTTCATATTCTTATTCGAATTAAGTTTACTTTTTATTATTTAGCTACTCTTATATTCATTTTTTATTACACGTATCATGATTATTTTAGTTACAAAGTAAATGCGTCAAACTTTATATAATAACATAATTTATCTTGTTTTTATTTAATTGTGATAAATTTAGTTTTTTTTGTGTGGAAATTCACCTCTAAATTTTATTAATTTATCTTGTCCTTCTTTCAATTGACAACTTTTCTTAAAACTTTTTACAAAAGTATTTTCGTTGAACGTAGGTTGTGCTCTTAGATATTTTAGCCCAAATAAGTAGCCCACTCCATCTGGTCAAATAAGCCTTTCAAATTATGGTAAATATTTGTTTCCACTCGAAAACATTTTGAAAATGGATCCATAAAAGTACATTGACAAAAACCTAAGACTCACATACATTTTTAAAATGGATCCATAAAAGTCCACTCGAGAACAGGCTTTGGGTATTCAAATTCCTTCACTTAACCTTCATTTCTTGCTGAGCCCCAAATTTCGGTTTCAGAATATATAAAATTCTCTTTATTAAAATTGAAAAAAATTGTTACAAAAAAAAATAAAAAAAAATTGAAAAAAATTGGTATAATCTTAACATTGTTAACAAAAAAAAAAAAAATTCTCTTTATTTGCAGATCTCACAATTGTCAAAGTGGTTTTGGTTCTTCTAAAGCTTCGACAGAACCATGGATCTAGCCTCCAACCGCGATATTATCGACAAAATAGCGACGATTTGCGGAGTGATTACCACCAAAAATTGAGCAAGAGATTCATCAAAAGATTTAGAGACCAATAATTACCAGTTTTTCGTAAATTTCACAGCACACCAATTTTTGGTGTATTGGTTTTTATTTGTTACAACTTACAACTACAACTCTATTAATTAAACATTATTTACTGTATGATGAGTTTCTAATCTGAAAATACATTTCATGAGGGCATGGATTAGGTGTGCCTTAAAGAATGGATCACTTAAGTAAGACTAATCCTCTTTAAAGCACTAATCAACTTTGGTAATTACTGAGATTTGCTAACTCTCATTTGCAAATCAGATAACCAACAAGTACTAGCAAGTAGCAAAATCACCTTAACTTAAACTTTCATTTGCTAAAAAAGAAATACTCAGATTGGTTCAAACATTTTCACAACGTGAGTACAATAAATAGTGTAAGTTATCAATTAAGATGACCAAGCTTAAGCTAGAATATAAAATCAACCTAATTGAAGGATCTAACAAGTTACAAAAACATCATCAACGAACCACTAATTCATCCTAATATAGTTTAGCCTATGATCCAACAAAAAAGAGTATTCACACAAGGCTAAAGAGATAAACATAAATGAAAGACTAAAAACATAGTCAAAGAGATATAGATGGACAGATCGTAAATAATTCCGAACTGGATCGATTCGGATCAAACTAGGTTGAATCATGTAAATCCGCCTTCGAAGAAGGTGATGAAAGGTTTGTGAAGGGGTCTTATGACGGCATTCACAAATCGATATTGTCTGGCCATGGTGAAGGATGGGTTTTGCATTGGTGTTCCCTAATATTAACATGAATATAGTAGTATTAACATGAATATTGCTATATTAACATGAATATTGCAGTATTAACATGAATATTGCAATATTAACATGTATATAGCAAATGTATAGATTGATTTAAGGACTCTGGAATGTCCGTTTTATAAGCTTAATTATGCTGAACCAGTTTGGTTATTTATGATGTAATTGAGTCTGTTGTGTATATAGTTTGTAACAAACTCTTTTCTTCATTAATGAGAAATTCTGGGTTCCTTTACCTTCTCTCTCTAAGATGAAGAACACTAATATGGTATCAGAGCATTCTTCGCTCAAATTCCTCTGATTCTTCTTCATTCGAGCTCCGATTCTTCTAATTTCTTTGATTTTCACCGTTTAAATCTCGATTCAAAACGAAATATGTGTTCCGATTGAACTTTTGAGCTCCTGAATCACTTCTGCGAGTTTCATTTTCTACGATTCCTCTACACATTTAAGCTTCAATCGTCTTCAATGGTGAAACAGGGAAGGAAAGCGCGTAGTCGAGCATCTTCTCCGGAGCTGACGCCGAATCTCAATCAATCACTTGAGGAAGATATCGCGTTAACTCCACATCCGAGATTCGCGACTCATCGCGCTAGATCTGCTTCGAAAGTGGAATCATATGACAACGTCCATTCTCCATTCTTCCTCCACTCTGCAGATCATCCAGGCCTGTCTATTGTTACGCATATACTCGATGGAACAAATTACAATAACTGGTCGATAGCTATGAGAATGAGTTTAGATGCGAAGAATAAACTTAGCTTCGTTGACGGATCTCTACCTAGGCCAGATATTGATGATCATCTGTTTAAGATTTGGAGTCGTTGTAACAGTATGGTCAAGGCTTGGATATTGAATGTAGTGAACCGAGAGATATACGATAGTATTCTCTATTATGAAGATGCGATGGAAATGTGGAATGATCTGCTCTTACGGTTTAGAGTCAGCAATCTTCCAAGGAAATATCAGCTTGAGCAAGCTATTACTTCCCTCAAACAAGGCACTCTTGACTTATCTGCTTACTACACAAAGAATAAGACACTTTGGGAACAATTGGCTAATACCAAAATTACCATTGTGAAGAGATGTAACTGTGATCACGTCAAGGAGTTGCTGGAAGATGCTGAGACTAGCAAGATCATTCAATTTCTTATGGGATTGAATGATAACTTTGCTAATATCCGTGGACAGATTCTGAATATGAAACCAAGACCTAGTTTGACAGAGATTTACAACATGCTTGATCAAGATGAGAGTCAGCGTCTTGTTGGTGGAATAACTCAACCTACATTTTCCAACCCAGCTGCTTTTCAAGTTCAAGCTTCCCATGTCTTTGATCACTCTCATATAAAATTGGTCACACTACTGATAAGTGTTACAAGTTGCATGGATATCCTCCAGGATCTGGTCTAAAGTGGAAGAAACCTCAGACTATTGGGGCTACTAATCTTGCAACAACACAATATCAATCTGAGCAGAAGGTTGACATGGCAGGTTCTTCTTATGGAGACATGTCAAAGGACCAAATTCAGACTATGATTTCTTATCTTAGCTCTAAGCTTCAGACTTCATCTGCGGAATCCACACCTGATAAGACTTGTTCTTCAACTTCAAATTATGTACCTGTCATTTCACAGATTTCAGGTAAACTTCTGGATCTATATTCTAAATCCTATTTACGACATGCTTATTTCTTCTATATCTACGGAACCATCAATGTCTCTTAGAGCTTGGGTAATAGATTCAGGGGTTACACATCATGTCACTCACAATAGAGAACTTTATGTAGAATATAGCAATTTAGATAGAACCTTTGTTACTCTTCCTAATGGTTACACTGTCAAGATAAAGGGCATATGATTCATTCAGTTAACTGATGCTATCTCTCTACATGATGTGCTTTATATACCTGAATTTAAATTCAATTTGATCAGTGTTAGTGTATTAACAAAGACATTGCGTTCTAAAGTTAGTTTCACTTTCGATAAATGGTTTATTCAAGAACTTACACAGGAGTTGATGATTGGTCAAGGTAGTCAAGTTGGCAATTTATATGTCTTGGATTTCCATGAGTCTGATCATTCCGTTTCTTTAAAAGGTACTACTACCATCTATTCCTCTCCACCAGTCTGTTCTAGTGTCGTAGTGGATATAAATACATGGCATACGAGATTGGGTCATCCATCTCAGTCTAAAATTGATGTGCTTTCTGATGTACTGAGTTTGAAAATGAATGCAAAGATAAATAAAACAGCATCTCATGTTTGTCACATTTGTCATTTGTCAAAACAAAAGCATCTTCCATTTAAATCCACACAAAATATCTGCAAAGCTTCTTTTGAATTGGTTCATATAGACACATGGGGTCCGTTTTCTGTTCCTACTATAGATGGTTTCAAGTATTTCTTGAAAATTGTTGATGATTATAGTAGAGCCACTTGGATCTATTTGATGAAATTTAAATCGGATGTCTTGCATATATTTCCTGGTTTTCTTGCAATGGTTGAGAATCAATATCAAACAAAAGTCAAATCTGTTAGATCTGATAATGCTCATGAATTGAAATTTACTGATCTATTCAATGAAAAAGAAATCATTGCATATCATTCTTGTCCCGAAACACCTGAACAGAATTCTGTGGTAGAGAGAAAACATCAACATATATTGAATGTAGCTAGAGCCCTATTGTTTCAGTCCAATGTTCCTTTAGAATATTGGGGAGATTGTGTATTGACAGCAGTATTTTTGATTAATAGATTGCCAACCCCTGTTCTAGAAAACAAGTCTCCTTATGAGAAACTAACTAGCAAAACACCAGATTATCAATCTTTGAAAATTTTTGGTTGTTTATGTTATGGTTCTACATCTCCTAAGCATAGACATAAGTTTGAACCTAGAGCTAGGGCTTGCATTTTCTTAGGTTATCCTGCTGGTTACAAAGGGTATAAGCTGCTAGATATAGAGACACATGCTGTTTCTGTTTCATGACATGTCATTTTTCATGAGGATGTTTTTCCTTTGGTTTCCTCTAACATCACAGATGTTACCAAAGACTTCTTTCCTCATTTTCATTCTCCTACTTTCTCTGATGATCATTTGCCTCTTGTGCAATCATCTTCTGATGCACATCCTCATCATGATGTGTCATCTTCCGAGACTTTGGTTCCTTTTGAATCTAAGTCTCATAGACAAAAGAAACCATCTAAACACTTACAAGATTTTCATTGTTATAATAATACTAGTACTATCCTATATCCCATTACAAACTATATATCTTATTCATACATATCCGAGCCTTTCCGTGCTTTCATTAATACTATCACCAACACCTTTATCCCACAAAGATATTCTGAAGCCAAGGATTTTGAGGTGTGGTGTGAGTCAATGAAGGTTGAACTTGGTGCAATGACAAAGACTCATACATGGAGTGTTACTGTTTTGCCACCAAACAAGAAGGCAATTGGTTATAAATGGGTCTTTACAATCAAGTATAATGCAGATGGCAGTATTGAGAGATATAAGGCCCGTCTAGTTGCCAAGGGTTATACACAGCAAGAAGGTTTAGATTATAAAGAAACTTTTTCCCTTGTTGCTAAACAATCCTCAGTGCGTATGCTTCTATTACTGGCTGCCAAGATGAAATGGTATGTGAGTCAACTTGATATCTCTAATGCTTTTCTGAATGGTGATCTTGATGAAGAAATATATATGAAGATTCCTCCATGAGAGTCTTTACCACCTAATGTAGTGTGTAGACTTCACAAATCCATTTATGGCCTTAAGCAAGCTTCCATGCAATGGTTTCTTAAACTCTCCTCTACTTTTCTTAGCATGGGATTTGAGAAATCTGTTGCAGATCACACTTTATTCATCAAGTTTAAATCAGGCATCATTCTTGGAGTGTTGATTTACGTTGATGACATCTTGATCATCAGTAATAATGATGATGTTGTGACTGAGTTTAAGGAAGCATTGAAGTCTCATTTTAAACTGAGAGATCTTGGTCCAGCAAAATACTTTATGGGATTGGAAATAGCAAGATCCTCTGAAGGAATTTCAGTTTGTCAACGGAAGTACTTCTTGGAATCGCTTTTGTAGGTGTATGCATACCCGTTCTCGAGGCAAGGACAACCTAGTTCAAGCACGGGACGACATTCACTTATTTGACCGCGAGGTTCGAGCAAGGAAAGCACGTGTGAGACAACATCAAGTCGAAGACAACATGGAGAACTTCGAAGAGGTTCCACTTGGGAACGTTCATGACAATGTGGACAACCTTTCTCACCAAAGGTAAGGTGGTAATGGAAACCACCACGGCCAAGGCGGGAATGGCCACAACAACAACCCACCCGCCCAACACGTGAGAGTTCCAAACCACCCTCCTAGAGCTCAAAACGTAGTTGGCGCGGGTGATGCCGAGAATGCCCACCGGAATTGCCAAGGAATCCAAGCTTCCCCGGTCGAGAACAATAACTTCGAGGTCAAAGCCACTTTGATTAATATGGTGCAAAACAACAAGTTTCACGGATTGGCCATGGAAGATCCTCTTGACCACATCGATCAATTCCATAGAATATGTGGTCTAACGAAGATGAACGGTGTCTCCGAGGATAGCTTCAAGTTGAGACTTTTCCCCTTCTCTCTCGGTGATAAGGCTCATCAATGGGAGAAAAGCCTTCCTCAAGGCTCGATCACCACTTGGGATGATTGCAAAAGAGTTTTTCTTGCCAAATTCTTCTCCCCTTCAAGAACCGCAAAGTTGAGAAACGAGATCTCTAGTTTCACTCAACGAAACCATGAGTCTTTCAATGAAGCTTGGGAGAGATTCAAAAGCTACACCACCCAATTTCCACACCACGGATTCTCGGATGCCTCACTTTTGAGTACATTATATTGTGGTGCCTTACCAAAGATAAGGATGTTCTTGGACACCGCATCTAACGGGAATTTATTGGCCAAACAAGTCGATGCCGCAATGGAGCTAGTCGAGAACCTTGCTCAAAGCGACGACACTTATGGTGACGACTATGACCGCGCCACAAGAACCACTAGTGACGTTGATGAACAAAAGAGGGCCAAAGAATTGAAGAGCCTCAATGATAAGATTGACAAGCTTCTCCATTCCTCTCAAAAGCATGTTCNCCGTGCACTCGGTGTGGCCATCCAATGTCGATCTTCAGGGCATCTACACTGACCCGTGCACTCGGTGTGGCCATCCAATGTCGATCTTCAGGGCATCTACACCGACCCGTGCAGTCGGTGTGGCCGTCCAGTGTAGGTACAGAAGCTAAGCACCGGACCGTGCCATCTTCTCACACCGAGTGCATTGTTCCGTGTTGCTGTCACGACCTAAGATCCGACCGGGTCAATACGCGGTTTGTTCCGGGTTGACCCGGTCGCCCACCTTTTAGTATAAATACTTTCTAAACCTAATTTCATACTTATGTATTTTCTAATGCTAAAAATCTCTCTAAGTGTGTTCTAAGTATTTTGTAAGAGATATCTCCTTTTGATTTATGCAATTTGAGTTCTAGTTCCTTAAATCTCTTCATCCTATATCTTCTTTCTTAATCAATTCATCATTTAATCATGGAATTTTTCATGTTCTTCATATGATTTGTTGGATCCATCATGATTAGTGAGTAGTCTTTTAGGATTTGGGGATGGGTTAGGTTTAGGTTGATTCCTTGGATGATTTATGATGCTTAGGGATAGATTGACATATTTCCTTTCTTGATTAGTAATCTTAATGCTAGATTTGCTTGAGAAAGCTTGCCTAGATCAAAGGGACATTTCACACCCACAAGGTGTTCGATGAAATGCCTAGATGAACTTGTCAAGAGATATTCATTCATAGCCTATGAGAGTAGTTGTCTAGGGTGTTTATTTGGTTGGTCTTGAATGTTTACACTTAATGTTTGCTAATTAGTAATTCACAAATGAGAATTTGATCTTGGATTAGTAATTAGCATGGTGATTAGTATCTTGAGAAAGGATTAGTCACATTTAATCACCATTGCCTAGGGATTAGCTTTGTTTGAGAATTGAGCATCATGAATTAGCCATGGATTCACTTAATTCGATTACCTCATCCTTGATTTCGCTTTTGTTTATTGAATTTCACTTTGCTTAGTTTGTTATTTCATAATCTTGTTTAGTTCGCTTAGTTCATTAACTAAAACACAACCCTCTCGTTTAGCTTAACTTAAGAAGTACCTTGCATTCTTATTGCCTTGAAATCTCGCCCATTTGGATTCGATACCTCATATACTACATGGTATACTGAGTGATTGACTCAAGGACTTGCAAAAGTTTATCTATCAATTTGGCGCTGTTGCCAATTGGGTTTAGATTTCAACATTAAGATTTTATATCTTCTTGAGATTAAGCCTTCTTTCTACTTTTGTTACTAATCTCTTTCACTTTCTATTACTCTCTCTCGCTTTTGTAGGTGTATGCATACCCGTTCTCGAGGCAAGGACAACCTAGTTCAAGCACGGGACGACATTCACTTATTTGACCGCGAGGTTCGAGCAAGGAAAGCACGTGTGAGACAACATCAAGTCGAAGACAACATGGAGAACTTCGAAGAGGTTCCACTTGGGAACGTTCATGACAATGTGGACAACCTTTCTCACCAAAGGTAAGGTGGTAATGGAAACCACCACGGCCAAGGCGGGAATGGCCACAACAACAACCCACCCGCCCAACACGTGAGAGTTCCAAACCACCCTCCTAGAGCTCAAAACGTAGTTGGCGCGGGTGATGCCGAGAATGCCCACCGGAATCGCCAAGGAATCCAAGCTTCCCCGGTCGAGAACAATAACTTCGAGGTCAAAGCCACTTTGATTAATATGGTGCAAAACAACAAGTTTCACGGATTGGCCATGGAAGATCCTCTTGACCACATCGATCAATTCCATAGAATATGTGGTCTAACGAAGATGAACGGTGTCTCCGAGGATAGCTTCAAGTTGAGACTTTTCCCCTTCTCTCTCGGTGATAAGGCTCATCAATGGGAGAAAAGCCTTCCTCAAGGCTCGATCACCACTTGGGATGATTGCAAAAGAGTTTTTCTTGCCAAATTCTTCTCCCCTTCAAGAACCGCAAAGTTGAGAAACGAGATCTCTAGTTTCACTCAACGAAACCATGAGTCTTTCAATGAAGCTTGGGAGAGATTCAAAAGCTACACCACCCAATTTCCACACCACGGATTCTCGGATGCCTCACTTTTGAGTACATTATATTGTGGTGCCTTACCAAAGATAAGGATGTTCTTGGACACCGCATCTAACGGGAATTTATTGGCCAAACAAGTCGATGCCGCAATGGAGCTAGTCGAGAACCTTGCTCAAAGCGACGACACTTATGGTGACGACTATGACCGCGCCACAAGAACCACTAGTGACGTTGATGAACAAAAGAGGGCCAAAGAATTGAAGAGCCTCAATGATAAGATTGACAAGCTTCTCCATTCCTCTCAAAAGCATGTTCATTTTGTTGAGGACAATGAGGACAACCAAGGTTATAATGATGCGGTTGTGGATGAGGCTACACAAGAAGAAGTGAATTATGTTGGCGACCAAGGCGGTTTCCAAAGGGGTGGATTCAACAACAACTACCGTAACCACCCTAACTTTTCTTACCGGAACCCAAATGTGGAGAATCCACAAGATCAAGTGTATCCTCAACAATACAAAGGGAATCAAGGTGGTCAACAAAGGAACTTCACTTCTCACCAACAAGGTCAAGGTTCCAACAACCAAGGCTATGTTCCCAAGAACACTTTCCAAGGGAATTGATATACTCATATTTTACATGTTCTAGCATACATTTCACTTAGAGTTTTGTGTCATTTACATGCATAATCATGGTTTTATCTCGCATTTTTGGTCTTCATTAGGAATTAAGATGTTGTGCATTAGGTCCTAGCATGTCTCGCATGTTTTGGAGTCTTTCCTAGGTACTTGGAAGCACTTTGTGAGGATTGGAAGTCACCAAGCCAAGTTGGATTGGAGTTGGGTGCAAGAAGAGATGGCCAAGGCAAAAACAGCAAAAGGAGAGGAGTGTACCGACCCATCCTGGGTCAGTACGATGGGTCGGTATGGAGACAGAGGGTTATACCGATCCACAACACATTTTTGCACCGACCCAGAATCGATCGGCGTACCCTCCCAGAACTCCGAGTATTCAAACAGCACGTTTCCAAGTGATTCACACCGACCGATCCTGGATCGGTATGGAGACAGCAATGAACACCGATCCAAGCAGGGATTCATACCG
The DNA here is from genome assembly GCA_002933915.1 of Eutrema heterophyllum. Classification (NCBI taxonomy): domain Eukaryota; kingdom Viridiplantae; phylum Streptophyta; class Magnoliopsida; order Brassicales; family Brassicaceae; genus Eutrema; species Eutrema heterophyllum. Next base: position 1,355,934 of record PKMM01011241.1, read on the forward strand.
ACCGGCACCAACGCACAAGGAAAATTAGTGCCGACCCATCTTGGGTCGGTACTAATCAAGCGATACTAATTTCTGCCGGCTAAAAACCATACCGCGCACGATCCAGCACATCCCGCGTTCGACCAGACTCCGCTTTAGCCGGCTAACTCCGCATCCAGTTCCATTCGACCTACACAAGGACGATTAGTTCCGACCCATTCTGGGCCGGCACTACCACACGACATTAACCCAGCGTTCGAGCAAGTTCACTTATGTCGGCTAAAACTAGTCCTACATCGACCCGATCCTCACCCTTGTCGGCTAAAAACTCTTCCCGCATGACCCAAGCGCACCAATGCCGACCTGTCTTAGCTCGACGTTACCCGACCAGTACAAGGAAGAAATCTGTACCGATCCATTTGTACCGATCTAGAATGGGTCGGTACAGACCTCTAGAATCAGCAAAAACCCAGTCTTGGCCGGGTCAATACCCGGTTTGTTCCGGGTTGACCCGGTTCGCCACTTTTTCTATGAATACTCTTGAAACCTAATTTTCAAGAAAAACTTTCTTATTTCTAGAGTTGGGTTTTATCCCAAACTCTTCTTATGATTTTGGAGGGATTTTGATTGTTCTTCATACAAATGCCACTCTAGAGAAGATTTCTTCACCCTTATCATTATATTAATGCATCTTCTTTATCTTTATTTCTTTTTCTTTTATGTTCTTCATGTTCTTTAGACTTTAGGGTTTTTGTTGGATTTTGGTTCGCTTGATTTTTATGGGTTGATGATTGATTTGTGATGCTTAGATTCTAAATCATTGCTTTCCTTTCTTTCTAAGTGATCTTAATGCTAGATTGGGCTTGAGAGAGTCAATCTAGATCTTTGGGAATTTCACACCCACAAGGTGTTTGATGAAATTCCCCAAAGAACTTAGAAAGAGATAAACATTCTTAACCTATGAGAGTAGTTGCTTAAGGTGTTTATTGGTTGATTTGAATATTGATCTTAATGCTTGCTAATCATTTCATCACAAATGAGAATTTGATCTTGATTTAGTGATTAGCAAAGTGATTAGTGCCTTGAGAGAGGATTAGTCATAATTAGTGATCTTAACCTAAGGAATAGCATTGATTGTGTGTATTAGCATCGTTAGTCAATTGTCTTGATGATTAGATGATGACGATTTAGGTTACATCTTGTTAGATCCTTCACTTAGGTTGATCTTAAAGCTAGTTTTGGATTGAGAGATCAAAACTAGAGCTTAGGCGTTTCACGCCCGAGAGGTGTTCGATGAAATGCTTGAACCAAACCTTTTGTGAGCCTTTCATGCCTAGCCAATGAGAGTTGATGTCTAGGGTGATTAGTGAACTAAGTGGAATTGGAGATTAAAGCTTGTTAATCATCTTATCACAAACGAGAGTTTGTTCTTGATTTGGTGATTAACAAAGTGATTAGTGCCACGAGAGTGGATTAGTCATAATTGTGAATTCCATGTTCTAGGATAGTGTTTAATTCAATCTAAATCATCATTGTTTGTTCATTAATCATCTTCTTGATAGTTAATTCATTTTTCCAACACTTCTAGCCTTTGTATTCTTTCTAGCATTTTACATTCTTTGTTCAAAAATATAAAAACCCAAAACAATCGCTCTAGCTTAAAAAGTTCTTGCATTCCTAGTGCATTAATCTTAACCCCTATGGATTGACACCTCTTATGCTACAATGACAAGCATAGGGGAATTGATGTGAACATAATAAAAATCCTTTATCAGGAATCAAGGCGGGTTTCAAGCTAAGGCACCCTTCACGGCTCCTCCGGGTTTCCAACAAGATTTTGTCCCTCAAGGTCAAGCAACTAAGTCTAAACCGCAAGAGCTTGACTTGAATACCATGTTCCAACAACTTCTTAAGGGACAAGCGGAGATCAACTCACGCGTAGATTGCTTTTATAACGATCTCAACTCCAAGATTGAGACATTGAATAACAAGGTCAAGCAAATGGAATCCAAGGGAGTCGCCTCTTCATCGCGACAACAAGGTCAATTACCGGGCAAAGCCGAGGCCAATCCCAAGGAATATGCGAATGCCATTACGCTTCGAAGTGGCAAGGAACTTCCCCCTAGAGAAGCCCCAAAAGTCGATGAGGACATCGATGTCCAAGTTGGGGGAGGGGGGAGACGCTTGAAACCGAGGATGTAGTGGTCGAAGATAGGATTTTGGGTAATGAAGACAAGGGTAAAGGAGTTGAGATCCAAGAGAAGACCAAGGAGAAGCCCAAGAAGAAAGAAACTTTGTTCGTTCCACCGCCATATGTACATAAACTTCCTTTTACGGGACGTTTCAAGTAAACAACTATTGGAAAAGTACAAAGCGGTGTTCGATAGGCAAATGGAGAAGGTGGAGCTTACTATGCCTTTGGTAGATGCGTTCTTGCTTGTACCGCAATATGCCAAGTTTCTCAAAGGCGCCGTAAAGGAAAGAGCCAAGGAGATGGAGTCTATGGTGATCTTAACTCATGAGTGTAGTGCCATCATCCAAAAGAAAGTGGTACCCAAGAAACTTGAAGATCCCGGTTCCTTCACTCTTCCATGTGCTCTAGGCCCGCTAGCATTCAACAATTGCCTTTGTGATCTAGGGCTAGTGTGAGTCTCATGCCATTCTCGGTTGCTAAGAGATTGGGCTTCACAAAGTACAAGGCTTGCAACATCTCTTTGATCTTGGCGGATAGAAGCGTGAGAGTGCCAATTGGGTTGCTTGAAGACCTACCGATCATGGTTAGAGACTTCATTGTCCCGACGGACTTTGTTGTGCTTGAGATGGATGAAGAGCCTAAAGACCCACTCATCTTTGGGTGGCCGTTTTTGGCAACCGCGGGAGCTATCATCGACGTGAGAAAAGGGAAGATTGATTTGCATTTAGGCAAGGATGAGGTTCTTGAGTTCAACATCAACGATGTCATGAAGAAGCCCATAATTGACGGTCAATGCTTCTACATTGAGACGATGGATGAGCTCGCGGATGAGCTACTTGAAGAGATTAGTCTTGAAGATGGGTTGCAAGTGGCTTTGACACAAAAGCATGGGAAGCATAGGTATTTGAGTGAAGCAAGCGAAGGGTATGAGCTACTTTTGGACTCACACAAGCCGGTTAATAGAGAGACTATGTTCATGAGTTAGGTAGTCAAGTGACTAATTGTGGAGATGGTTCAAGTACGGTTTCGGTTCAAGAGAGCTTTGCTTTGGGAGTAGAGATGGCCGCGGGAGGAGCTAGCAATGGTAAGTCTAGCATGGATGACGATTGGAGCGAGCTCAAGGCCCCTAAGGTGGACCTCAAGCAACTTCCCGTTGGGCTAATGTACGCTTTCTTAGGTCCTAACGAGTCATACCCGGTCATAGTTAATGGAAATTTAGATGAGAACGAGTTATCCGGCTTATTGCACGAGTTTCGGAAGTATAAGAGAGCCATAGGATATTCGTTTGACGATATCAAGGGCATATCTCCTACGCTTTGCACTCACCGCATACACCTTGAGGATGAGTCGAGGACCTCCATAGAACACAAAAGACGGTTAAACCCGAATTTGAAAGAGGTAGTTAAAAAGGAGGTCCTCAAACTTCTCGATGCGGGGATCATATATCCGATCTCGGATAGCACATGGGTTTCCCCGGTGCATGTGGTTCCCAAAAAGGGCTGGATAACCGTGGTAAATAATGAAAAGAATGAATCCATACCTACTAGAACAATTACGGGGCATAGAATGTGTATTGATTACCATAAGCTTAACTCCGCATCTAGGAAGGATCATTTTCCCTTACCATTCATAGACCAAATGCTTGAGAGACTTGCTAATCACCCGTTCTATTGCTTTCTAGATGGTTATTCGGGATTCTTTCAAATTCCCATCCACCCGAATGACCAAGAGAAGACGACATTTACGTGTCCTTATGGCACCTTTGCTTATCGAAGAATGCCGTTTGGACTATGTAACGCACCTGCCACATTTCAAAGGTGCATGATGTCGATCTTCTCGGATCTAATTGAGGAGATGGTTGAGGTCTTCATGGACGACTTCTCGGTCTATGGCTCCTCGTTCTCTTCTTGTTTGTCCAATCTTTGTAGGGTGCTAAAAAGGTGCGAGGAGACAAACTTGGTGCTAAATTGGGAGAAATGCCACTTTATGGTGCGGGAAGGCATCGTGCTAGGACACAAGATCTTAGAAAGGGGTATTGAGGTTGATAAGGCGAAGATGGAAGTGATGATGAGTCTCGAGCCTCCAACTTCGGTCACTAGTGTTCGAAGTTTCTTGGGACACGCGGGTTTCTACCGTCGGGTTATCAAGGACTTCTCAAAGATCGCGCGACCTCTCACACGGCTCCTTTGCAAGGATGTGGAGTTCAAGTTCGATGAGGAATGCCTCGAGGCATTCTTAGAGATCAAGAAAGCTCTTGTGAGCGCACCTATAGTTCAAGCCCCAGATTGGGAACTACCGTTCGAGATCATGTGCGACGCGAGTGACTTCGCGGTTGGAGCGGTTTTAGGCCAAAAGAAGGACAAGAAGGTTAATGTCATCTACTATGCAAGTAGGACGTTGGACGATACTCAAGCAAGGTATGTGACGACGGAAAAGGAGTTGTTAGCGGTGGTATTTGCTATGGAGAAATTCCATTCATATGTGGTTGGCTCGAAGGTCATAGTCTACACGGACCACGCGGCTTTGAGGTACATACACGCCAAGAAAGACACCAAGCCAAGACTTCTCCGGTGGATTTTGCTCTTGCAAGAGTTTGACATGGAGATTGTAGACAAGAAGGGTATTGAAAATGGGGTAGCGGACCACTTGTTTAGGTTGAGAATTGAAGACCTTGTTCCAATAGACGACAAACTTCCCGAAGAAAGTCTTATGTTGGTGAATGTCTTGAGGAAAGGAATAGAGGCCGTGAAGAGTCTTGAGAGTGCAAGTGGATTGCAAGAGGAGAAGCTACCTTGGTTTGCGGATTTGGTGAACTACTTGGTTTGTGGGAAGGAGCCGCCAAACTTGGATGGTTATAAGAAGAAGAAGTTCTTTCATGACGTCACGAGGTACTATTGGGATGAGCCATTCTTATACAAGTTGTGTTCGGATGGCTTATACCGACGGTGTGTCCCGGAAGAAGAGTTTAATGGGATTTTGTTTCATTGTCACGGTTCATCTTATGGTGGTCACTTCGCTTCTTACAAGACGGCCACAAAAGTTCTTCAATCCGGCCTTTGCTGGCCAAGCCTATTCAAGGATTGATATATCATGGTTTTTACCCCTTTTAAGCCATGATATAAGCCCGTTTTATAGAGTCTTTATACTATTTTGTAGTGTTTTAGAGTCTTTTACAGGTTTTAGCACGTTTGGAGCATAATTGGAGATATTGGAGCTTTCTTGAGCATTTTGGAGCAAAACATAAGTTCGTGTAGCTGAGTACCCGATTTGAAGCCCTTGTATCGACCGACACAACCTGGTGTCGATCGATACTGACACCATGAAGAAAGGAATGTGACTCACTGCCCGAGTATCGATCGATACCACTTATGGTATCGGTCGATACCGTCGTCCATGGAGAAGGAAACGCGACTTTTTACAAGTCTGGAGAATTTGCACCTTGGTCCAGAAGGCTTTATTATTTACAATTTAGCCCAAAACGTGTTTTAGCATTATAATTAGGTTTTTCAGCCACTTTTGCTGGATTAAGCTTTATTTTACTCTGGTTTTTGGAGAGACAACTCTGAACTCCTGTTTCTTATTGATTTATTTGATGATCTATTCAATCATGTTGTTTTCATTCTCCATGTCTGAGTAGATCCCTTGTTAGGTTCAGGGTTCTCATAAGGATTTTCTCTGAATGTTAGGTTAATTAGTTAATTAGGATTCACCATCTGAATTAGTTCTTCACCATAGGTTGTTCTCATAGCTAATTCTAGGTTGACGAATCTAGAACTTAGATCTTAGGATAATTGATTAGGCACGAGAGTGCGATTAATTACCTGACAGAACCTAGGGTGAGCAAAATAACTATTCGCAAAGAGATTTGGTTTAGTTGTTTTGTGAACAAATCAAACTTGAAATAAAAGCTGGTTTAGACTTTAGGATTCGCAAAAAGATTTGGAATTCTAGGATTTAGACTTAGATAGTTTTCGCAACGAGAGTTGGTTAGCTATATTTTAGTGATTTGAGTTCAAAAACCGCGCTAAATCTGAATCTTGTTAGTTAGTTTATCTACATTCATTGAATTCCTGAGAAATACCCTGAGCCTATCTTCTTTCCAATTGAATTACAACTTGTTTAATTTACGTATTGTTTTTGATTACATCTTTTGGTTTAGTTTAATTCGAATCTATATAATCTATTGCGTGATATCTAGAGTTCTTGTGTTCGACCCCTACATATACTACAACAACTGCTTTAGTACTTATAGGGTATTAATTTGAGCATATAAATTTGGCGCCGTTGCCGGGGACTCAATTTCGCCATTAGATTTTAGCCGAGAATTTCGACTAAGCTTGTCGGTATCGATCGATACTACCCAGTGTCGGTCGATACTCGTTGTATTTTTTTTTTTTAAAAATGTTTGGTTACTTACGTGCTTTAACTTTTGTGTTTCAAGTGTATGCCTAATCGCGAAACCAGAGAAACAAAAGCACTCAGCTAGTTAATCTTTCACTTGAGGAACTAGCACTTTTGGAACGCACAAACAGGAAAGCAAAGACGCAAGCAGAGATGAACAATCTAGTGGTTTTGATTCGTGACGATGCTGGAGTTTTGAGAGACCACGAGGGTCAATTGTGCAATGAGAGGGGGCAACGACTTGATGGAGATGGAAACATCATTGTCCCTCCAGCTGTTGTGAATGTTGGAAATGTTGTGGTTGACCGTGGTAGGATGATTGGTGAGTATAACAGGCCTGATCAGTTCTATGCCAATCGATCAGCAATTCGTCCACCTCATTTCCAGAGGAATGACTTTGAGCTGAAACCTGCATACTTCACTCTTGTGGGTCAGCACCCTTTTCATGGTTTTCCTCATGAACACCCCATGGATCACATTGAGAGGTTCGAGGACTTGGTCACTAACATCAAATACAATGGAGTGTCCAACGATTACCTCCTCTGTAAGCTTTTCCCATACTCTCTTGGTGGGGATGCAGCTTATTGGCTTAAGCAGTTGCCGCCTGGATCACTAACTACTTGGGAAGAGACTAAGAATGCCTTCCTCAATAATTTCTATGATGATGCGAGATCTGAGGAGCTTTGGAATAAGATCTCCCAATTTTCTCAAGGACCAACTGAGGCGTTTAAGGCTGCTTGGATCAGATTCAGATCATATCAGAGGGATTGTCCACATCACGGGTACACTAAGGTTCAGTTGCTGGGTATCTTCTTCAGAGGGATTGACTGGAGGTATCAGATGGCTTTAGATGCTGCGAGTAATGGGAACTTCAACACCAGGTATCTAGACGATGCTTATGTGCTTATTGAGAACTTGGCGTCTAGCAATAGCACCAAGAATGCAGACTTTGAGCGGAAGAAGCAGGCTGGGAATTTGAATGGATCGCAGATTGCTGAGGTTCAAGCTAAGTTGGATTCAGTACACAATCTCCTGATGGGTAAGACGAGGAAAGCTGTTCACTTTGCTGAAGAGGATGAAGTGAAAGGTGTTAACTACATTGGTGGTGCTGGATTTCAAAGTCAAAGGTATCAATACCCACCCCACCCACCCAAATCTCCAGAGAGCAAGGTTGAGTCTATGCTTGAGCAGCTTCTTCAGGGACAGCAGAAGATGACAGTGGATTTTAATGGGAAGATGGATGCTATGTACACAGACCTAAATGGAAAAATTGAAGCTCTTAGCATTCATCAGAAGAGGCTGGAAACTCAGTTCGCTCAGACCGCAGCAGCTGTCAAGGGAAAGATGGTCCATGCACCTAATGAGCACGTCAATGCAATCACCTTAAGAAGTGATGAAGAAATCGATCCAGGAGTGAAAATTGGCCTAATTGTAGGAAATTTCGTCGATCTTGACGATGAGGATTCAGAAATTCCCAGGGTATCGACCGACACCAGCCAGTGTCGATCGACACCAGTCCAAACACATGCCCGAATCGTTTCCAATCCACGAGTATTGATCGACACCCCCTGTGTCGACCGATACTGAGACCGAGATCCAGAAGCCTTGTATCGATCGATACCAATCTGGTATCGATCGGCACCCCTCGCAGACAGAGCCAGAAACTGTGAAAACACCCAAGATTGTCGAGGAAAGGGTTTACAAGCCTAAAGTGTCATATCCTATACCACCTAGACACCTCAGAGGTCCCATCTATGCAGAGAAGTTGCTTGGTTTTGAGAAGATGGTAAGGAAGATTCCCCATACGATGTCTTTGGAAGAAGCTTTGGAATACCGACATTTGCTTAGTCACTTCTGAGATTGCAGAGAAACTCTAGAAGAGATCCATGCACTCTTCATCAAGGCCAGAAGTCCACCACCTCCGATGAAACAGTTGATTAAGAGGGAAGACCCAGGAATATTCTCAGTTCCATGCTCTATCTCTGGAGTTAAATTCAAAGAGTCTATCGTTGACTCGGGGGCTGGAGTAAATGTCATGTCAAGGGCAATTGCAGAGAGATTGAAAGCTGATATTCCTCCGCCCAAGACATCCCTCACATACGCGAACTGTATCACCTCACTTCCATACGGTACAATCCCTGATTTGATGGTCACAGTAGGAGATTGTCTGGTTCCTACTGATTTTCAAGTTGTGGAGATGAGTGCAAGATCTATTACGCAGTTGATTCTTGGAAGACCGTTCATGGCTACGGTTGGTGCCATTATAGACACACCCAGCAAGAAAATCTCGTTCTCATACATTGACAAGGAGGTGTACTACGACGCCATTCCTACTAGAGGAATTCCCAGACGTGTCTCTTGCATCGATGTTGTCACATGAGAGACGTTGGTAGTTGATAATCGGGAAGAGCCTTCTGACAAGCCTAATACCATAGACGTTCTAGATAGTCCTTATGTCATCATCAAGAAAGACGTTAAAACAACTAAGGCAAAGAAGAAGGTAAAGAGCAAAGGAGTAAAATGTGCTCCCTTTATGACTTTAATCCCTCAGAAGTGTGATGGGGACTCGATTGAGTATAAGGTGAAGTGCAAAGGAACCTCAAAACCATTCTCCAAGGCTAGAATCATTCTTACTCCGGAGCTGAAAGAGAAAGGAAAGGAGGTTATAGAGAGCATGTTGAGTAGAACTCTGAGTCTGCAAGTATCTAGCTGTAGAACTTGCATGGGAGTAAGCTCTCAACCTCGCCCTGGCTGATCACCTGAGCCAAAGTCAAGCTAATGACTAAAAATAAGCGCTTGGTGGGAGGCAACCCACTGGTAAGTCTGTACATAAGTCTTTTGTTTTTGTTTTTGTTTTTGGTTTTATGGTTTTGTGTCTTGTGTTTCACGTTCAGCAGATTCAGAAGATCAGTATCGATCGACACCATCCACGCGACGAAGGAGCAGAAACTTGCTACGAGTATCGATCGATACCAGTGCTGTATCGGTCGACACTCATCACCATCTCGGGTAACTTCTTCGAATTTCACCAGTCCACTTAGTTGTTCTGATTTCTTTTACCAACACTAGACTAGATAACACTGGGGACAGTGTTGTTCAAGTCTAGGGGAGGTAGTCGCTGACATTGTGTTTGTTTTTCTTAGAGTCATTTGTTTTTGTGTCAAATTTGTTTTTTTGAGTCAAAACCTATTGGAGATTATGATCTTGTTATTGAATCTATTGTTCTGACTTTGCTTCTAAGTGACCATTGTTACAGAATCAGTTACAGATCGACTAATGAAAAATCCAAAGGTTGACCAGTTAACTATAAGACACACATGTTTCCAGCAGAGTTCTTTTAAAGCCTGAGCCAAATTTTTGCACTTCATCGACGTGGTTAGTATTCACAGAGCTTGATTCCTCATTCATATCTGACAAAGGAACCCATGTGTTTAAAGTAATGGTATCTCTCTCCCCTGTTATAAGTTAATAAATAAGAGCATAAAAGATGAAATGATTTTCT
>PKMM01011241.1:1367322-1377366 GCA_002933915.1 Eutrema heterophyllum
GGGTGAGCAAAATAACTATTCGCAAAGAGATTTGGTTTAGTTGTTTTGTGAACAAATCAAACTTGAAATAAAAGCTGGTTTAGACTTTAGGATTCGCAAAGAGATTTGGAATTCTAGGATTTAGACTTAGATAGTTTTCGCAACGAGAGTTGGTTAGCTATATTTTAGTGATTTGAGTTCAAGAACCGCGCTAAATCTGAATCTTGTTAGTTAGTTTATCTACATTCATTGAATTCCTGAGAAATACCCTGAGCCTATCTTCTTTCCAATTGAATTACAACTTGTTTAATTTACGTATTGCTTTCGATTACATCTTTTGGTTTAGCTTAATTCGAATCTATATAATCTATTGCGTGATATCTGGAGTTCTTGTGTTCGACCCCTACATATACTACAACAACTGCTTTAGTACTTATAGGGTATTAATTTGAGCATATCAAGGATGCGCATGCTTTCGTTTCCACTTGCGACGCGTGCCAAAGAAAGGCGAACATTGGTAGGAGAGATGAGATGCCTCAAAACCCGATTTTTGAAGTGGAACTCTTAGATGTGTGGGGGCATAGACTTCATGGGACCGTTCCCTTCATCTCACGGGTTTTGGTGGCGGTGGATTATGTTTCTAAGTGGGTTGAAGCCATAGCAAGCCCTACAAATGACGCTAAGGTGGTCATTAAACTCTTCAAATCCATCATCTTCCCGCGGTTTGGTGTTCCCCGGGTTGTGATAAGTGATGGTGGCACCCATTTCATAAACAAGGTGTTTGAGAGCTTGCTCAAAAGGCATGGAGTCAAACACAAGGTAGCCACACCTTATCACCCCCAAACGAGTGGGCAAGTGGAGGTTTCTAACCGGCAAATCAAGGCGATCCTAGAAAAGACCGTTGGAACTACAAGAAAAGATTGGTCCATGAAGCTTGATGACGCATTTTGGGCCTATCGAACCGCTTACAAGACACCGATTGGGACAACCACATTCAATATTCTTTATGGGAAATCTTGTCACTTACCGGTTGAGTTGGAGTACAAGGCCTTATGGGCGGTTAAACTTCTAAATTTTGATCTTAAGACCGCACAAGAAAGGCGTTTGATTCACTCCAAGAGCTCGATGAGATTAGGCTAGAGGCCTATGAAAGTTCAAGAATCTACAAAGAACGGACCAAGGCGTTTCACGACAAAAAGATCATGCGTATGGATTTTAGAGCGGGAGACCAAGTGCTACTATTCAACTCCCGGTTGAAGCTATTTCCCGGGAAGTTGCGGTCTCGATGGTCGGGTCCTTTCGAGATCAAAGAAGTGAGACCTTATGGAGCCATTGTTCTCGTGAACAAGAACGGAGAAGAATTTGTTGCAAACGGGCAAAGACTCAAACCGTACCATGCCAATGAAATCATTGAGGGGAGCGTCTCACTTCCTCTCAATGATGTTCCTTCCGCCTAAGCGGGTAACCAACGTCGAACTTAGTGACGTTAAACAAAGTGCTCTTGGGAGACACCTCAAGCTTACCCTTGTATATACTTTTAGGTTCTTGTTTTCTCTTTTTCGTAGTTCGTTTTGATGTTTTGCTAAGTGTTTCTAGGGGCTCAAGAGCAAAGGGGTCACGGTCAAGGAAGTTCAAAAAAGAAAGTGTGATCACCCGGGGCCGTGCACTCGGTGTGACCATTCAATGTTAGGGCAGAAAGAAATGGTGGTAAGCACCGGCCTATCACATTGAACGATGCACTCGGTGTGGAAGCAAGAACGATCTACACCGACCCGTGCACTCGATGTCCCCGTTCGGTGTAGCGAAAGATTGGTGGAGAAAGGCTCAGCACCGGACCATTCACTCGGTGTGACCATTCGGGGTGAGGCCAGAACGATTTGGTGCTAAGCACCGGTCCATCACACCGGACCATGCACTCGGTGTGAAGGAATCACACCGGATCGGCACACCGCACCTGCACTCGGTGTCCCCATTCAGTGTTGACAAGAATTTGAATTCTGTTGACCAGATCTATTCCAAAGGTAAGTGGTCCCCCAGGTAAGAGAAAAACCTATCTTCCCCACTTTTCTTCTCTCCATTTTCGCGGCCACACCATCTCCTCTTGCCACAATCAAAATCATTGATTCAAGTTGCTAAATTCTCAATTTTCTCTTATCTTTGTGGATCCACCAACGTTTTTCTTGATTAAGCACTCATTCCCAAGGTATTTAACTCATGCTTTCTTTAACTTGATGAGCTTGTGCTTAAGTAGAAATTTTGTGATTTTGTTTGAAAATTGCATTCACTTGTGCTTACACCTTGGGACTAGACTCGAAAATTGTTGGGTTTGGTGGATCTTGCGCTGAGTTGTGCTCATTTAGAGAAGTTTAGAGAATTTGAGATTTTGTGCTAATTTGAGATTAAAGGGTGAACCTTTGAGAAATTGATTAAATTTTGGAAACAGCCCGTCTTACCTAGAGAACTCTTGCCTCTTTGATTAGAATTTTGTAATTTTGATTAGAGGGTTTGGGATTTTGGTTTCAAAAATTTTATCATCTTGAATGCCCTTTGAGAAAAAGTTTTATCTTTGCTTCTTGAAACTCATGTGGATTTTGAGAAAGTTGTAGGAAACATGGCTAGAGAAAAGGCTGCACCAATACAAGCCAAAGGCAAGGTTCAACCAAGAAACAAAGAAGGGACCGTTGCAAAAGTATCCCAAGCCAAAGGCAAGGCAACACAAGCCACGGGAAAGGGAGTGAAAAGCTCCAAAACCGCGGGAAAGGGGAATGCAACGAGTTCAAAGACTAGTGGGAAGGAGCTTGCTTTAGTAACAAGCTCATAAGCTAAGGAGAAAGGCAAGGGTATTGTGCGTGAAGAAGAGGAGAGCTCGGAAGAAGAACCCGAAGAAGTAGAGCCAACCGTGGAGGAATACTTTGAGAAATTTATGGGGATGAAATTCGAGCAAGGGCAATTCGTGGATGCCAAGGCGTTGTAGAACATGGGCATTTATGAAGACGTGAGACATTCATGAGAATGAAGGAAGAAGCCCACCAAGCCCTAACTTGCAAGTTCCTAGCGACGCTAAGAGCAAGGTTCTACAGTTTGGGACATAAGAAAGCGGATGCAAGGACCGGGTTCGGAGTCCTCGAGTTTGATATTGACAAAACCACATACCGGGTCACCTTCCATGAGCTTTGTGAGATCTTTGGATTCAAAGAAGAAGGCACCTACGGTGAGCAATACTTCCATTATCCCAAGCGTGAGCTCCCACGCCTTTGGGACATAATTGCCTCCGGCGAGTATGAACCTGGCGTCTCCAAGAACGCAAGCATTCGAAACCCGACTCTATGGTATGTTCACAAGGCTTTGGCTCACATGTTCTACACCAAGGTAGAGATTGGCACTATTACAAGTGAAGAGATGGAATTGATTAGGCTCGGGTTGAAGCCTTTCCTCACGACTCTCCGTGACGGGAAAGAGTTTGTGGGCAATGAGAAGACTCCTTGTCTCGCCACTCTCTTGGTGAGACACTTTCTCTGTTACAAAAATTGGGCTTGGGACACTAAGGCGAAGAAGGCCGCATTGAGCATCGGTTGGCTTATAACGCCTATTCTCAAGGCGAAAGGAGTGAAGTTGTCGGGCAACCAAGAGGATTGGAGGTTGTTAGATGAATCTTACCTTGTGCGGACACGATTCTTAAAGGGGAATGCGGGAGGCAAGCTCGCCTACAATTGTAGGCTCCACCAAGCGCTGCAAGTGCAAATCTTGTTGCCCAACACCACCCTCACCAACCTCAAGGCGCCAAGGAATATCTTGTTCTATCCGCCCAAGGAGAATTTCTACAACCGGACCGTCGATGCACCCATTAAAGCTTTCCGCAAGGGAAAAGCCGCGACTAAAGACAACCCGAAGGAGCCCCTTAGTTCCGAAGATGAAGCGGCCAATGAGTCACCTCCCGAGTCCGTTTACGGTTGTGAACGATACTACTTCGATCCATATGACAGTGTCATGCCTACCATTGCATCACGTCAAGCTCACCACCAAACGAGACTCCTCCAACGTTAGTGCAAATGGCAAGATCAAAGCATGAACAAGATGCCAAAGGCGATAAAGGGGTTGAGGAAGACGGTGAAGACCATGGGGCAAACGATCAAAGAGCTCAAAGGGAACGGTGAGGACAGCACATCTAGAGCCCGAGAAGAAGAAGGCGGTAACTTGGATCTAAGCCACTCAATGCTTGAAGGAGGAACGATGGCACACGAAGAGACGAGCCACTTCTCGGCACGTGGAGAGAAAGCGGCAAAGAGGAAAGCCATGAGATCCCCTTCTTCATGTTCTAGTAACCCGTCACTCTCCATGGGGTCTTCATCCCCATCTCAAAGTTTCTAGGTACACTCCAAAACACCTTGTAAATAATTTTTAATTTTTCTTGAGTCTTGCATTGTATAGTCATCTTTGTCTTTTGTTTTTGGTTCTTCCTTTGAATTTATTTCACACCGAGACGGTGTGATTTAAGTTTGGGGGAAGGACCGGTTTCTAATCATGTTTATTTTGATCTTATTTTTCTATTTTGCATTTTGAGTCTCATGCATTCATGCATTCATCTAAGGCATAGTTTGCATTTCATGAATAGGATCGACTCTAGTAACATATAGGATGCATTGCACGTGCATAGAGAGCAATGATGACTTTTCCCTATAGGGTAGCACCTTAAGAATTTGATTCATCGCCCACGTTCGTAGTTGTTTGATGCACTTAGGCGAGTTTGAAAGTAAAGACGAACCATTTTTAGATCTCATGCTTCATCATACTTGCCTTGGTTGAAACAAGCTTGAATTGCATCCAACCCCATCTAAGTGATAACCCTAAACTTGACTTGCAAATATCGTGTTTATGCATTCTTGAATGAATTCGTGGATCACCATACACATACTTGGATAATCTTTCCCCTTTTCACCATTCTTGTTTATCCAAGTAGCCATATCCCATCATTGGAATGGTTTCCCCTACCTTGACCTTAACCTCCTTTCTAGCCATTGTTATTCGTGTGCGATTTGTGAGGCCTTCTTTCGAGCAAACTTGGCAAAAAGTGTTAGGTTTAGGGCGACAAGGAGGAATTCTCTTGTAGATTTAGCTCCATCACCACATAGTTAATCTAGGATTAGGCTAGCTAGGTTGGTGACTCTTGGTTTGACATGGGAACAGTTTAGGAATTAGGTGATTGGATTTTGTTTGGAATGATTCGGAGGAAAGATGGCATTGAAATTTATAGGTTGGTTGGTGCAAAAATCATAAGAATAGCTCTAAGAATAAGTTAGCCTCGAAAATTCAAAAAAATATAAGAAAACCGAAAAGGCCAAAGCAACAAAGAAGCAAAAGAGGCGACTACAAAAGAAGAAAATGAGAGCTAAAAACAATAAAGGAAGCACCAAACCATGAAGGCAAGGAAGAAGAAATCGATCCCCGGATGAGAAGAAAATGGAATGAAGGAACGAGAAGCACGTTTTGGGTCATAAAGGCAAAATGCCTTGAGAGAAAAGGGTAGTTTAGGATTGGGGTGCAACGGGTTAGAAGGAAATAGGTTAGAGACACTCTAGGCGTTTGGATAGATGAGAATTCACCCTTGTATGCATAGATTGCCTTTTACCTTTAGCATTTTGCTACGGTTTGCTCCTTCCATGAGAGATCCCTATATTTGATTACCCGTGCGTGACAATGAGATCATTTTCATCTCATAACCGAGTCCCTAGCCAAACGAATTCATTTGACCTTGTATAAACACGATTCACGGTTACACCATTAATCAATGTTAAGGGGTTGGAGAATAGGATTGCCTGTGTAGATTGGGGTTTGGATTTGATGCATGGTGAGATAGGAATGACTAACTCCTTTGGAGTAGACGCGCTTGGTGCATTTTAGAACTACAAACTTGGGCGATGAATGTGATTTCTTTTCGCGTTACTTGTGGATTTGAGCTCCCGCTCTCATATATCATCTTCCTCTTCCTATCTTTGTTTGCTTAAGGGCAAGCAAAAGATTAAGTTTTGGGGAGTTGATATTCTCATATTTTGCATCTTCTAAGCACTCTCCTAGCCTAGGTTTTGAGTCATTCGCATAGAAGGTTCATGTCATTTTCTTGGCATTTTAGTACTTAGGGTGTTGCATTAGGTCCTAGAGTGTCTAGCATGTTTTGGAAGTGTATCTAGGTACTTTATGGCACATTGGAGGTGATTTGGAGACATGGACTCGAGACCATTCGGCTTTGGAGCAAGGAAACGAAGTTAGAAGCAAAAGGGAAGATAAGGCGAGCACATTGCACCGTGCACTCGGTGTGGCCGTCCGGTGTACTCAGCCAAAGAAGAACAAGCGCCCAGCACCGACCCGTGCACTCGGTGTGGCCATCCAATGTAGATCTTCAGGGCATCTACACCGACCCGTGCACTCGGTGTGGCCGTCTGGTGTAGGGACATAAGCTAAGCACCGGACCGTGCCATCTTCTCACACCGAGTGCACCGTTCCGTGCACGTCCCGCCTTCCCTCTTTCTCTCTCGCGCCCAGCACCGACCCGTGCACTCGGTGTGGCCATCCAATGTCGATCTTCAGGGCATCTACACCGACCCGTGCACTCGGTGTGGCCGTCCGGTGTAGGGACAGAAGCTAAGCACCAGACCGTTCCATCTTCTCACACCGAGTGCATCGTTCCGTGTTGCTGTCACGACCCAAGATCCGACCGGGTCAATACCCGGTTTGTTCCGGGTTGACCTGGTCGCCCACCTTTTAGTATAAATACTTTCTAAACCTAATTTCATGCTTATGTCTTTTCTAATGCTAAGAACTTCTCTAAGTGTGTTCTAAGTATTTTGTAAGAGATATCTCCTTTTGATTTATGCAATTTGAGTTCTAGTTCCTTAAATCTCTTCATCCTATATCTTCTTTCTTAATCAATTCATCATTTAATCATGGGAGTAAACATGTTCTTCATAGGATTTGTTGGGTCCATCATGATTAGTGAGTAGTCTTTTAGGATTTGGGGATGGGTTAGGTTTAGATTGATTCCTTGGATGATTTATGATGCTTAGGGATAGATTAACATATTTTCTTTCTTGATTAGTAATTTTAATGCTAGATTTGCTTGAGAAAGCTTGCCTAGATCAAATGGACATTTCGCACCCACAAGGTGTTCGATGAAATGCCTCGATGAACTTGTCAAGAGATATTCATTCCTAGCCTATGAGAGTAGTTGTCTAGGGTGTTTATTTGGTTGGTCTTGAATGTTTACACTTAATGCTTGCTAATTAGTAATTCACAAATGAGAATTTGATCTTGGATTAGTAATTAGCATGGTGATTAGTATCTTGAGAAAGGATTAGTCACATTTAATGACCATTGCCTAGGGATTAGCTTTGTTTGAGTATTGAGCATCATGAATTAGCCATGGATTCACCTAATTCGATTACCTCATCCTTGAATTCGCTTTTGTTTATTGAATTTCACCTTGCTTAGTTTGTTATTTCATAATCTTGTTTAGTTCGCTTAGTTCATTAACTAAAACACAACCCTTCTCGTTTAGCTTAACTTAAGAAGTACCTTGCATTCTTATTGCCTTGAAATCTCGCCCATTTGGATTCGATACCTCATATACTACATGGTATACTGAGTGATTGACTCAAGGACTTGCAAAAGTTTATCTATCACTTTCACTCCACCTCCTTACCTTTATTGTGACAACACTGCAGCACTTCATATTGCTAATAATTCAGTGTTTCATGAGATGACTAAGCATGTAGAACTTGATTGCTACAAGACTCGTGAAGCCATTGATTCTGGATTCTTAAAGACCATGTATGTGAAGACAGGTAATCAATTGGCTGATGCTTTAACCAAAGCTCTGCATCCAGCTCCATTGCGAGAGTTAATATGGAAGATGGGAGTTAGTAACATCTTTGCACCTCCATCTTGAGGGGGGCTATTAACATGAATATAGTAGTATTAACATGAATATTGCTATATTAACATGTATATAGCAGTATTAACATGAATATTGCAATATTAACATGTATATAGCAAATGTATAGATTGATTTAAGGACTCTGGAATGTCCGGTTTATAGGTCTTAATTATGCTAAACCAGTTTGGTTATTTCTGATGTAATTGAGTCTGTTGTGTATATAGTTTGTAACAAACTCTTTTCTTCATTAATGAAAAATTCTGGGTTTGTTTACTTTCTCTCTCTAAGATGAAGAACACTAATACCTAACTAGCATTTTGAAACCGGTATGCATCTCTTCTTACACTTATTCAACTCGGCATATATATATATATATCGATACATGTTCGTTAAAATCGCCTTGTTATTTGTACCGCCGGTTAGATTGACTTTAATTAACCACAAGTGGTAATGTCGTGGTAGTAAAAAATTAAGGTTATAGCGTCACTAGCTCTTTCTTTGGATTTGATTTCTACCTCGAAGTTCTTTCAGTTTTGTTTGGCGAATAGTACTACGTTTTAGATTCATTAAAATATCTGAAGAATGGACTACGTACTCGACAATATTAATTGGGTTTCCGCCAGATTACCTTTTGTTATTAAGATATTCATTTGATATGGGCTTTCTACTTATTTATTAGTCTAGTGGATATATAAGTGGACCCGCAACAATAAGTTCGATAAAATCATTTATGTGACCGTCGGCTAAATTATCGTGTGAGAGGATTTTTGTGTATAAAGATGGCTACATATGTAAAAAAATTGGGAGAATGTAGGGTATGCATTGTTCATACAATGTTTTTTTATGATAATAATTGTTCATACAATGTTCCCTTTCGACTACGAAACATACACACAAGTCACAATGTCATGTTCGTAGTTACTGGTTAGGTATTATATTATCCGAGGAAATGAAACAGTTGATTTTTATACTTTTTTTTTTGGTTTTAATGATTTTATACTTTCCCTAATGAATCCAAAACATTATGTAAACTTTTCTTTTTGGGATTTTTGATATTTCACACTATGTAAACATTATGTATAGCTTAACCAATACGGCCCACATGTCGTTTAGGTTACTAAATTATTAAAAAGGAACTTTACATTAAAAAGCAAATACAGAAAAAAAAAAGCAACAAAAAAAAAAACTTACATGCAAAAATAATTTTAAGTTTATCCAAGGAGTATCCTAGCAATTCTAGTTAGTGACTGAAAAAAAGTTTCAAGCGATCACTGAACTATGAAATTCAACTCTATCACAAAGCGCAAAAATAAAAAGTTTAGCCAATCCATGGGTGCAATATGATTCGTTATATTGATTGTTGGGTAAAATACACCCACTACCCGATTATGTATACATTGGTATTGCCACCTCAGTTATTCTAATGGAATTATGATTTAATAAAGACACGTCATTTCTTATCCAGAGGAAATTAGGGTTTAACGTGGGCATATAAATAGAGGTCTAAAATAGAGAGAAGGGGAGATAGAAAAAACCTAGAGAATATTACTCTTAACGGTTTCGAAGAGCTAAAGACGATCGAAGATTCGACAGACTACATGCAACCGTTGAGAAAATTTGATTCGATTAAATGTAATTCAAACCGATGTTGTTTGAAGAGATAATATCTTATGTCGATTCGTAGAACTGTTTCAATTAATAAAGAGATATTATCTTATGTCGATCCGTAGAACTGTTTCAATTCGAATCGGTTAAATTTTCCCAAACATTGATCAATTAATAAATTTCCGAATCTTCAAAAAGACTTAATTAGCATGTAAGTTTTCATCGCTTAGTCTCTATTAGCAGTAGGGCTGTCAATTTAAGTGTTTACCCGCTCTTGAAATTGCCAAAAAGCGGGGCGGATGCGGGTCGGCATTTTTTGGAGATGCGGGTTTGCGGGTACCCGCATTTATGTGATTTTTTTTTCCCAATTGTAACTTGTGTTTTTATTTTTCAAACCCTAATTTTTTTTGTCTCTCTCTTTTCCGGTGGGCAACGGTGACTTCCTCTTTTTTTTTTTTTTTTTTCTCTTCTTCTCTTCTCTTCTCTTCGCTTGCTCCTTCAACGCTCTCAGCTGATTGATTCCCATCTTCTCT
>PKMM01011241.1:1378751-1428749 GCA_002933915.1 Eutrema heterophyllum
TTCTAAATCTAACAATTCTAAATCTACAATCTAATCACATAAACCCTAACAATAATATTATTGTACATAACAATTACATAAGAAATTCCATTCTAACCACCTAACAATACACAAAAAATTCCATTCTAACAACCTAACACTAATAAACCTTAAAAACTAACAAGATCTTAAAAAAAAAATAAGGAATTGAAAACTTACATATTTGGATCCATAGGAAATGAGGAATTGAGGATTGAAGAGAGAGATTTGAGAAGAAATCAAAAGAAGAAGAAGAGAGAAATGAGAAATTGTAAGGAAGAAGAAGATAGAAGAGAGAATCGCCAAGGAAGAAGAAGAGAGAAGAGAGAAGAAGCGTCAGAAGAAGAGAGAGAAAAGAGAGAAATGAGAAAAGAAATCGACGGTTTGTCGATATATATCGATTTCCGACGGTTTTATCCGTCGGATTCCGAAAATTATTTTCATTTACGCGGTTGATATTCTTGCGGTTTCGAAAAAACCAAAGTCCGTCGGAAATCCGTCGGAAATTTTTGACGGAATTCCGACGGATTTAGGGTATATTTGAGGTTTAGGGTTATGATTTAGGGATCCCTAATCTACATGTTTCATTCACAAAATAGTAAATTCATCAATGTTAAAGACTTTGAATGAGTTTATAACTTATACAACATCAAAACCTATACATTTCACATAAATCAACTATACCTTATACTATAACTTATACAAACACTTCTATCAAATTTTATAAATTCTATATAACACATTTTTTTTGAAATATGACATGTTCAACCTATTCTATATACATCATACAAGTGTTTGTAAACAATTTCCACAAAAAAACCTATACCATATACCCTAAACAACATTTTTGAAATTATCCGTCGGAATTGAGATTGAAAGTGAAAAACACGATGTAAACGTGTTTAAAACACGATGTAAACGTGTTTAAAACCTTATGCTCAATAATCCGTCGGAAATTTCCGACGGATTAAGTTACCCCGGCTAAAACTGAATCCCTCGGCTAAACCTGAAACCCCGGGTACTGAACCCCTCGGCTAAAACTTAATCCGTCGAAAATTTCCGACGGATTAAGTTACCCCGGCTAAAACTGAATCCCTCGGCTAAAACTGAAACCCCGGGTACTGAACCCCTCGGCAAAAACTAAACGCCTCGGCTAAAACTTAATCCGTCGGAAGTATACTTAGCAATTTGTTTTTTGATTTTCGGATTTGTTACACTTAGTAAATCAAATGTCTAAGTTTCTAGTTCCACATATCTAATATATTACACATTACACTTCAAATACAAGTACATATTTTACAATGCAAAGTTTATAATTAAAATTACTCCGAATCTGATGATGAGTAATCTGATTCTGCTAAATCGGAAGTTTCACCAAATTCGTCAAATTCTTCCTCTGAATCCTCAAATACCTGATCATCGGCATGTTCGGTGAAATCAACTACAAGGTCGAACTCAAGGGAATGGTCGATCGAACCTAAACCAGCAGAGTTTTGCTGGAGGGGTTCATGATCGGACATCCCATGAACCCTACCTCTCAGATTTATCGATGTGACTGTAATCTACGGGTCTTGCTTGTTTGTCACTCGAGGATAGGGAATATAGCATACATACACCATGTAATAAAGTCATATAACAATTTAGACATGGTAATGCAAAAATATATACTAACAAATAAATTAACATAAAAGAATAAAACTAACCTGGTCTGCTTGTGAAGCAAGTACGAATGGCTCGTATTTCTGGAGTCCTCTTCTGCTATGTAATGATGTAACACCAAATTGGTCGTGTCGCACACCGCTTCCTACTAATGGGTCGTTCCAGTCGCATAAAAATGCTACACATCTCAAACCGAGCATTCTCGGGTACTGAACACCGAAAATCTCACGTACGACACCATAGTATACAAGATCACTGGACTGAGTAGATACACCGTAATCTGAAGTTGTCGCACTCCTATCATCCCGAAGAATATTAAAAGCGTACCCCCGTGTGCTATACATAACATGTGACTGCACGTTTGCTAGTGGGAAGCGCAAAATTTCTTCTAACCACGTGGGAAAGCTTTGTCCGTTAGCCTTCTCTGTCGTCACCTGCACAAATAAATTAAAAAAATGAGTAAAAGAAATCATTCATTATATATGAAAGTTTAAAAAAGACAATTGAAATACTTACATAATCTCTTAACCAACATCCGAACTCTTCTTGTTTGAGCTCAATTAGCTCGTCCTCTGTTTTGTTCGGAAATGAAAAACGTTGATAAGCCATATACAAGCTGTGACATTGAAGCGATCACCACGTTAACATATATATATATATATAAGCAAGGACTTAATAAGTAATTAATAAATTGGTTCAATTTAATACCTCTCATATTCTTCAATTCCGTCGCAGTTTGTGAGAATATACATATGCAAATGATCCCGCGTCTGCGATGAAAGTCTCCGCTTCTTGCCTTTTCCATTAAGTCGTCCAATCTCTAAAAATATATGAGGAACATCGACCGGATAGAAAGGTAGTACGCCTCCGTCATCATGTCGAGCTGCTCTACGACTCTTCGTTTTGACTTGTGATGGAAAGTAGAACTCGGCAAAATGTGAAGTTTCTTCATTGATACTCTGTGCGACAATAGAACCCTCCACTCTGCTCAAATTTTTCACCTTTTTCTTTAGATGAAACATATACCGTTCGAAAGGATACATCCAACGGTACTGAACCGGGCCTCCACACTCTGCTTCTCGAGGGAGATGAATTGTTAGATGTTCCATAACATCAAAGAAGGAAGGTGGAAATATCTTCTTCAAATTGCAAAGGATTACAGGTATATTATCCGCAAGATTGCGGATACCGTCTGATGTAAGAGAGCGAGAACATATATCTCGGAAAAATGCACCAATCCCTGCAAAATATGGATAACAAATGAATAATTAAATATTAAAGTATATATTGTGTAAAATATTAACAAAATAATTTAATGATTGTACCTGCAATTGCTTCATGGACATTACGTGGTAGAAGACATGCAAATGCAAATGGAAGGAAGCGCTGCATCACCACATGGCAATCATGATTCTTCATCCCAGTAAACTTCCCTTCTCCATGATCAACGCAGTTCCGAAGGTTAGATGCGTATCCGTCCGGGAATCTAACACTTTCGGCAATCCAGTAAAAAAACGCGGCCTTTGAAGGTTCATCCAAACGAAAAGACGGGACCGGAGGCTTCCTGTTCCCTGTCACATGTAGTGCTCTACGAAAACAAATGTCTGGCAAGTCCAATTCATATTGTCCTTCGTCTTCCCTTGGACATTGAGAACGGTGTTCATAATGTTGTCGAAAAAATTATTATCAATGTGCATGACATCCAGATTATACCTCAGAAGATGGTCCTTCCAATAAGCAAATCCCAGAAAATACTCCTCTTGTGCCAATTATGTACGTTACCACAACCATCAACAGGATGATGCCCGTTACCACCACAATCAATGGTCCTATCTGCACCAAAATCTCTGAACTGATCCAACAAATACTGTCCATCTAACTCAGGAGGTGGACCATCAATTACTTTCCGGTTCTTCCTAAACAATGTGGTGCTCCGACGATAAGGATGATCGCTAGGTAGGAATCGCCTATGAGAATCAAACCAAGATGTTTTGCGTCCGTGCTTCAATTGGAACGCATCTGTGTTATCTTGACAGTACGGACACGATAACCTTCCGTGCGTTGTCCATCCTGTTAACATGTCATATGCTGGAAAATCGCTAATGGTCCACATAAGTACCGACCGCATGACGAAATTCTGCTGACAAGAAACATCAAACGCCTCAACACCTTGGTCCCATAACATTCGCAACTCAGTATTCAATGGTTGCAAAAACACATCAAGTGATCTTTTCGGATGCTCTGGTCCATGAACGAGAATGCTAAGGAACAACTCCCGTCTCATGCACAAAGATGGCGGCAAATTGTAAGGTGTTACAATTACTGCAGGCCACAAAGAATATTGTCTGCCGTGCTTCCCAAAAGGGTTGAAACCATCGGTATTTAATCCAAGGTATACATTCCTCGCCTCATACGCAAAGCTGGGATACATTGATTGAAAATGTTTTCATGCTCCTGCGTCTGACGGATGGGCGATTTCTCCATCTGTTGTATGCTCTTCATGCCATCTCAATGCTCATGTTGTGCGCTCTGACTGATATAACCTCTTCAATCTCTCTGTTAACGGCAAATACCACATCCGTTTATATGGCACTGGCACTCTTCCGCTTGTTTCCTTATACCGAGGTTTGCGACAAAAACGGCATGTCGAACGGTCTGCGTCCTCTCTCCAATAGAGCATACATTTGTCAATGCATACATCTATCATCTGATACGGCAATCCTAGATCTTGAAAAAAATTCTGTATCTCATAGTATGATGCCGGTGCAAGATTATCTTCTGGCAAAATGTCTTTCACAAAATCAGCGATTGCATCCACGCAATCCTCACTCAAATTGAAATCCGTCTTTATACCCATCATCCTAGTTGCAGTTGATAAAGGGGAATGTCCACCTCTACACCCATCATATAATAGATGGTTAGCAGCATCTAACATATCAAAGAATCCTTGAGCTTCTAAGTTAGGTTATTCTCTTCTATCTCCATACTCATCAACCGATAGTATACTTTCACGAAATGCATCGTTCACCATCTGAACATGACCTACGGTACTTTCTACTTCCATTGCAGGTTCTTCTAAACTAGCGTTATCCCCAATATATTGTTCACTAGTACTAGCATAATTATCCACCATTGTATCATTTTCTCCGTGATAATACAAAATCTTGTAACCCGGCATAAACCCATGACAATACAGGTGTGACTATACTTCATCTATCACGGTTAATCTACGACCCACAATTGGTACAAGGACAGTAGATTTTACCGGTTTTTTTGCTTTCTTCTGCGTACCCGCAAATGCCATGAATTCCTCCGTAACTAGGCCCGTGTCCGGAATTTGATGAGGCTTGTCCATCCATGATCGAAAATAATTATAAGGATCTGAGGAAGACATTTTCGTAAGGAATTAGATAAGAGATGTTTTTTGTTGTTGTTGTGATTGTAAATGAGAGGGTGTATACGTTTTTATAAGGAAAATTGTGCTTGTTTTCCGACGGATACAACGTAGATATTATCGATGTCGGCAACGATGTCGGCAAGGTCAACATCTGTCGAACATCCGTCGGAAATCCGTCGGAATTTGTACGACGGATTAACTTTTGTCGTCGGAAATCCGTCGAAAACGTCCGACGGATAAGGTTTTCCGACGGATTGTATTTTCGTCCAAATCCCGTCGGAAATTTCCGATAAAATTATGACCGTCGAAAATGACCATGTTTTCTTGTGGTGCATTTGGATGCAAACAAGTATAATAAAGATGAAAAATCATGCAAAACCATCATAAAGACTATGATGTCGTATGGAAGCCTTCTCACCCTTAGGTCTTTTAAATATTTGGCGGTTAATAAGAAATTGAGTTAGCTTTCATTTAGATATTCTCATATATTTACTTACATTCAAAGTGGTACGTTGAATGTAAAGTCTACATTAAAATACTGCTGAAAGTGATATTAATTTGGAAAATTTGCCTAGATAAGGTATCGAATAATTCATGTTTGTGGAAACTACAAAAGTTATATATAGAGAAATAGATTTTTTCATATTTTTTGTTGCAAAGATAATATTTCTACCGGTAACTAATTTTTTTTGCCAGTGGTATCCTTCATCAACGTGCACGGCTAAACGGTACAAGAAAATATGTTCTTGTTTACATTAAATTTTAAAAATATGCGCAACATATTTGTAGTATCAAAATCTATTTTTTTAATTCTTATATAAATGTATACAAGGTATTTATTACGTAATAACAACAAAAATTTAATAACGTTCCTTTACCACGGTGATTCATCCAGAATTTATAGGGTATTGGTATTATGTAGACGGTTACTGGAAGGAGCTTGACACTTTTTCAGAAATAGGTTGGTATTGTGTCCAAAAAGTAGTAAACGAATGTTATTAGCTAGGAGTAAGGAATATTCGTAGAAATCTATCTCCATTACACGCATAACTAGAAGCACTTATTTGGAAAATGCACTGCATGATTGCTTTATAGAAGACGGCGATAACTTTAGCAACAAACTGTTCTGAGCTGGGGAAGATGGTGTTTGTACCAAAGGAATGACATGCATTCTCATTACATTTAGAGGAATTTGGGAGGAGCAAGGAGGTTTTATCTTTTTTCTATATCTCACGTATTCCACGCGCAAAGAACGGCAGACAAGCTAACATGGAATGCTCGTGTCTACCCTTCTGATATTTCGTATGTAAACTCGGTGCCACTGGTTTGGAGTTCCGAACCGTTCTAGGTGTATTACTGTTGACAAAAAAACAAAAATTTTGTAACAATATATTATAGAAACCAATTTACAAAAAAATTAATGATGGTGGAGATGTGGTAGTGTTTATGACTACTGTATTCTATGGGTTGTTCCGTCAAAACATACAAAATATTTTAAACTAATGCGAGACGGGTTAAATGGACGGATTAGCCCGTTTCGATTAGGAAACATTAAAAAAAACACAGACCATTGCGAGACGGGTTAAATATATATATTTGCCCATTTTTATACTCATAAATGTGTAATTACATTCATATACAAAAATATAAATTCGATTATGAAAACATTATAACGGACAAAGATTACTCAACAGATGAAAAAATGAATATGTGTTAAAAGCCTCACACCTGCTATAAAGATAAGTGGTGGTTAAACAACATATTATAAAAATGACGAGAAACTGTATGAGTGGAAAGTCTGATTTAATTCACGTCCAATTTTGAAGTTTTAATTCGGTTTTTATATGATTGAACCACATTATTAGACCCAATGATATAAATCTTACTATAATATTTTAACTTAATAAATTTTTAAAATATTAGAAGTTAGTAAATATTTGTATTATTCGGTCCTTTGGTGGAGCGGTTAGGGTTGATAGTTTTACAATTGCGGTTTTTTGCGGGCTCGTCCACCAAAACATGCAAAATATCTTAATGCGATGCAATACGAGTTACATAGACAGAATAACTAATTTTATACTCATAATTGTGCGGTTGTATTTATATAAAAATAATTGTTAATTCGATTATGAAAGCATGTAATATATTTGACTGTTATGATATGATATTAGACTAATTCATATTCTTATTCTAAAAAAATTAAAATATAAAAATTGTTTTACAAAACGTATATCATATAACCTTTACAACGACTATTGTAATAAAATCAAATATCACAATATTATTTCAAAAATATGATCTTGTGTACAATGTGGATTTGAACCTAGTAACCCAGTAAATTGGATTTAGCTATGTTTTATTAAGCTATCATTTATGTTAAATGCCACGTGGACATGTAAGATAAAAAAAAATATTGTGGTAAGCCCTAATTGACAAACATTAAGAGTCATGGTAAAAAGTTGATGCACTTTTCTGACAAGTCTCTCACTAGTAAAATACAAAGCTATATTTGTGTTGAAAATATTTTATTTGATTTAATTCCAATGTATGAAACAATAATATATATTTTTCCAACTTTAATAATTAATCCAAGGTTAATTTGTTCAATAACAATTTAAAACATAAAATTAGAAAAAAACAATGTAAAACCGTTAATTAGATAACTTTCATTTATAATATTGAAGAGTAGATTGTTTCTATAAGGTAGATCCTGAGCTGAAACATGCCAAATATGGATTTACACTTCTTATTTTTATATAAAAAGTGAGCCTTCAATTTATAATCTTTCTATAGGCTATGGTAAGAAAACAATTTTTGGTCGAAGTCTATAGTAAATCTAAAGTGATATTTTCAAAGAATTTTTACAAAAATTATGAATTTTCTAACTTGCGGTCTTCTACAAATAAAGTTTGGTTACAGTCTCTACATAACTTTTTTTTTTATCTAAATAAAGTAATTTTTACGACACTAGATTTCTGTTAATAAATCAATACACAGAAATCAACCTTTTTATGATGTTAAAATTACAGTAACAAGATACAAATAGATATAACTCATTATAATATATATATATATTTATATGTTTGTTTAGCATAATATACATGCTAAGAAAATAACAATGTCATTCACATTGCTATAGCGATATTTGCATAAATAATTACAAAACAATGAACTACATAGTCAATATGAATCTACATGTTTTGGTTTTTATGATGTAATAACTTATTTAACAGTGTTAAAATAAAAACGACATCTAGCAAGAAATGCTCGTGTCTACCCAGTGGATATTACTTTTGTAAATTCGGTACCCCCAGTTTGGATTTCCGAACCGTTCTAGATATTTAGGCTGTTGACAAAAAAAAAAAATTACACATATTCTAATTATGCTTGTTGATAAATCATAATGTATACCAAGTTGGAAGAAAAAAAACTCCCAAAAGTTCTACGACACTCTTTCATCTTGGTGCAATTTAACTCCGATAATCAATTTCAGCAAATTATTGGCAAAATTCCGGCAAATTCACCTTCAGTTTTCTGTTATATTCTTCATCAGTTAATTTTCGCCCAAAGTTAATTTGATAGATCGAGAATTGTGGAGATCCTTAAAACTACTATCCCTCGGATGTGAACATGTTCCTATTCAACTCTAGTCAGAGACACGAAAGAGAACGTCTCAAAATAGTAAGAGAAATCTTGTTGTCAAAGGCCTTAACCCAGATCACCAAATCCCTAAATGGATGAAGAACATTTTTCCGTTGGCATGAAAGATGGAAAGAAAAGTTCATGGTCAAGTAAACGATGATGGAACTGTGTAATTCTTATTCAATACAGAGAATCATCTAATGTCAATCCTTGAAGGAGGACCATGGACTTTTAAAGACTAGATGGTTGTTGTTTATAGATGGACAACATGGACATAAGAGATTATTTTGGAAGAGTTGGGGAAGTTAACATAAAAGAACTAACTAGGGATAATCTTGCAGAGGTTTAGGTTCAATTTATAATGGATGTTAATCGAAAGTTAGTATTCAATTGTTATGTTGAGCTGGAAGCAAGAGAAGAACAAGTCTTACAAAGATTTGAGTATGACAAATTTAAGAAGTTATGTCTAAGGTTTGCCTCTCTAACTCACGAAAATATTGTGTGTTAAGAGATTATATTCCATCTTATGCTCCTTATTGTTGAGTTCTTGGAGCCTATAAACCAGCACAGAGAACAAGAGACGAGAAGTGAAAATGAAGAAATGGATGAACCTCAAGAGAAACATGGGATAGTAATACCAACACCTTGAAACTGATGTAATAATGCAGGCTGAACATGAAGAAGGAGCATGTGAAAATGCTACTAATGAGCTATTTCAGCTTGAAGCAACATCAGAGCTAATTGAGATCAAGTTCGCAAAAAACCAATAAACACATCTCCCTTCGTGGGAAGAACGAGGGCTTTCACTCATTATAAGAGAACCTGGTTTCTCCTCACATAGAGATTCAAAGCGTAGTGATATAGGATTGGAATCCACCAAAGCCTATGGATCACAAGATGTCAAGAGTTACAAGCTTTGATGGCAGAAGACGAATGACACTACATGGTTTGTGGTTTAACCGTGATACAATCGGGCTGAGAACCACTTTTAAAGGAGCATCCACGCGATGAAAAGAAGATCTCACGAGGCTAAACTATAAGGGGAGTCCGCTCAAAGAGTTTAAAACTCAAAACACAAAGACACAAGGCTTTGCGAAATAAACTTTACGTTTTACTTTATTTCAAAGATGGGTGTGTAAAAATGTTACAATGGACAGAGTTTTTATAGGCTCAACTCTTAGACATTTAAAACAATAAATCGGAAAATAAATCAACATAAATACAAACAAAAAAAAATCAATCAAATGCTTGATTGATATGGCCTTTAAAGTTCGATTTTTGGCCAAATGAGGAAAATGTGAGGTTCTTTGTATTTGGATAGCTTGGGCATGAAGTAGTGGCGTCTTGGAACATTTTGGACCATGTAAATGGTCTCCAAACAAGCTGGATCGAATAAATTAAAGAGATACATTCGTTGTACCAGATTTGACGTAATTGGCTCCGGATAAAGAAAGTTGAGGTGTTGCAAATCCATGCGACATCCATCCAAATAACATTTCATATGCTGCAAATCGTTTATTGTCCACATAAGCTCTGTACGCATAACAAAATTATGTTTTTCATAAAATATCATATGCTGGAACACCATGATCTTATAACTCTTAGAACTCATGAATCAAAGGTTACAAGAACACATCAGTAGATTATATTGAATTTAATAAACCAGGAACTATTACTTTGAGGAACAAAAACTCCATTTCAAGCACAAAACTAGATGCATATGGTAAGGTGTGATGATGATTGACCACAAATTCGCAATTGCATCAATACAACCCTTAGTCAAATTATACTCCATTTTTATGTTCATCTTTCTAGTTTCCATTGATAAAGGTGATATATTGGATGTGATACATCGAACATACTGATAGCATCAAAGTTTTAACCTCAAATGCACTCTACCACAAGTGTATGGCTTGTCATTGTAGCAAATGAGAATCGTATCTGCTATAAATTGGCTAAACACACCTAGAATACATGAAACCTATTAAGCTAAGAAAATAGAGATTGATTTGTTGTCTAATGATCCTAATTGTCACTAATCAAAAGCAATCAAGACAATAAACCCACAATAAAGAACTAAACAAGTTGAATAACGATTAAACAAACAAACTCTCGGAAAAAGGTAATTGACTCGGGTAACTCTTAGCTAATTGATGATGCTCAAACAATCAAACAATACTAATCATTGGGCCTTAGATCACTAATTTAGATTAATTAACTTCCATGACATTAATCTTATGCTAATCATGCAATTAACAAAAATTATTGTTTGTAATCAAATGATAAGCATGCATTAAACACATGTCTAAATAACCATTAAACACCCTAATCATATATTTTCATAGGCTATTAATGCAAAACACTTAATAGGTTTGGTTGAGGAATTTCATCGAACACCTTTCGGGTATGAAATTCCCTAAGTTCTAGATTAACTTGGTCTACACTAATCTAGCATTAGGAACCCCTAATAAGCAATGATCTTAAATGATATAAACCATTAATCATAAATCAACCTTGAGTTACCCTAATCTACCATACTCATAGATTCAAAGAGAACTACTCACTAATCCCCATGAAAACAAAAATACCAATGATGATAATTTGTCTAATCATGACATTACAAGAAAACACCTCGATTTACGACAAAAATTATGGTCGGAAACATTCTGACAAGATTCCGACAACTGGAGAAATTTCTCTGAATTTTGTCGGAAATTTCTGATGAAAATCCGTTTCTCAGAATGTGGGAGGAACGTTCCGACAAGATTCCGACGACCGGAAAAATTTCTCGGAATTTGTCAGAAATTTCCAAAGAAATTTAGTTTCTCGGAATGTGGTAGGAAGATTCCTCGGAATTTAGTTGGAACATTCCGACCAAATATGTTTGTCGGAAATTTATCGGAAATTTGTCGGAAATTTTTCGACAGAAAACCTTTGTCGGAAACTCGTCGGAAGTCTTGCCGGAAAATCTTCGGAAAATATTCCCGACAAAATTCCCTTAGTAGGCTTTGTCGGAAGTGGTTTCTATATATATACCACCACCATTCACGTCTCCAACTCCAATTATTCTTAAGAACAAAAATATTCTGAAAAAATGTCTTCAAACAATATTTTTAAACGCGAGAGTGGATGTACAAGCGTTTGGATGAAGACTGGAGAAATAACTTCAGAATATAAGGCGTGTCTTACCGAATTTATAAAGTTTGCTACCGGTCAACAGATCACACGTGAATATGGTAAGATGAGTTGTCTTTGTCGAAAATGTGGGAATGAGAAATTCATTGAAGTATATACAATAAGGAATCATTTGTTCTGGAAAGGCTTTACACATGGGTATTATGTATGGTTTTCGCATGGAGAAGATTTCGGTTGTATGCCAAGAACAAGTCGTGCTACAGGGTGAACGTGTAGGGAAATAATATATTATTAGGAATGTAGATGAAGGTCATTCAGTGCATAGGAACAAGATAATGTTGTACATATGGTAACATATGCGTTTCGGGAAACCATTGAAACTAGCAACGTGAAGAGATTAGAAGATACACAAGAATTTAAAAGAGAGACGCAAGAAATTGAATAAAAATAAGAAAGATTCTCATACCAACTTGTTTAAAACCTTAAAGAAGAAAGAAGTTCAAAGAAAAACAAAACTTAGTTATTTTACTTTTTGCTAGAATTGCACTTTCAATCGACCTCCCAATCGACCAGCTGCATGATCAAACCTGGCAGGAGAATTCCAATCGACCATATGCCTGATCAAACCTGGCAAGAGGATTTCAATCGACCAGCTGATCGACCGATTGGTTTCTTCCTGTTTTCGACAAAAACTTTTGATCGACCTCCTGATCGACCTGGAGGTCAATTGGGCATGTTCCTTCTCCTTTTCATGCTTATCTTTATTCTCTCTTGGCCTCTAATCCTTCTCCAACTCCAAGATACCTTATAACATGAAAAATATGCAAGATATGCAATGCTAATGCAACATATACAACTGTAACACTCTAAAATGCAAAATATGGACATAAATGACTCAAACACACCAAAGTGATCTCTAA
The DNA here is from genome assembly GCA_002933915.1 of Eutrema heterophyllum. Lineage (NCBI taxonomy): Eukaryota > Viridiplantae > Streptophyta > Magnoliopsida > Brassicales > Brassicaceae > Eutrema > Eutrema heterophyllum. Next base: position 1,391,523 of record PKMM01011241.1, read on the forward strand.
ATGACATGAAAAGTGATAAAACCATGCAAAACAAGTATCTAAAAAAGGTCTAAATCTTACAAATATCACATACTATATATAAGAAATTCTCGCTTCTGAGTTCAATTCCTCTACTACATTTTTATCATCCATAAACGTCAAAATATTTTTCCGAAACGCATATGTCACCATCCCAATAATATTATTTTTTTTCCTACGTATACTAGCTTGTCAAAACTTAATCTGCAACATATTCACTAGTAGTAAATAAAGTATATGAATCTTCTTCATGCGAAGACCATACAAAATAATTCAACCTATCTTTTACATGTGATTTATACATCTTGAATGTTACGAAGTTTTACATTCTTGTAACGAGTACATGGACAAAACATCTTACAAACTTTCTAAGGTATCTCCTGATTTGAGACAAATCGCGTGAATTATACAAGTTCATCCCCTGAACTCCCTAGTGACTTCGCATGTTACTGAATATGATGTTTGTACATCCATTCTCGAGTATTATATAAATTTGAAGATATTTTAGATGATTTATTTAGATTATCTCTTCTATGTGTAAGTGAGAAGGCAGAAGAATATATATATATATAAGAAATATTTTGACCGATGTAAAAACGGTTAGTAATGGTTATATTCCGTCGGAACCAATTCTACATGTCATAAATTTATGACCAATTTCGAATGGATTTTTGAATCCGTCGAAAATCGATCAGAAATTTCAAACTAATTTTCGACAAATTTAACCTACATATTGAAAAATTTTCCAATCGATTCTTTGGTCGGGAATCGACTTGGTTTTTTTATTATGTTATTCACATTGCTATAACATATTCACATAAAGAATAAAATATTAAACTATATAGTCACCTTCAATATACATTTATTATATGTTGTAATAACTTATGTAAGATGTTAAAAAGACAAATGAATCATCACTACAAGAAAACAAGGACTTTGTGACCTACAAAAACGTTTCAAAGTGGTCGCAAATGACTCATGTCCGACTCATTCGGGACAAAAAAAGTAGTCGCACAAATTTCGTCGCTAAATAAATTAGTCGCAAAACATAAGCCCCTCTGCGACGACAAAGTGACTTTGCAATGTAGTCGTATATGAACGACTAATCTGTGGCACCCATTATCAGTCGTAGACTAGATACTAACTGGTGACAGTGTTTTTAGTCGTAGATTACAGACCGCAAAGGTAAATGGTAATTAGCAACTAATGAAGGATGGAATAAAAAAGTCACAAATTGGTCTATACATGTTGCGACTAATTTAGGACTAAGAAGCTGAAGAATGTAGTCGCAAAGACGTCAAACTTAAGCAACAAATTTGCCACATCATTGTTCTTGTTATTAGTCGCAAATTGGTGGCTTAATTGTTATAAGGGTTGCAACTGATTTGCGACTACCAGTAAAAAGCAAAAAAAAAATTAAAAATTAAAATTCTATAAATCCGATTCAATATCCAAAAATTACCAAAAATACCAAAAAAGAAAAATAAATATCCGAAAATTACCAAAACAATCCACCAATCAAAAACCAAAATATCCAAAAACAATCCACCAAGCAAACCCATGATCAACAACTAGTTTTTTGATCCATTTGTGGTAGTCAGAGAGGGTTCAGTGGTTGCGTCGTTTGCTGCGGTTGTCGGAGATTTAGCTGCCATAAACGATGCAAACCCATGATCATTGCTTCGTAAGTAACTAATGAGAATTTTTAAGCTTGCGATCCGACCTTGAGCTAGCTGTTTCTCCTCATCACGTCGAGCATTTTTTGCTTCTTGTTCGGCAATCCTACGTTGAACGGTTTGAAGTTGGTCATGCATCTCTAGAATTGATGACGAAGTAGAGCTTCCATGACTCTCTTTTGCTTTCCCATTCTCAACAAGCTCTCTAATTTGACCAAGCCCAAAATGATTTCCCTTGTCATCCGATTCGGTGGACTACAAAAAACAAAAATGATTAGAACTTGCAAAACATAAATACATGGGAATCATGAATACTTGCAAAACATAAATACGTTACGCGTTAGCCGTTCTGCAAAGACAAACGGAAGCAAACATTCCATAAATACATGGCAATCGTGACTCTTCATTGCCGAAAACTTCCCACCATTGATGTATGCACAACTAGCTAATTCTGCTACATAGCCGTCTGGGAATTTAACCTCATGTTTGACGCATTCTTGTAAGTTTTTTTCGCTATTGCAGTCAATCTAAAAATAGGAATGGAGATCTCCCTTGACCATCAACATGCAACTCTTTTCGAGAACAAAATCTTGCAATATCTAATCTTGATCTGTCTTTAACATTCTTAATAGTATACATGATGTTATTAAATCAATTCTTCTCTATATGCATCACGTCAAGATTGTGTCGTAGCACTAAATCTATCTAGTATGGTAACTCCCATAATGTGCTTTATTTATGCCAGTTCCCATACCCATCTTTATTTTTTCATGACCATTTCCACCGCATTTATATGTTTTTGGTGGTTCGACATGCCTAATACGCTCTTATAAAACTTGTTCACCAATCAAAGATTGAGGTGGGTAGTCGTCCAGCACGTGCTTTCCCCTCAAAAAGTTTGTTTTGTTCTTCCGTAATGGATGACTTCTAGGAAGAAATCTTCAGTAACAGTCAAACCAACATGTCTTCCTACCAGTCAGAAAATAAAAAGCATTTGTATCATCAGACAATATACCATATGCCGGAAAATCGTTTATAGTCCATAGAAGAACATATTTTAAGTTGAAATTTTGATCCAATGACACATCATATGTGTAGCACCCTAACCCAGTTTTCATTAAAGAGCTGGATTATTTTGCGCATTTAACTTAACGGATTCGCGTTTGATTCGATTAGACAAGCCACTTATCGAGCATAATAAGTTTAGCGAGGTTCAAACAGAAACTTCAATTTATTCAGCGAGGTTCTAGTACAAATATAAGTTCGCTATAAGTTATTACATCTTGTAACTAGACCAACTACCCAACGCGCCCATCCATCAACGTCCATCATTTGCCCCGCGATCTGGTCAGACATCACCGCTAACAACACGGTTAAAAACAGGTTCTGCATCCAAACATGGAGGCATAAGCAACAGAATTGCTTAGTGAGAACGATCATTCCGTCTCACCAGGCTACAGTCCAGAAAACGCATCAGACTTCGATTACACAGCTAGACATGCTTATCAGACAGATCCTAGTCGAGTATAATCATCCACGCCTACCGACAAATCCCAGATCCGGATTGCCGTAGGGTGAATCAATTAACACGGTTAGCAAGCAGACATTGAATATGATAAGCAATCGGAACCCACAAGCAAATAAGCAACATAATCTAGGCACGAAACGACCCTAGAACAGATAACCCACAGTCATGCACTCACCTTAGGACTTTCGCGGACTCGATACGGACAGACTCTCACACCTCTTGCGCTACGGATCGCTTTCTTTCGGCTAGAAACGACTCCTCTCGATCACCACAGACTTCTCTCTCGTTTTCCCTTCGAAAGGTCTGCCAAAATAATGAATCCCATACCGCGTATAAATAACCAAGAAAACGCGTCTATGACGTCATCCATGACGTCTGCCAGCGCATGTTATGACTCACCTAGCCAGCGCACGCGATGACTCACATATGCCAGCACATGCTGTGACTCACGTATACCAGCGCACGCAAGGAACAGTGCACCTGCCGACATACTTCGATCGATCGATCCCTTCGGTCGTTCGACCCATCGATCACTCCGTCGACCGGTCGTTCGCTCCATCGACCAGGTCGACCGTTCCTTCGACCAATCGACCAAAAACTTGCCCAGATCGCCGAAGGTCAGCTTTAGCCCGATACTCACCCAAGCTTACTACTTTCCTCGGCTAAACTTAGTTCCCACGAACATTCGGATTCCCATCGCTGTTTCTATCTTTCCCTCATTAGGCAGAGTAAACTGAACGCGGGTGTTACAATATGCCTCTGTTCCGATAGACCACCACTCCTTTAATTTGTCGATCAGTGGTTGAAGAAAAACATTAAGACTAGCTCGTGATTTGGTCCAGAATTCAAAATCTTAAGAAACAAATACTCTACGTTCATGCATATTTTAGGGGGCAAGTTATACATAATCATGATCGCAGGCCACAACTAATGATTTTTTGACATACCAAATGGATTAAAACCATCCGTACATAATCCTAAATAAATGTTTTACGTTTCTTCAGCAAATGTAGGAGGCAACTGTTGGAAATTCTTCCACTCTACCGCATTAGATGGATGACACATTACTCCATCTTCTGAATAATGCTCAGCATGCCATCTCATCGATGATGCAGTCTTTTATGATTGGTACATTCTCTTCAATCTACCACTAGTATAATTTGCATTAGCATGATTCGTTCTTAAACCCCCAACCACATTATAATCTTCACCATGTTCAGACCAAAAAATAATGTTGCATAAATCCTGTACTATACAGATGATTCCAAATTATGTTCTCCGAATTTTTTTTCTGATTTGACATTTTAAACATGGGCAGCAAAACTTACCTCCACTACTCTGCGCATATGGCTGACTATTAGCCATATTCATGAATTGTTCCACCCCTGCCACGAATTCTTTGGAGATGATATTTGTGCGTGGATCGATTCCGTTATACATCCATTCTCGTGATGAATTTCACGCATTGTAGTTATTTGCCATAATTTTTTAAAATTTTGTTCTCTCTCTTTTTTTTGGCCGAATTTCTCTCTTTTTAATGTGATCTTGTGATTGTGGTAATAAAGAGGTGAGAGCGATGTCGCACATTTGTGACTCATATGCGACTATCTTGTAGCCATCACAATTTTACCACCTTTGTGCGACTTGTTTACGACTAATTTGGGACTAAACCGACACATCACTAAAGTTTGGTATCCCAATTAACTTTCTTATTTTCACGTTTTTACCAACTTTTCCAGTAACTAAATTGCCACCAAACTATAACGAACGTCATAGGTTGCAAAGTTGTCGCAAGTTTGAGATGCGTTTGCGACTGCAAATTGCGACCCCAGTTGTAGTCGCAACTAAGTCTTAAATTAAGACTACTTTTCGACGACATCTTCTCAGTCGAGGATTGGTTGCAACCTAGTCGCAATCGTCTAGCGACTAACACTTTGGGTCGTAAATTTGCGACGATATAGCCTATGGCAAAAATGTAGTTGCTAGTCAGTCATAAAACCGTCTTCGGAATGTCGTTATATTTAGCGACCGAAAAAGGGTCGCATACAGTAGTCCCAAATCAATTGTTTTCTTGTAGGGCATGTATTCTAATTATGTTTGTCAATATGTCATAATGATGCCAATTTACATTTACTTGTAACTCGTGAACCTAAAATCCATAAGCCAACTTCAAATCTATTAAATCATGAGATTGTTTTGAAATCGGGGTAGAAAACTGGATTACCGAAATTTTCGGGAAATACAAAATAACAAAATGAATATGAAAGAATTATAATATATTTTGTTGTGTGAAAGTTAATATACACTATTAGTTTATCTAGGGTCGATAAGAATCTTTTAGGAGAAGTATGCGAAATTCTGAAATTGAATCTTGGGGATGGAAAGAAGAATTAATTTATCATATAAGTTTCTCACCCGCAAAAACTATAGAGCTTAAGATCTACAGCTTAAGTAAAAAATTCATAGTACTAATAGATTAAATATTTTAATGAGACTAAAAAACAACATAGGCAACACAAGGCTCTCTTCTCGATTACTAGGGAAATATAGAATCTTATTAAAACCCTAACCAGACAAATAGAAAAACGGAAAGCAAACAGATCAAGTTCCAAAGCCACTTCATAGTGCCCGAAAGAAGTCGAAGTAGTATAATTAAGCATGTCATGTGGCCTAAAACCATAGGGTTTGGTGTTAACCCTCCCAAATTATTGAAGCTTCAAAATATACATTTGTATATAGAATAATTAAATTATGTAGAAGTTGGAATTTTTACTGCGAGTGATATTCTCCCCAGCTTAAGTAATTACACATATGTTATTTTATTCTCACTGATAAGGTTACAATCACGAATGTTATTGCCACAATAATTGATGTTCACTTACAAAAATGACAAACGCAAATTTTTTTTTTTCCTAATCGGGACCCAAGAAACTGAATGTATCACGAATCAAATCTTATGACCACTAACCAATCAAATTATCTAAATACTGTTGTCATTTACTACCTAACCAATCACTTGATTAAATCAAACAATTTTGATTGGTTTTTATCTTTATTTTTGTTGCTCGAGACTAAAACACATGCATAATATTGGTTGTACGTCCTCTTTTATAGAAGTTCTTGAACACTTCTAATTCTTCTCATTCAGTTTTTTTTTATATACTAATCAAGTCTGATCGATTGATTGATCTTTTATCAAAACAAAAAAAATCTGATCATTGATCTAATGATATACAATTGCTATATATGTATATTCTCTAGCCACTAATTTATCTTCTTCTTCTTTTGTTGAAGTATCAAATTTATTATTCAACAAAAATGTAGCCACTAATATACTCATGTAGTAGTAACCGATTTTCGATTAGAGCAGAACTTATAATTATGACAAATACCACACAAAAAAATGTCTAAGGTTTCATTTCGAAGATGTTTACGAAGATTTATCAATTTTTCAAAAAACAATTTATACAATGGATTTATGAAGATGTATAGTAAACTTAAAAAGGTTTCATTAACTTTCCTAACTGTGTTTTCAAATAACATTTTTGGAAATAAATAAATAAAAGAAAAATGTGGTAAGTTTTATTTAGTTTTTCATTTTTTTTTACGGCATGTATATAGGTTTTATAAAAACCAGAGCAGGTTATAAAACCAAAAATTTGGGACTATATATGCCTAAAATATTTTTGTGCCCGGGGATCAAAGCAGATGAAATTAGTTTTTTTTCTTTTGTTGATGATAAATATAATTCCTTTGTTAATATGATCATTTTTTTTTTGTAAATAAATATGATATGATATGATATTATATCTATTGATGTGTGTTTTTTTTAACATCCTATTGATGTGTTTTCATCAGATTTTTTTAGTGATGAATATGATCATTGTTTACACGACAAAAAAAATGGTTAACACGTTTTCATGTAATAACAAGCTTCCAAATACCAATTTAAATTAGTAATTTAACTTAAGCATATCCAAGTACAGACAGCCATCGACCTCATTAAACATGTATACATATATATATGTAGAGGTGTGTGTGAGTGTGCGAGGATGCATGGGCATGTGTGTTCGTCTTCTCCACGTATATACGTACATGTACATTAATTCCATGCATCGGTTCAATGTATGAGGTCATTTCCAAGAAACTATCAGTTTAATGAATGTGATTTCTAGAAGCGCTTGTCTATGTGGTTAAATTAACTAATACTCTTATATCAATAAATAATAATATTCCACACTTTACAAAGTAAGTATCGTTTTTTTAAGTGTTATTTTGTTTTACCAAGAGTATTATTTTTCTTTAAACTATTTTTCTTGTTTTACTAAGAGTAGCATCTATTTTCTTGATGCAATTTTTTTTATAAAAAAATTAGTTTTATCTTTTTGAATATAAGTTATCGGCTAGAAAGATTTTGTTTTATATATGTAAATGCATTGTTGTGAAATTGCAAGTGAACGAACGTTTTCGAAGATTTTTTTACTCACCATGTGATTTTTCTTTGTGTGTTGTCCTCACTTACGTGGTACCCAAAATCATTTCATGATAAGTCATACATCTTTAAATCGGTACAGTTCAACCATATTTAATTCTAAAGTTTTCTCTAAATAAAAGATTGAAAATATAAATGCATTTTATTGACCAGATCAATTCTTTTAAGCTTCTTCATATGCACTATCATATACCAAAAATCGGGATGTTACATTAACCATGATGAATTTGTACATTGTTAAACAAAGAAAAAGAGGGTGAGACATATACTTTTTTTTGTTTAGAATTTTCTTTCGAGGATGTCAAATATTAAAAATAAACCCTAAAACCTCTTTTCTATAAACACCAAACCCGATACAATTGTCTTAACCATAATCTCATTGTAATATTTGATAGTGGATTAGTGGTTTTTATTTGATGAGGAATTGATATATTATTTTAGGTTAGAGATCGAAATATCATTATATTTTATACCAGTGGCAGACCCACTAAGGAGGAAGGGAGTCATGTGACACCCATTAAATCCTTATATAATTATTTTTGTACATAAAAACGAAGAAAATCAGTAATTGGTAAATGTGGTTTATTGAATAATTTCTGAGTTCGCCACCCATTACAAAAATTGATGAGTAGACTCATCAAAAAAAGACATTCAACCTAAAAGAATTAGTCGGAAGTCTGGATCATCTTTTCGTTATAATAATTAAAAAAAACTAAAAAAGGACAGTGACAGCTACTTTTTCAAACATAGATACTCATACGATACGGTCATTGACTATCTTGCGTTGGTTAAAAAAAGAGAAAACTTGTTTATATGGTGAAAAATTGACCACCCAATTTCTTTCCTTCCTTTAATACATGAGAGCTTCTTTTTGTGACCAAGCGATTAAACTGAGTTCCTTTTTTTTTTTTTTTTTTTTTTTTGCGGCACATGTGTTCGTTGAATCAAGGATCATAACGAATTAATACTTTTTTGCAAGTAGTCTCCTTCAACTGTCAGGATTAGAATTCGGGACTTGGTGCATAATTTATATGCTTCCTAAATATATCATACATGTATACTCTCGCTTGAGCCATTTGTGTTTTTTTTTTTTAAAACATTCTTGAAACGTTAAATCAAGATTTTTTTTTAACACCAATTGAAATCAAGATCGCGTCAAAACTTGATTTTAATTCAAAGTTTTGGCCGACATGAAATCATAGAGGTTACAACTTTTTTTTGTTAAAGCAAAAAGTTACAACTTTAGTTTTGCGCCTATAATCCAACAAATACAATATACGTTGAGTTTGTATGTGTTTGCTTGGCTTCTTTCAAAAATCATTCTTGAAGCATTTAAGAATCAAGTTTGCGTCTATAATTGTTAAGATTCCATTCTTGAAGCATTTAAAATCAAGGTTTTTCTTTCTGACACTAACTGAAATCAAGGTTGCGTCAAAATTTTCATTTTTCATTCAATTTTTTGGCCCACATGAGAATCAGAAAGTTACAATCTCCTTTAGTTTTGCTAAAATCTAAGATATGCAATAAACGTTGAGTTTGTATGTGTTTGCTTGGTTTCTTACAAAAAAGGTTGACAATGTTGGGTTCGTGTCGTACTCTTGTCTTCGTGCCAGTTGTCTAATGGAAAAATAACAAAAGTAAAAAATTAAAAAAGAGGAAAAGGACAAAAAAATGAGAGGCAACCAGTAAGAAACTAATAATTGCATAAGGAAAAAAAAAGAGAAACGAATAATTGCCAAAGAAAAAAAGAGTAATAATTAAGAGAAAACAAAAAAACTGAAAGTAACCCATGTGGTTTTGTGCACACGTGCAACTCTATCCTCTCTTATTTTTCTTAATAGATGTATAATAATTAATTGGGTTAGAAGATCTATTTTTCCTTGAAAACTTCTATATAATAACACATTAATACAGAGTTTAACCGTAATTTTATTTTTCCATCATTTGAAAGTTCGAATCCTATTTCCCCAAAATTAAAGTTCAAAATCTATTTCCCCACGAAATCAAAGTTCGAAACCTATTTTCTCACTCACAACTATTTAACTCGGTTTATTGTATACCAATTAAATGTAAACCGAAAAAACCAAAATTAACCCAATTAAGATCCGATTCAACCCCAAAACCCGATTACAACCCGAATCAACCCCTAAACCAGATTATAATCCCACTCGAAACCAAATTTTTCTTGATGAAAAAAAAAAAAAAATTCTCTCACGACAACTCAATCGCGACCCAGATTCCTCCGGCGACAGGCTCTCTTTCTTCCTCTCTTTTTTCCCAGTTATTGCTTTTCATTTAATATTTTTTTCTTGGGTTTCTCAAAATTTATCGTAAATCGATGAATTTGATGTTTTTCAGTATCACCCATCTCTGGAATTCACAAAATTCCTCGGCTTTCCTATGATTTTTCTGGTGGAGAATTCATAAATTACTTGATCTCTAAAGTTCACAAATTGATTGGACACAATCGCGTATGGGCTGTGAATCCCGATAATTCCTCTGGCGATAATGGTCCGCCGAACAAGAAATCGAGAGGCTCTCTGTCGCCTTCATCCGCCACTACTTCATCCTCCGCCGCGAGCAATCGAACCAAAGCGATCGGGAAAATGTTCTTCAAGACGAAGCTCTGCTGCAAGTTCTGTGCCGGGACATGTCCGTACATCACGAATTGCAACTTCGCTCACACCTTGGAGCTAGGAGCTTCGCCGTCCACCACCGAATTGGCATGAGATCGTGGCGGCTCACAAGGACAAGAGATCCGGTTCGGGAACACCTACGTGTGTTGCGGCTGAGCCACGGGAAGAGTTTCAGGTCCGTCTTTGGTGTCATCGACGGCTGAGAGTGGGAGATCAAATATCTTGGTCAAATTTTTGTCGGATCAATTTTTCTTTTCTTTTCTGAATACTATTAAATCGGGTGAAGAAGAAGAAGAAGTCGGGTCAGGTCGGATTGTTTACGGGTCGCTTTTTGGGTTCGGGTTTGGTTGGAATCAAGAGTGGTTTAAGGTTTAGGTTATAAACTGTTCAAAACCGATATCAAACCGATATCCGTGGGGAAATAGGTTTCAAACTTTGATTTCGTGGAGAAATAGGATTCAAATTTCTAAATAATGGGGAAATAGAATTAGTGTTAATTTTTTTGTAGATGTGTTATTATATGGAAGTTCTGGGGGGGAATAGATCGTAAACCTTAATTAGTTAGAGTATAACTTATATGAGTCACTATTGTCTCATTGAAGTACTTATGCACCTTAAACACATTTATTAATTTCCAAACAAATCAATAAATTGCATTTGATTAGCCGTTAACTTTTTTTGTCTTTTTGCATTTGATTAGCCGTTAAATTACATTTGATTAACCAAAAAAGTACAACACCCAACTTCTAAAAAAAAAAAAAAATCTGTAAAATTGAATTCGAATTCTGATATAATAACAAAAGTAATAGAATTCAGTAAGTTACATGTCTTGGTCCAATTTCTGCACATATTATGCTAAATTTTTTGATGAAAGATTAATGCTACTCAAATAAACGATTTACAAGTTATAACGGTCATATATGCGTTATACCGACTAAATGTTTGAATTTTTTTAATTAAAAATGTATACAAAACCAAAAATGGTTTAACGACCCCAATTGCAAAGAGGTAGCTAGTTAAAACAATAATAATTCTATATTGACAACATCTTTAATTCAATAAATGATACGTTTTAAAATATAGAATAGTACGAAAAATTCAATGATGTGATTATAAATCATAAGTTGCACACACAAAAAAGTTGCACTAAGTGATTATAATATCATGTTTTTAGTTTAAAAGTTTTATAGCTTATAAACATATAATTAATAATTATATTAAAACAATATTAAATCACACAAAAACACTACATTACTTACAAAAAGGTTCATACTGATAAAAAAGACTATATATTTTATTTCAATAAATTTAACTTTTCTAAAAAAATTGAAAACAACTCTCATACTTTTCATTTTAAATTACTAAGTCTATTGTTGACAAAGTAAAAATACCAAGTTTCAGCATATATATTCCTATGTCGATTTCATTATCATGAATATAATTTCATTTATTTATTTAAAATTTGAAAATCGTTTGGTTTTTGGTCCTTATATATTTCGGCATGGGACCATTATTAACTAATTAAGTTTTACAAATGAATCTTTTTGCAACTATCGACATCACAATCTTTGAATTTAATTTTTTATATATATATATTTAAAATTTTGAAAGGAAAAATTAACAGTTAGAAAATATATTAAGCAAACTTGGTGGCATAAACATTGGGAGAATCTTGAATTTTGGTTATTTAAGGAAACAAAAGTATTGAAATTAGGATTTTACTACTACAGTGGTTTTAGTTACTTAGCTTAATACTACAAATTAAGATTTTTATAAGAATATAAATTACACCTTACGAGCTGAGAGAATGAATACAAATAAGTGAAAATCAATTTATTTATACACAAATTCTCTTCTTCTTCTTCTCCTTCTCTCTTCTCTGACAAAGTTATGGGCGAACAGCAAATCTCAGCTACAGTGCCGCGTGACAGAACCGATGAACAGGTTTTCATGAATGTTTATCAATTCTGATTTCTTCTCTGCTTTACCTTTCACTTTGAATTTCTTCTTCTTTTTTTCTACATTTGAATCTTCTGTTTCTTCTCACTGATTCTTGTTTCCTGGTTATAGAAATTAAGAAATTGATGCAATTTCTCCATTTATTTTTTCTCGAGAGAGATTACTGTTCAAACTCTGTGTTCATTACATTACCAGTTCTTTGTCTTCAAAGATTCTGTTTTCTGGAACACATTAGAATCACTTCTCAGGATCTCATAACTCTGTTCGTAGTTAATTTCGAACTATATTAGAGATCTGTATAGACTATCACTGAATTCGAGATCTTTCTGCAAAAAACGATTCAGTATCAAGAATTTTGGTAGGATGATTGATCGTTTTGTTGCAGGCAATCTTGGCTTTGAAGAAAGGTGCACAACTTCTGAAATGTCGGAGAAGAGGAAACCCAAAGTTCTGTCCTTTCAAACTCTCCATGGTAGATTCCTTTGATCTTTCAATTCAATTCCTCCAAATGTAGAAAACAAAGAGAGAGAGAGATCATTTATCATTAAAGGGTTTTGGTAAAGTTGTGTTCTTTTGCTCTCTGTAGGATGAGAAGTATCTGATTTGGTACTCAGGACAAGAAGAGAGACAATTGAGATTGAGCTCGGTTATAACGATTGTTCGAGGACAGATCACGGTATGTAGCGGATAAACTTTTGTTTGTTCATTAAGGTTGAAGCTGATGATGAATTGTTTCGCTCTTGTTCTTAGCCAAATTTTCAGAAACAAGCTCAACCGGATCGAAAGGAGCAGTCTTTTTCACTCATTTATGCAAATGGAGAACACACTCTTGATCTCGTAAGCTCCGTTATGTTTAACAAAATCAGGACTTTTCTATAAATGTTCTTGAGAATGGTTTGTTGGTGATGTAGATATGCAAGGATAAAGCACAAGCAGATTCTTGGTTTAAAGGCCTTAGAGCCGTGATAACAAAACACCACAATGCTAGATCTTCTGCGAATCTACGGACGAGCAGGGGAGCTCAAAGTTGCATCAATAGTCCTGCGGGTTTTATACGCAGGAAACAGAATCTCGGACTTCTTGAAGAGACCCCTGACTTCACTCAAGTAACTCAAACTCTTTCTTGCCTTGATCTTGTTTCACCATTCATATATTGTTTCAATTCTTGATGGGTCTTGTTATGTTCTTGAAGATACGCAGTTTGTGTGGAAGTCCATCTACATTACTTGAGGAACGGTGTTTATCGAACGGGTTGTCATGTTCTTCGGATAGTTACTCCGTTGAATCAGCTGCTTGTGATAGCTTTGGTCCAGTTTCTCCTTGCTATGAAACAGATTATAATCTCAGGAACTCAGATTGTGACCGAACAGGTTCAGAACTTTGCAAGCATCCTTCTCAGAGGTTTGTTACTTCTCCTCCTTCTACTATCATAACTCAACCGATTACAAGATCCAATGTCCTCAAGGACATAATGATTTGGGGAGCTACAACGGGTCTTCTCGAGGGATCAAAGAATCAGAATGATGCGTTATCTCCTCAACTTTTAGAATCCGCCACCATGTTTGATGTCCAAAGTATATCGCTGGGTGCAAAACACGCTGTGCTGGTTACAAGACAAGGTGAAGTGTTTTGTTGGGGCAATGGAAACAGCGGTAAGCTGGGACTTAAAGTTAACATTGACATTGACCATCCGAAACGCGTTGAATCACTCGAGGGTGTTGCGGTTGGATCAGTGGCTTGTAGTGATCATCAAACATGTGCTGTTACGGAATCCGGAGAGCTATATTTGTGGGGAATCGACGGTGGAACCATTGGAGAATCAGGAAGACAATTCTTAACTCGGAAAATATCCGATGTTTTTAGCGGATCTTTGAGTGTTTATAGTGTCGCTTGTGGCGCGTGGCACACGGCGATTGTGACTAGTTCTGGTCAGCTTTTCACTTATGGTAGTGGGACCTTTGGAGTTCTTGGACATGGGAGCCTTGAGAATGTTACAAAACCGAAAGAAGTGGAGTCTTTGAGGCGAATGAAGGTAATATCCGTCTCTTGTGGACCGTGGCACACGGCTGCAGTAGTGGAAACCACGGTCGACCGGAAATATTACAATGCTAAGAGTTGCGGAAAGTTGTTTACTTGGGGAGATGGCGATAAAGGACGGTTAGGACACGCAGATAGCAAGAGAAAGCTCCTGCCAACTTGTGTTTCCGAGCTCGCTGACCATGATTTCATTAAAGTCTCTTGTGGATGGACTTTAACGGTTGCGCTCAGCATTAGGGGAACAGTTTATACAATGGGAAGCTCGATCCACGGGCAGTTGGGATGTCCTCGGGCAAAGGATAAGTCGATAAATGTGGTTTTAGGCAATCTAACACGGCAATTTGTTAAGGATATTGCTTCGGGTTCACATCATGTAGCCGCGCTAACTTCGTTTGGAAATGTTTATACTTGGGGAAAAGGCGCGAACGGACAACTCGGATTAGGCGACATTAGAGATAGAAATTCGCCAGTTCTTGTTGAGCCTTTAGGTGATAGATTGGTAGAAAGTATTGCTTGCGGGTTGAATTTGACGGCTGCAATCTGTTTGCACAAAGAGATCTCTTTAACTGATCAAACTGCTTGCAGTTCTTGCAAATCAGCTTTTGGATTCACACGGAAAAAGCATAACTGTTACAACTGTGGTCTCTTGTTCTGCAACGCATGTAGTAGCAAGAAAGCGGTAAATGCTTCGTTGGCACCAAACAAAAGCAAGCTTTCTCGAGTTTGCGATTCTTGCTTTGATCATCTATGGAGAATAACAGAGTTTTCAAAGAATGTTAAGATGGAGAATCTTACTCCAAAGATGCAGTTAGTTACAAGAAGGGTATCTGATGAATGGACAGAAACCGAATCAGAGAATCAGATGCAGAATCTTCCACAAGCTAATCGATCTTCCGGTGGACAGCCTCGATGGGGACAAGTCTCTGTTCCTTCTCTGTTTCATTTCGATAAAATGTCACTCTCTTTGACAAGTCCTAGGAATCTATCAGTCTCGTCCAGACGACCATCTTCTACAAAGATTTCGACCTCGTCTGAGTCGAATAAGATCTTACTCGAAGAAATTGAAAGGCTAAAAGCCGAGGTAAAGTACTTTATTCTCTCTTACTGGTATCTATAGCATCATATTACACACTAAAGATTCCATTTTTTATGAAAATGTAGGTAAGAAATCTCCAGAAGCAGTGCGAACTTGGTAATGAGAAGATCGAAGAATGCCAAAGAGAGCTCGAGAAGACATCGGAAGTTGCTAAAGAAGAAGCCGAGAAGTCTAAAGCCGCTAAAGAGATTATAAAAGCTATGGCCTCAAGGGTAAAGATACAAATTAAACCATTTTTTTTCTTACAAATTAAAACAGAGTTGTTGCATCTTTCTCTTTTTTTTTGGGTTCATTTTGTGATCCGCATTTCTCTAACTCTTTGCTTGCAGCTTCAAACGAATAAAGAGAAACCGAGTAATCCTAAGACCGGCATTGCGTGCAATCCTTCTCAAGTCTCGCCAATCTTTGATGATTCAATGTCCATTCCATATCTCACACCAATCACCACGACTTGTTCCCAATCTGAAAACAAACAAGTTGTAGAAAAATGTGTCCCGAAATCCTCGAGCCGTGACAGCAACATTAGGCTATTAGTAGATGCATCGCCCGCTATAACAAGAACAGGGCATCTCCAAAACGGAACACAAGGATCAACAACAGAACAAGTGGAGCAATACGAGCCCGGTGTATATATAACTTTCACGGCCTTGCCTTGCGGTCAGAAGACGCTTAAACGCGTACGATTTAGGTAAATATATTAAGTGTGCTTGATTTTGTTATATCAAGTTTGAAGTATGCTTTTATGTGATTGTTGCTTATTTTGGTTGCAGTCGAAAGCGGTTTTCAGAGAAGGAAGCACAAAGATGGTGGGAGGAGAAGCAAGTTTTGGTCTATAACAAGTATGATGCTGAAGCATAAACTAACTCTGAATGAATGAATTTTTTTTGTGTCAACAACTCTGAATGTAATACATTTTTGATGTTTATAAATGCGATTAGTTAAAAGTTAATTGCCATTGGATCACGAGTTAGAAAGCAAATCTAGGTAATATTGTAGAAGACACTATTGATCTCTCTTATTCTTATTAAATAATTGATGTTTAATTGACGATTGGCATAAAGAAGCTAAAGAAGGTAGATTGATGAGAAGGAAAAGCATTGTTTGAACTTTGAAGAAAGTAGAAATTTAACAAGCTTGAGCACCAAAAGTAAGATGGCTTTGGCACGTGGCAAACTGACCCTACATTGTATTACGACAGGAACTTTGACATGTGCCAAAGTTAGGTCCCACATGAGATTTTAGTGCGACCGAGTAACCTACAATTCGCTAATTTGTATATAAACTCTACAAAACACACGAATTGGTATAATAAACGGAACAAATGTGGTTTTTATAGTTGATGTGAAAAACGTATAGTCAGTACCGAACAAATGTGTATTGTTTGATTGCAAATCAGAAGACGGCAATATATTTTGCAACAGACTGTTATGAATTGGTGAACAATGGTGTCTACACTCGAGGATTGTCTGACTTTTGCTTTATTTGAAGAAATTCGTGAAAAGTAAAGAGGTGTTTTCTTTTTTTCTCAGTCTCACTCATTCCACGAGTAAACAACACAACGGCATACAAGTTAGCAAGGAGTGCTCGTGTCTACCCAGTGGATGTTACTTATGTAAACTCGGTACCCCCGGTTTGGATCTCCGAACCGTTCTAGGTATTTAGGCTGTTGACCAAAAAAAATATATATATATTTGAATGGTAGAAAACAAACATCGCAAAACATATATCTATTTTGTTCAGCTAGTACAAAACATAATTCTAAACATTATAATTTACATTATAACACGCAGTTAAAATAGAGAAATTGCAGTAAACGGTATCCAATAATCCCAAAATTAGGACACTCTTTTTTGACACTGTGTACTCGGTACTATTCATATCAAAATGACCAAAAAATCCCTACTTTACAATAATTAACCGTGTATCAACGGATTACAGATAAAATATGGTCTCGCCACTTTTGCGTGTAGAGGATGCATACGAGTTAACAACTAACCCAAGGTGTTGGGGCGATAACAAATTTCCATTGACAAAAGCACATGTGAGCGTCAGCTGCAGAGCACTTTCAACGATTGATGGAGGTTCAATCGGGGAACGACAAGAGTCGTCATCCACAACCACCTTATCGATGGCCTCTACATCACGCACCATCGAAGCTGTTTGCGACATAACATTAGCCCTTGGTCCCCATTGAACGGATTCGTTCATTCCAAGTCCTCCATAGAAATACCGCTATAACTGAGGCAAATCAATGGACATGGGTCCTTGGCCTGAACCGGATACGTTGTCCCCTTTCACATGCAACAAATATATCAGTTAATAAAGAAATACCAGCAACATGCTATCACATACTTAGCTACAAGACTCGATACATACATAATACTGTTGTTGGAGACGGGATAACACTTTTTGTTGTCTCGATATTTGAGTGAACTGGACATCAATACAAATAGCTGTTAACTTCGCTTTAACTATTAACACTGTAAACACTTCTCAATATTTCAAATAGAAACTAACCCAAACCCGTTGTTGGCGGGATAACACTTTTTGTTGTCTCGGTATTTGAGTTAACTAGACAACAATACAAATAGCTGTTAACTTTGCATAAACTATAGGCGGTAATTTCTTGAGATCTTTGTAATTTAGTTTTACGTTAACCTAGAAGAATATATTTACTGTAAATAAAAATCATCATTATCTTTTATTGGACGGTCGGGATGAATTTTTTGGGCGGCGGTAGATTAAGCTGGATTTTGTGAAGATATGAATTGTATCCCATCAGACAGAGCATTTAATGCTCTCTGCATCCCCCCTCTCTCTCTCATATAGGGTTACATTCGACTACAATGACACATGAAATTGTATTTATCTAATATCAAGATATCTCTTACCATTTTCTCTATTATTTCATCATCTGTTATTATTAACTCATTTTACTCATTATAATATTAGTTTTGTTCTAAAATATTTTTCGTAAACTTACTAATTAGATTTCATATTGTAAAAACTCTAGATCCTTAATAGTATCTTATTTTACATGTTTATGGTTATAACAACAATTATTTAGTTGCAAACAAAAAAACAAGTTACTATTATTGGGGACAAATTTATGCTTTCAGTGCTTCATTATTCTTTTATAACATGGCTAGCTCTCCTACTTGTTGGGATATCAATTCAAGTCTCACATCGATAGTTTAGATAAATATGGTCTAATATATAACTAATGTCCGGCTCTAATTAGTATGCGTTCTTTTGGGAAAGAGCCCAAAAATCAAATTTGTGCAGGCTTGTCACTTAGGCCCAAAGCAGAAAATATCATACTAATAAGAAGTTGGATATAAGCTTGAAAAGTCAAACACTACTCTTGTTGAATTTTATTTTGATTGTATTATTTTCCTTCCTAGTTTTATAAATTCTGTTTATGCACTTGGGTACTTTAAGAATAAGTTGTATTCAACAATGTAAAATCAGAAAAAAGCATAAGTCTTACATTTACACCCAAAACTGTTTTTATGCTATCACGTGCTAGCTAATCAGAATGCATCTGGTGGACCTTGAACTCAAAAGGAGATGTGGAGAACTATCTTCCGGATCAACATATGAGCTCTGAATTTTACCTAGCATGTAACAAGTGCACCATGCACGGATGCAAGCATGTGATGTGACGAATTAGGAGAATGTACAAAGAACATCAGTACACCTATTCAGCTATCGAGAAAAATACGTACGCTTCAATGGCGTGTAACCTCTTGATCAGTTGTGTTGCACCATACACACACACGTGCGTGGCTCTTGCAGGAGGCCAAAATGTAAAAAACCTCACCACCATATGTATCGGATAAGAAGTAGAGATACACTACAAGAAAACATATTGATACCCGACCACATTTCCGACGAACTCAAACCGGTCGAGAATTCCCGACGGTTTTCCGATAGGACCCCGATCGATTTGAGCTCGTTGGAAACCCGTCGGGAATTCCCGACCGGTTTGAGTTCGTCGGAAATGTGGTCCGAAAATCTCGACGCCTTTCCGACAGTACCTATTTTCCGATGGATTTCCGACGATATCCCAAGGAATATCGACCCGTTAATATATCCGTGCATTAGCCATTTTATGGACGTTAGAAATTTCAAACGGGTCGGAAAACGATCGGAAAACGGTCGGGAACCGGCGGAAATTTCATTATAAGTACTTATTCACTCTCATTCATAACTTACACACAAAAAAACAAAAAAATGTCTTCTTCAAATCCAAACCCTTATGATTATTTTCGATCGTGGATGGATAAACCTCGGCTTGATCCAACGACGGGTCAAGTAAAGGATGAGTATGCAACGGGTGTTGAGGAATTCATGACGTTTGCGACAAACAATAACATGACATCGGAACACGGTAAATTGTATTGTCCTTGTACTAAATGTCGGAATAATATATTAGTCACGGTTAGCGGAGTATGGAATCACCTGTATAGGAATGGGTTTACGCCGGGGTACAAGATTTGATATACGTATGGAGAAACTGATTCAATGGTACACTATTCTAGCAGTACTTTGGGTAGGATAGAGGAACCAACACCGGAAGTAGATGCAAACGTAGGTACTGTTCAGATGGTGAATGATGCGTTTCGTGAAAACATAGCGTCGTATGTTCATGATGGTAATAGAATAGAGGAACCTAATTTAGAAGCCCGTAAGTTGTTTGATATGCTAGATGCAGCTAAGCAACCCTTATATGGAGGATGTAGAGAGGTAATATCGCCTTTATCAACTGCAAGCAGGTTGATGACTATAAAGACGGATTTCAACTTGGCGGAGGATTGTGTGGATATGATAGCTGATTTTGTGAAATATATTTTACATGAAGATAATATCTCACCGGCTTCATACTACGAGATTCAAAAACTTGTAGGCGGTCTTGGATTGCCGTATCAAATGATATATGTGTGCATCGACAATTGCATGATATACTGGAGGAAGGACGAAAACCGCTTGAAGTGTCGTTTTTGTCACAAACCTCGGTATCAGGAAACGAGTGGTAGAGTACCCGTTCCACATAAACGGATGTGGTATTTGCCGTTAACGGAGATGTTAAAGAGGTTATATCAATCCGAACGCACGGCAGGACCTATGAGATGGCATGCATGCTGAACATAACTCATATGGAGAGATTGCGCATCCCTTAGATGTAGAAGCGTGGAAACATTTCAAGAGGTCTATCCTAGTTTTGCGTATAAGCCAAAGAATGTATACCTCGGGTTATCTACAGATGGATTCAACCCTTTTGGAAGGCATGGGAGGAAATATTATTTGTGGCCAGTAATCGTCACACCTTACAATTTGCCGCATAGTTTGTGCATGAAACGAGAGTTTTTGTTCCTCACGATTCTCGTCCCTGGACCGGAGCACCCTAAGAGATCTCTTGATATTTTCTTGCAGCCACTAATTTATGAGTTGAAGTTGTTATGGAAAGATGGCGTTGAAGCGTTCGATGTTTCTCTCCAATGCAAATACCAAAAACATTTTGGTATTTTTTTTTTGTACAATCAAAAAACCGTTTTGGTTAGATTATGAAATTTGATGATTATATGGATTTCTGTAAAAAAAAGGTTTTGGATGTATTTAATATTTTTTTTGGAATTTTGGATTTGTGTTAAAAAAAACGTTTTGTATGTATTTAATAATTTTTTGGAATTATTAGAATGAAAATTAGAATTGATTTTTAGCATTTTACATTACATGTGATTTTTTTTAAATGTTATAATATTTTTGGCAATTGTGTTATATTTTCTATAATTTTTTTTTTCAAGGTCGGACTATGGAGAATTCAAAAACCGGGGGCGGGAGTTACTCATCAAACTCGATCCGAGACGCCGAGGGAGATTGACGTGGTAAGAAATTTTCAACCACAAATTTCAATTTATTTTATTTATAAAATTGATAATATCTCTTTTTTCGTAGGTTTGGTGAGTCAAACAACAGGATTAGCAAGTCCGTTTTAAGGATGTTGCATTCGATCTTCGACACACTGTACACAAAGTTCACTGATGTCTCGTCTGATGACAAAAAAGTTTGGTTAGACAATTTGAGGTAAGTTTTGTAATAATTTTTTTTTTTTCATATTTATATGTTATATTAACAATTATGATAACTTTTTTTTGCTTTTGGTTTCTCTTAGCAAGAGTTTACTTGGCATCCGAACTATACGACTATGGTGAAAAACCGAGTTTCTAAGAAAGGCTTCTACGCAATTCTCTAGAAAGGCTTGAATGCCACGGTTTGGGAAAGTTACAAACCATATTGGGAAAATCCCGATACTGAAAAAGTATCGAAGCGTAATTCGAAAAACCGAAAGAGTCCGCGGTCGGGTAAGGGGATTTACATCCATAACTCCGGTTCGACCAGTTTCGTGAGCCGCAAATATCAAATGGTAATTTTTTTTTCTTTTTTTAATTAATTAATTGATATTATTAATTAATTTTCTTGTTTTTCCAAGACGAGGGAAGCCGGAAGTGTGAGTCCGGAACACCATGAGTTGTTAAAGGCGTGTCACACCAAAAAGAAAACTGGTAATTAAGATCCAGGATGTTCTCATGAATGAGATCTACGAGAAGGGGAAGAACGACTTGCTCCAGTCTCAAGGCGACTCTTCCTCTTCCACCGATTTGACGCGAAAAGAAATCAACCGCTTAACTCTCGACGTAAGTTTTATTTAGTTTTCATTTAAATTTTCTATTTTATAATTACTGTTCTAACTTTTTTTTTGTATAGGAACTTCACTTTAAAAAAGGGCTTCGCGGTGGTTTGGGCAAAGTCCCCGATTATGGACGAGATGATAACCTCGTGTTATCCTGATTTCTCGGAAGACCTTCTCAAGCAGAACGAAGAGCTCCAGGCGAAAGTAACCTCTTTGGAGGCGTCGGAAGCAGAGATGCAAGAGGAGCTGACCACTACAAAGGCGGATATCTTGACCCTGACGGATTACATGAAATCGAAGTTTTCGGATTTCCCGGGTCTCAGATCTTCGGGATCGGGCAATTCAGGAACCGTGTAGTTTTTGTTTTTGGTATTTCAAAAACAATTTTCTGTAATTTCAAAATATTTTGGATNTTTTATTTTCGATTATGAATAATAATTTTAATAATATTTTATTAATTTTTTTATGAATTATTAAATTTTAATTACATTTTTAAGCGGTCGGAAATCCCTCGGGATAGAACTGCGGTCAGGAAGGCATCAGAAACATACGATCGGGATTCGATCGGGAACATGCGATCAGAATTCAATCGGGATTCCATCGGCAAGAAGGTGTCGGGATTCTGTCGGGAAAACGATCGGAAAAGACTTGTCGGAATTTGATCAGAAAGAAGGTGTCGGGATTCTGTCGGTATTTCCAGACCGACAAAACCTATCAGGATGCCGTCAGTAATTAAGGTCCCTCGGGAAGCCGTCGGAATTTCCCGACGGGTTTTAGTTCCCGACAAGATATTTTTGTCGGAAATTCATCGGGATAAGCCATTTCCGACGGATTCCCGACCGTTCCGGCCGTCGGAAATCGAGTGTTTTCTTATAGGGATAATAAATATCTATAGGCACTACTTTAAAAGAATTTGATACTCGTTTTTAGAGCTCTCTCACTAAGATTTCAAAGAGATAATACATCAAAACACCTAAAACTAACGCACTCACGTATCTTTTAATAAGCTTGCTATATCATATTTTTTTTCGAACTCGTGAACGTCGGATAGTCCTCATGAAGAGAGTAATCCTCTTAAACTTGATCATAACGATAGTCTTCCTAGATGGACCTGAGGTAGGCCAAAGAGTATTTTTCGCCACGGTTCTCACACCACAAGAGAAAGTGAAAACAGAGAGAGTATGAAAGAAGAAAGTAAAAGGTACATTTACAAACGGTTAAAAAATCAAGGACCAAAATCCACAAGCAAATTTTGTTTTATATACTATGTTATCTTGATATAAGGACATATATTTTATCCAAAAAAAATATATTTCCGTTATAAAAATGTGTGATCTATTATTTGAAATTCTATATTGTTATAATATAGCGCATCAAATAACCATATATCAAATGAATGTACTTTTAAAGGCCTATTCAATAAAATAGCGGATTAAATGTTATCGAAATATTTGGGCAGAATGTCACTTTATCAACTTTCAATTGTATTGTAGCACTTTCGAAATATGTAAATACAGGTTAACACTTTCTGTGTTAAAAAGTCTGTTCTACCCTTATCATAGAAAAAAAATCAGCGACAAATTATTTTTCTCCTCTCTCCTCCGACAAGCGTTCGTTCCACCGATTATTTCAATCCAATCGGCGTAGCTCCACCACATCACACATCACAAGCAACATATATGGACTCGTCTCCTCTCGGGTAATCCACCAAACCAACCCCCCCCTCTCGCGATTCCTCATTCATTGCCATGGATTTGAAATCCCCAAATGAGAATATAATCCCCGCTTCTCCTCCTCCGCCAACCACAATCCCTCTCTTGTCTCCCACAGTCCTCGCCGGTGATGAAACACCGGATTTGAAACTCCCAGTCGCCAACCTAATCACTGTTTGTTTCCTCCACTGTTATCAAAATCGGCGGCGAATGATTTAACAATAGCAAAGAAACGAAGGATAAGAAGGATGATGGTTACGACATCGACCAACAATGGCTGGGTTGTACAGTCGCCGAGATCTGAGAGTGTGTAGAAATGGGGTTAGGGAGCTCCGACTCTATTTTGGCGTTTCGTCTCTATTTTTGACCCACCGTAGTTATCATCGCCCATGAGATGGTTTAGGAGCTCCACCTCTATTTTAGATGAACAAAGTTTCGATGGTCTTCATAAGCATCAGAACAGCGATCATGGTGATTATGATTCTTCTGACGCCGAAAACATGTATCCCACCAGAAGCTCCATCGAAATCCCATACGTATTTTCTGAGATCCACCTGCGATTCCTTGCCTCGCCAGCATCTTCCTCTCCCCAAGAAGAACGCTCGTATATGTTCCTCTAAGGCTTGGAAATCGTATCTCTCCTCCCTCTTCTCCTATTTCCTCCGATTACGCGATCTGGGTTTCCTCCACAATCACAACAAAGCTCTCTGTCTCTCCACCGACACTGGTCACGCTCCGATGGCTCTTTCCAAGATCGGATTAGCTGACATTACCGCCGTCGAATTGGTCGATTCGCTTCCTCTTGTCAGAAGAGTTGATCCTCATAACCTTCCCTCTTTCGACGGTGTCTTCGATTTTGCCTTTACCGCACATCTAGTTGAAGCTCTGTTTTTGTGGAGATTCGTGGAGGAGATGGAGAGGATGGTGCGCCGCTGAAATTATGGTTGTTTATCACCGTCGATTGAATCATATAACGCAATAATTAGTTTTGTGCGTCATATTTTTGAAGGGCAAAACCAAACCGAGATATACATGCAGCTCCATAAGTGCCACTTATTCTACACAATTTGGAAAGTGCTACAATACAAATGAAAATTTGATAAAGTGATCATAGGTACAAGATTCCCTTCCCAATGTTATCCAATTTTTTGCATGGATCTTTTTATTATTTTTAATAGATATTTTTAATTTGTCTTTTTTAATTAATTTAGTCTTTATTACCATTTACCAAACTAAATCTATTTTCAATTTAACATTTTTCTTTCAACAACATATATAAATATGTGATGCAAATTTAAATCCGGGTGATGATGATAACGGTAGCATTAACATAAATTAATAAACTATTTCCCAATTTTTTTTTATCATGTTTACTAAAAAGGTAAAAATGCAGGGACAAAAAACAGTTCTAAGACGTTGTAATCAACTTTATCATCAAATAAAAGAGGGGAGACCTTAAATTGGAAAGAAAAAGCTATATATGCTAAAGAAACGACCGATTCCAATATCCATGCACAGTGCCCTACGTAATCATGATCAATAAATTCTCGTGGAATTTAAAAAAAAACTTTTTGGAAAAATCATCATGAAATCAGAATTTATTAAAACAGTACTCTTGATGAAGATATATTTGAAATATATGTAAAACTGCTAGTTAGATAGCAATAGTTATAAGAAAAACTTAGTTACAAATAATTCACCTATGTGAGATGTTAAATTCTTGCTTCCAGATTTGAGTCTGTACGTGTTAGATGACGATGCTTTCAACTTTAATAAGTATATATACTCTATTATTAAAGGTTAGTCGCGGAGCAAGAGAAATCTTGGGCATGAAACTCCCTTGCTAACGAAACAAAAGTTACTTATGTATTTGAATGAAAACATAACATACAAACCAATCTTGATGGTTTAATTGTTGAAACTCATACTATTGGTCGATGCCCGAAATTAAATCACATATATTGTATAGCTTATATATATATATATATATATCCATAGGTTCACGAGCAACATTAGGTCTCAAATTGTTTTCAGTAAATGAATTCGACAATATTTAGTCCGTGTATATATATGAACGCATGTATGAACAAAAAAAAACAAGTAGAATGAACATGTTTTCCCAATATAGAAAAAGCTTGATAAAAAGCGGAGATATATAAAATAATATAGTTAAATAATAAACACATTAAAGTAAAAGAAAAGATAAAGTGGAAAAATATGTTGTGGGGTTTGCAATTGGCAACCGACCCAAAATGCTTTTTGCTGCTTCTTTTACATAATTTTAATCTCTTTTTTGTCTTTCTTACAGTTCCATAATTGATCAATCAAATTCAAAACCCTTATATTACGCCTCTCTTTCTTATATATAACTGTCTCTTTATATTCCCACTCCTTCTCCTCCTCATTCTTCTCTTTCTCAAGTTCTATATATATATGTTCATATTTATCTCTTGAATATATTTCTTTATCATTTGCTTCTAGCTAAGAAGTAGATATGGCTCCTGTTTCAATGCCTCCTGGTTTCAGGTTTCATCCAACAGACGAAGAGCTTGTTATTTACTACCTCAAACGAAAGATTAATGGTCGGACGATCGAATTAGAGATAATTCCCGAGATTGATCTTTACAAATGCGAGCCTTGGGACTTACCCGGTATTTATCTCTCTTCCCTTTTCGCATTGTTCTCTTAAGATGCAAATCATTTTTTTTTATCATCCGTATAACGTTATACATAGATATGTTTTGTGTCTCATTCTAAAGGAATATTTGAGGCAGTATATCATAGCAAACTAAAAACTCTATTTGGTTTATTTTCTAATATAAATATAGGGGTACTTGGCGATATAATTAACCTAATAACCAGAAAATGCTAGTTACTACTAACACTTTTCTTGAGCGTTAGATATGCATATTAAGCTGAAAAAGAGGGTAGAATCTCATATTTGATATTCCCCATAAATATATGATTAATCATTTAACTGATACGTATGAATTATTGCAAGATTTTTGGGAATTTAGAATAACGAATTTACAGATTCATTTTCTAAAAACTACATAATGTGAACACGCCTTTTGATAAGGCCATGAGGTTAACCCTAGAGAGAAGATACACTTGATGTACTTTCTTTTTCAAAGATATATATGTTCTTCCCAATTTTTTCTAACACTAATTTCTAGTTTCTTAAAACCATTTTGTACGTACCAAGTTATGTATCTCTAGACACGCATCGAACTTGAATGCTTTATTAACTAAAGAATAATAATAACAATCCTTACTTTATCTTAGAATAAAATTTTAAGTGGACCCACCCTCATCTTTATTCTTTAAAAAGATTGTAATAAAATCTAGAGATGCGGTGGTGAATAGTGAGACAAAATCGGAAGACCGAGTCAAAAAAAAAGTAAGAAGATACAAAAAAGAAAAAAGTAACACACGAGATTTCACATGTGCTTTAGGGTTTCGGAAGCTTCTCATTCACCTTCAACTTTTGTTTTATAAAAAAAAAATTGTTCTCTTTATTTGTCTTTTATTTATTCTTTTGGATTCTCATGTTGTGGCATCTTAAATTAGTACAAAGTTATTGTTGGATAAACCTTATTTCGATCTTCCCATAGTTATATGGTCTTGATTTTCAAAAAATCTCTAGGGTTTTACACGTTCTTTAGGGTTTCCGAACATATTTCATAATTTGTTCTTTAGACAAATTCTTAGGATGCACAATTTTTCCATCGGAAGCTTCTCATTCACCTTCGACTTTTGTTTTATAAAAAATGTTCTCTTTATTTGTCTTTTATTTATTCTTTTGGATTCTCATGTTGTGGCATCTTAAGTATGTACAAAGTTATTGTTGGATGATAAACCTTATTTCGATCTTCCCATAGTTATATGATCTTGATTTACAAAAATTCTACAGGGAAGTCCTTGCTCCCAAGTAAAGACCTAGAATGGTTCTTTTTCAGTCCTCGAGACCGGAAATATCCCAACGGATCAAGAACTAACCGGGCGACAAAAGCTGGTTACTGGAAAGCCACAGGGAAAGATCGTAAGGTTACTTCACATTCGCGGACTGTCGGAACAAAGAAAACGTTAGTTTACTATCGAGGAAGAGCGCCTCATGGCTCTCGTACCGATTGGGTCATGCACGAGTACCGTCTCGAAGAGCAAGAATGTGACTCTAAATCCGGCATACAGGTAACCAAAACTTAACAAAGATATTATGATAGAAGTTTTAAACATTTTTTATTTTAATTAAAACCAATGTATAAACATTTCAGGATGCGTATGCACTTTGTCGAGTATTCAAGAAGAGTGCTTTAGCCAACAAGTTAGAAGAACAGCAACATCATGTCTCGAAGAGGAACAAAGCAACGACTAATAGTGAACAATCTACTTCTAGTACTTGTTTGTATTCCGATGGAATGTATGAAAACCTAGAAAACTCGGGATATCCGGTCTCACCGCCCGATACAGGACCAAATCAACTCGGTAACATTTCTTCGTCGGATATGGAAACGATAGAGAACAAATGGAGTCAGTTTATGTCGCATGACACGTCCTTCAACTTTCCAGTCCAGTCACAGTTTTGTTCTCAATATGGATCAATATCATATCCTCCCTCAAAGGTAACAAATCTTTATAAAGTTGTTAAAAACGTAAATTTTTGTCAAACTAATCTCTAATTCATTCAATTTCTCCGTACAAAATAGGTCGAGATAGCGTTAGAGTGTGCAAGACTGCAAAATCGTATGTTGCCACCGGCGCCTCCACTTCACGTAGAAGAACTCACACACGGCGAATTTATGGGAAATAATGTGGCTAATGATACAGATGAGATGCTGAGCAAGATAATAGCATTGGCTCAAGCCTCCCACGAGCCACGGAACAGTCTAGACTCGTGGGAAGTTGGTTCCGCAAACTTCCATGGAGACTTTAACTATTCGGGAGAAAAAACCTCAGGTTCATGGGTAGAGGCCAACATGAAGGCTGTAGATATGCAAGAACATGTTGGGAGGTTCAAGGAAGAAAGACTTGTTGAGAACTTGAGATGGGTAGGAGTATCAAGCAAGGAACTAGAAAAGGTATTTGGTGTTCATTACTTTGTTTATTCTAACAAATTTTTTTTTTTTTGAATAAAATCCATACCATATACATGAATAGATAGTGTTATCTCAAACAAACTTAAGTTTGATCTTGTACTTTAATTTCAGAGTTTCATTGAAGAACACTCAACGGTAGTTCCTATAGAAGATATTTGGAGCTATCGTAGGGATGATCAAGAACATGAACATCAAGGTAACTTTTGCTTATCAATTATTTTACAGTACATTTGATTTTTTTTTTTTGAATTACCAAGAAATTATGCATGGACCTATATATGATCCATAATCTACTCCGGTCGGGGACCATATCAGGTTATTTTAGTTCCCTCCGCAACAATGAGACTCGACTCGTGACTGAGTCACATTTTCTTTGAAAAGTTATTACATTTTTCTTAATAATAATTAATTTTTATATTTTTGTTGTGTTGAAGATGGTGTGGGAGTTAACAACAATGGAGATGTGGATGATGTTTACACACTTGAGTTCTCCGAAAACGAACACAACGAGGATTTTTCGGACAAGATAAACAACAGTGATCATGACACAACGAGTTCCCCACGTTTTGAGATGATTAAGAAAGTTGAGGTTAGCCATGGAATGTTTGTTACAACTCGTCAGGTAACCAATACATTCTTCCAACAGATCGTACCATCTCAAACTGTTATAGTTTACATAAATCCAACTGGTGCAAACGATTGTTGTAATGAGATGACACCAAAGCAGGAGGTTCATGTCCTTAAGCAGATTAATCCGCGAATTGAAAGCATTGTCTCAAAAATTCTTGGACCGTGGAGAAAATTCGTGTATGTTATTGGTTTCATTCCTATGCTTCTATTGATGCGTTGTGTTCATCAAGAAGGTAACTCTAACAAAAACCGAAGCAGTGGAGGAGATTTTAATGACCGGGGGGCGATATTTATGATGAAAAATGCTGTAGTGAGAAGAAAATTTTGGAAGAACAAGGAAGAGAAAGGGATGGTTGATGAACAAGGTTTGAGAGTTCAAGATAGTTTCATGTTGAAGAAGTTGGGGCTTTCTCTTGCTATTATCTTAGCTGTTTCTACCATGTGTCTTATTTAATTTAAATATTGGAAGTTCAATATATCTTATGGCTTTGCACTTTTTCTATTGTACTCTTACTTGTCTAGGAGGGCTTTTCGTTTCTTTTGCTTTTTCCATTTTCTTAACCAAACTAGATTCTGTGCGGTTTTACATCATGGGATGTAGTTTTTTTCTTCCTTTTCTATTAACCGATATGGCCTCTCGGTAGAACTGATCAACTTTTTTTTTTTTTTGATGTATGCATATGTGAATATTTTTGATTGGATCCATACCAAATATGAATAGATTAGGGCGATCAAACTAAAGAATGTGTGTCGTCAGGATGAAGGTTCTTACTATTAGAAATTCGTCAAATAGCCATGAATGAACCACATCCCGTGATTAGCACGTTGTGACCACGAATAAAAAAATTGTGGCTAACAAATAAGCCACGGATTTAAGACAGTAAAATAGGCATGGATTTTTTTTTTTTTTTTTTGGTGTTTTTTTTACTTTATTTCTCTTACGCTTGTAAAATTTATTCAATCATAAAAAAAAAATCGTTTAAAAAAAAGTGCAACATTTAGTTTGAATGATAGAGAGAAAATAAAATAGCTACAGTAAAACCTCTATAAATTAATAATGTCGGAACTTTGAATTTTTTTAATAGAGATATTAATTAATCGATAAATTAATAATTATTATTTTATAGAGAAAAAGTTTTTTTACTCCATAATCTCTTAAAATTTTATTTTATTCAAATTTCTTTATGCTTTATCGACACTGCAAAATTCGTTCAGGCGATGCATCTCAAGAAATTTAGAAGAATAATCAAATGATACTCGTGAACGTGAAGTTTTGATTAATAATATCGGTTATCGGAATAGAATGAATGTCAATAGCATACTCGACTATCTGAGTAAAATTGATACATGCTCAGAAGTTTAGAGTTTAGAAGAAATTGTGGCTACTGTCTTTAATGTTGATGATGAAGTTGAAGACGATACTATAGAACCTTTGAAATCAGTTTCGCGTAAGGAAGCGATTATGGCTTCAAGAACTCTTCACAATTTTTGGATGCAGATCGAAAAGACAACATCAAGAGTTGTTGATGTAATAAGAGAAATTAGAGATGAGCTCCAAGGAGATTCCAACTTTCAGAAAAAAACAACAATAGAGTCATATTTTACTATATTGTTTTAGGTATATTTGTCTAAGATTTATAATTATTAATTTATCCTTTTGTTGGGACCATATATTTACATAGGGGTTTCAAAAAAATTATTATCTTATTATCTTATCAAATTTTATGGATTTTTACATTGGTCCGACTCGAAACCGGATAAATTTATTATTTTATGGTGATTATTAATTTATCGAGTATTATTAATTTATAGAAGTTTGACTGTATATGGCTAATTTCTTGCAGCAATCCAGAGCTCGATGCTTTCTTCGTATTTCCGATCACCCAAATCTCTAATTGACGGTATCCGATTTCGCACTTGTTTCTCAATAAATTTGATTAACCGGTATGTTGAGGTTGGCGTGTCTCCATGCCTCTTTGAATCTCTTTCCTTCCAAATACAATGAATTGTTGTTTGAAAGACATACCAAATGAGAAATAGTTGAACCCGACCTTGGCTTGTATTCAAAGTGAGTGATGAAAGTGTCTCCCAATCTGTGGAGAACCTAGATTTGAGAAGTTCGTTTGTTAAGCTTGTCCATATTTCTGTGGAGAAGCTACATGTGAAGAACAAATGGTTTCTTGTCTTCATAGGGTCTTGGCATAAGACACAAGTAGAACTAGCTCCCGTGTTCCAAGTGAGCATACGATCTCCCGTAGAAAGGTGGTTATGGATCGCAAGCCAAGCAAAAAAAAGTATTTTTGATAACATTTAGACCTATATATTACAAGGCTGATATATAGAAGAAGATATAAAGAGAGCTATTTTTAGAGCTAACAAACTCACACAAGCATAGTAATCGAGTGAATATTGAGGTGCTTATAGAGATGGATTGTGAAAGGACCTGAACCAATGCATAAGAAAAGTGTCGGATGTTTGTCTTCCTAAAGTTGATTGGCCGGCAGTGAGTGAAGCACGCTTGTCGAGTTCGGCTAGCTTGCTCCTCATAATTTGTTGAATGTCTCGAATCACTGTGATTTGATTCCGCCAAGTGAAGCCTTGCATTTCGCTGCTTCCAAAGTTCATACACCGTGACATGTAACAATAGTTTACAAATGATGTTGAGGTTTGCATCCCTTGTAGGAGACTTGACCCAGACGAGAATATATAGAAGCTCCAACGGTGGTGTAATCTAATTTGAGGAGAAAAAAGAAGTTCAAATCTCTTTTGCAATGTCACATTGAAATAAGAGATGGTACATACTTTTAGGGCGGAGTGACAAAGTAGATACGAGGCAGGTGCATTTAAACCCCAACTTCTGATTCGATCCTTCGTTGGAAGCCTGTCTTTAACAACCACCTAAAGAATGAATCCATGCTTTAGCATTCTATAAGCGAACCAAACCGTTTTTTGCCAATAAACACGAATTAGCCATGTTTAACTACAATGTTTTCCATGACTAAAAACTTCTTACGTATAACAAAATCAAATAATTTCGGATTTGTTTGTAACAGATTTGCCACGGAAGCCACATATTGGCCACATGTAGTTATGGATAATTCGTGGCTATGTTTTGCAGGCTACAAACATGTATTATCGTTTCAATCGTACCGTTCGGAAAAAAATTTCGTCATGCATGGCCAGTGGCTAAATTTTTTGTACATATTGTCTTCTCCGCAAAGGTTTGAGAAAAATATGTTATTTAAAATATAAAACTGTTGTGATCTAATTTTAAACCCTGACTTTTCTAACTCGCAAATACATTGTTAACTGATACGGTAGTAAATTACATGGCCAAATCACTTAAGACTAATTGTTGCACAATAAAGTTTTGAAAATAAAACTAAGTTAAGACGAATCGAGTTGGAAAGATATTTAAGCAAGAAAAGTACACTAGAATCGATTAGCACAGTGCTAGCCCGAAGTTAAATAACGCCTAAAGCACACCAAAAAGATACCCTACCACAACTAATCTTTCTTTCAAGTAAATGTATACTCAAAAATTTAATATGAAGGCAACAATTAGTAAATTTGATATTTTACTAGACGAAATCCCTGTTTTATGATTTTCATAAGAGATTTGAAGTGCATGGAAAAAAAAAAAAAACATGTAACATATGCATCTCCTTCCACGTTTAAGAGCTTTAAATCCTTCTACTTTCACATATCACTCCATCTTATTTGTCTAATTCAACAACGATCCGTTCTTAGAATTTTGGGCCATATAATGCCGTTTTGGATCCGAATCAGACTTTTTACTAGACGACATCTTCGTTTTATGATTTTCATAGAAGATTCGAGGTGTATGCAAAAAATGAGAAAACATGTTCCACTTTTAAAAACCTTAGATCCTTACTTCTACTTTCATCACTTGATGTGCTCTAGGTTTAAATTTAACCCTAAGTGTCTGCAAGTGCACATATGTGCGTTGTAGTACTTAGGGGTCGATCCATTGAAGACCAAGTAACTGCACCACATGTAACTTGACAGTTTGACGGGGCTTCAGTAAACCTCATGTAACTTGAGACTAAACCGTTGGATCGTTCTCAAACCAACTGCATATGAAAGATGGTTGATCCCTCTATCTTGTGTCCAAAATTGGGCATGGTCATACGCTGAGAATATCTTCATTTGATGTCGAACTTCTGACGGTCTGCATCTATCTAAAAACGGGTCTTTTGCTCCGATTTGCATTGCTTTTACCCTGATAACCTGAAAAGAGTCTTGACACTACAAATATCATAAAAAAATGCTTGAAAACCGAGTATAACACATATTAAAGTCCTCAAAAACAAAAGAAAAAATGGGTAAAAATGCAGTTATATCATCACTCCATCTTATCTGTCTAATTTAATAACGGTATGTTCTTAGAATTTTGGGTCATATAATGCCGTTTTGGATCCGAATCGGACTTCTTACTAAATGAAATCCCCGTTTTATGATTTTCATAAGAGATCTGAGGTGTATCCAAGGAAATGAGAAAACATGTAACATATGCATCTCCTTCCACGTTTAGGAGCCTCAAATCCTTACTTCTATTCTCATCAGTCCATCTTATCTGTCTAATTCAATAACGGTCTGTTCTTAGCATTTTGGGCCATAAAGTGCCGTTTTGGATATGTATCAGACTTTTTACTAGACGAAATCCCCGTTTTTATAGCTTCATAAGAGATTTGAAGTGTATACAAAAAATGAGAAAACATGTAATGGATGCATCTTCTTCCACTTTTAGGAGCCTCAAATCCTTATTTCTACTATCATCACTCCATCTTATATGTCTAATTCAATAGGGGTCCGTTCTTAGCATTTTGGGTCATATAATGCCGTTTTGGATCCGAATAAGACTTTTTACTAGAAGAAATCCCCGTTTTATGATTTTCATAAGAGATTTAAGGTGTAGCCAAAGAAATTAGAAATCATGTAATAGATGCATCTCCTTTCACCTATAGGAGCCTCAAATCCTTACTTCTACTTTCATCACTTCATCTTATCTTTTTAATTTAATAAGGATCCGTTCTTAGCATTTTGGGCCATATAATGCCGTTTTGGATCCGAATCGGACTTTTTACTAGACGAAATGCCCGTTTTATGTTTTTCATAAGAGATTTGAGGTGTAGCCAAAGAAATTAGAAAACATGTAATGGATGCATCTCCTTCCACCTTTAGAAGCCTCAAATCCTTACTTCTACTTTCATCACTCCATCTTATCTGTCTAATTCAATAAGGGTCCGTTCTTAGCATTTTGGGCCATATAATGCCATTTTGGATCCAAATCGGACTTTTTACTAGACTAAATCCCCGTTTTATATTTTTATAGTAGATTTGAGGTTTATCCAAAGAAATGAGAAAACAGGTAACACATGCATCTCCATTCACATTTAGGAGCCTCAAATCCTTACTTCTACTCTCATCACTCCATCTTATTTGTCTAATTCAATAAGGATCCGTTCTTAACATTTTGGGCCATATAATGCTGCTTTGGATCCGAATCAGACTTTTTACTAGACGAAATCCCTGTTTTATGATAGAGACTAATTACAATAGAGACCATGTTTTTCAATTCAAATCGATCTTGGTCTTGTAGTATGCGAAATCGATCAGAGATCTCCTAACACACAACAAAATAAGAACCAAATGAGTTTTGTAGATCATGAATCACTAAGAATGAAATTCAAGATCACCTTCATTAGGGTGTTGAGTTGTGGATTCAAATCTTGATATTGCGTTTTTAAAAGTGGTGCAGAGTTTTACTCGGAAATAACCTAAATTAACTCTATTACAGGTGGTTGAGGTATTTCACCAAACATTTTGGTTCACGAAGTGTTTTAGGTTGTACAAAATAGATGGTCAACCTAAATTTAGCATTAATCATCTCTAATAATAGAAGGAAATCACTAAATGCTATCTTTAGACCTAGAGACGTTAAAATGGACGAACCCGACCCATCTAGACCCAATCCATTTAGACCCTATTCCATTTAAACCTTACCCTATTTAGACCCATTTAGTTTTTGGAGTCTATTATATAGGACTATCCATTTAGACCCGTTCAGACTCATTTGAGCTATATGTGATTTTTAATTATTATTATTTTGTTGTAAATAATTGTTTTATATATGTTTTTAACTAGTAGTCCAAGAAGCACTACTGTAGGAAAGTTATTGAAACCGTTGAATTCCGAATACAGTAAAGTAGCTCAACTTGGATCTATTTTACATTGTACAATATAGTGTAATTCAATTTAAAAAAAAAAACTAAATATGATTCAATTTTACTTAAATCAAGCTAAATAATGAAAAATAACTAAGATGTCTAATTACCGTCATAATATGGTTCCGCGATTCCCTTATGCTTTTTCTCGCTAAAAAAGTAATTTCACATTTTCCCGCTAAAAAACGTAATTGTGCATTTTCTCGCTAAAAACGTAATTTCACATTTTCTCTATAAAAACGAGTTTTACATTTTTCCGCCCAAAACGTAATTATGCATTTTCCCGCCAAATATGCATTTTTCAACCAAAACGTAATTTCACATTTTTCCGCTAAAAACGTAATTTTGTATTTTCCTGCGAAGGTGAATTACTACTCACACATCACAAGAACAAATGAAAAACAACAATAATAAAAAGATGTAATTGATTGTATAAGAAAGAATTGTTAAAGAATCTTCTCTAGTGACATGAAAGATTTGTTCTCATCCGGAAAGGTTTTTAAAAAATTAAGAGAATAATGTTCAAGATTTGAACTGAGGCTAAAAAGAAAATTGGGTATTTTTTTCTTGGTCTTTAAAATGATTAAATACATAGTAGATCTAAGCCGTATCCAGGGTGAAAACTGGTTGGATTTGGTGTAGAAAGTTCATCTGGAAAGTTTCTTTAGTCAGACAATGGCTTACTTGTCGGACAATGGCTTTTAAAAAAAAAAACGATCTATTTCTTATTGGGAAACCGAACGGATTGGTCCAAGGATAAGACCGATCAATCCCGCCCTCTCATGGAAAATTATGCACATTCGTCTTTTACTTACCAAAATAATCCAGTTTCACTAATATGGTCACACATCTCAATTAGATGGCCGGTCGACTTCAAACCACCTCCAAATAAAAGTTAATACATTTTTCGTTTTGCCTATCAAAACTTGAACTTGATTTAATAGTGAAAAACTTCTCATCGAATGTTTTACTTAGGAATTAGGATGCTCCTACATAATCTTCCATCTTCATTTACTTGTTTTCATCCAAATAGTTATTTTTGATCATATATATAAAAGAAATGTTTCACTCTCTCCCTATTGGACCACTTGACACTTTTATTTTAATATATTATTTTATTCAAACTACACAATTAAACTACATTAAATTCATTCAACTCATGCAAACAACAACAACATAAATAACATCTTTTATCAAAAAACAAACAAAAAACAACATCAATGGTATTTTTCTTTTAAGCAAAAAAATCATATATATGAGAAAGGGTCTTACTCTCTCCTTATTGGTCCATTTGGCATCTTTGAACAAAATAATCCATTTTAAATACACCAAAATATATATATATATATATATATATATATATATATATGGATATTAATAAATTTATATAGCATACATTATATGA
>PKMM01011241.1:1436763-1456984 GCA_002933915.1 Eutrema heterophyllum
TAGGATGTCTGATCATGAACTCCTCCAACAAAGCTCTGTAGGTTTATGTTCGATCGAGCATTCCCTTGAGGTCGACCTTGTTGTTGATTTCACCGTACATGCGGACGATCGGGTATTTGAGGATTCAGAGGAAGAAATTGACGAATTTGGGGAAACTTCCGATTCAGCAGAATCAGATTACTCCTCATCGGATTCGGAGTAGTTTTATAAAACTTTGCATTGTAAAATATGTACTTGTACTGAATATCTGTTATGTGGAATATATTAGTTATGTGGAAGTTTATAAACTTTGGGTTTTGATGTACTTAAGTGTCACCCATCCGAAAACCCAAAAAAAATTGTTAAGTATACATCCGTCGGAAATTTCCAAGGGATTAATGTACTCCTGGTATTAAACATGTTTATCTCGTTTAACTCGAGGTACAAATCCAATCTTGGAAATTTCCGACGGATGATAAAAAAATGGTCTAGGTTATATGGTTTAGGTTTTTTTTTTAGAAATGGTAGACAAACAATTGTATGATGTATATCCAATAGCTTCAACTTGTCAAATTTCAAAATAAATGTGTGTTATAGATTTTAGGAAATTTGATAGAAGTGTTAGTCTAAGGTATATAGATGTTATATGAAATGTTTAAGTTTTATGTTGTAAAATTAATAAACTCATAGAAAGTCTTTAACATTGATGAATTAACAATTTTTTTGAATGAAACATGTAGATTAGGGATAGTTAAACCTTATTACGTAACCCTAAACCCCAAATATACCCTAGATCCGTCGGAAATTTCCAACGGATCTGCGTCCTTCGACACGTGTCGGTTGACTACCCAATAGAAACACATGCATGGAATATACGATATATTCCCATATCCGTCGGGAATTTCCGACGGACTTTGGTTTTTTCGAGACCGCGGGAAGATTGACCGCCTTAACGAAATTTTTTAGGCGATCCGACGGATATAGCCGTCGGAAATGCGTAGATTTAATATATGCGACGAGTCTTCTCCTTCATTTTCTCTTTCTATTTCTCTTTTCTTCCGTTTTTCTTCGTTTTCTCTCTCTCAAATCGGTTGCAATCCTCCATATCTCTCTAAATCATCATCATTCATGGATCAATTGTAAGTTTTATATTAGATTTGATAGTTTTTAGATGTAATTAGATTTAGGTGGTTAGTTTTTTAGAATTGGAATAAGATTTGTTGTGTATTTGTTAGGTGGAATGAAATTTGTTAGGGTTTATGAGATTAGAATTGTTAGATTGGAATTTTTAGATTTAGAAAACAAATTCTTGAATTTTGAAAATTGCTATTTGTTTATTAAAAACGTTTTTATAATTGCTATTTAGAAAATTCGAATCGAATTATTCATAATTTTGTACTAATTAAAAACGTTTTTATAAAAGATTTTATTTTTATAAAACTTTTTTAGAAATTTGATAAAAGTTTTTTNTGAATTTTTGTAAAATTTGAAAATTTTGAAATTTTATGAATATTTTGGAATTTGAGAATTTTGTAATTTTTAGAAATTTTAGTGAAAATTTTGAAAATTTTATGAATTTTATGAATTTTTGGAAAATTTTACGAATTTTTGGATTTTTTTTTTTAATTTTCGGATTATATATGAGAAATTTGGAATTTTACAATTCAATGTACTAACGTTTTTATGTTTTTTCCGCAGGAATAATGAGGACTCTCTTCGTTTGGGCTCCCAAGGACGCCGTTCTCAGGGTACGCCTCCTAGCGGATCGAGCTCGAGAACTCAAGTACCGGAGTCCGAGCAATCCGGTGCTCGGAGCCGGATTAGGATCGAGGATCTTATCCTAGTAGCCGAACCGGGACCATTGCATCCGTCTCCACCCGAAGTTAGAGGACGGGAGTTGGTAAGTGAAATTTCGTTTATTATTTCAATTTATTTAGATTATGAATCTTAATATACTTATTACTTATTTTTAATGTTTTCAGGTTTAAGTTGTCGACTGAAATCACAAAGGTGATATTGCGGATGCTCCATAACATGTTGTACAAACCGTATGAGAAGTACTCGGACATGCTAACCGACGAGAAGGACTTGTGGCACCGAACTTTCGCAGTAAGTAATTTTTTGATTTTTCTTCTTTTTTAATTATTTTGTCAATTTTAATTTTGATAACTAACATTATGTGTTTTTTTCTTAAAATGTAGAAAGAGTTCACTTGGGAGCATACTATGAGGACGAAAGTGCTAAACACTTTCGATTGGTATGCCGCGATTCAATACTCTAAGCACATGTACGAGTGGAAGCAGAAGTGGGTGAAAAACAAAGACAAGCTGAAGGACCTTGAGGACGACAAGCCTTCGACGAAGAAGCTCTCCGTAAAAAACTCGAAAAACCAGAAGAGCGACCGTGGAGGGAAGGGGATCTACATTCACACAGGGGGCGCAAAGACCGTCGAACGCGAGGCGATATAAATGGTAAGTATAATTTCAATTTTTAATTACTAATTTTGTTTTTTTCTATTATTTTACTTAACAAAATTTCACAAGCAAAAGAAGCCGGTGCTGCTCCCGATTACCTTAAAGTCATGGAGAAGAGGCACACCAACAAAAAAACTTGTGTGATCCAAGACTTGGGGGGTGCGTGAGGTTGTTGAGAGCTGCAAGAAGAAGAAGGTGGAACGTGAAGTTTCAATGTCGCAACTCACTCTTGAAGGATCGTCGTCCTCAAACGAGTTACCCCGGGAAGAGATCAACGAAATTGTTCTCGCTGTAAGTTTTTATTTGTTTTCATTAATTTTTTTTTCCGTAATTTCATTAATTTTTATAATCTTTCGTAGGAAACTCGACAAGTCAAATGTCGATTCGCTGGATTAGGTGGACTTCCGACCCATGAATCTTCTTCTTCGGTTCCTCGGTATGCTTCAGAGTACAAAGAAGAAATCGCGAGGCCCGGCCAAACAGTAAAAAGCCGTAATGCAATGGTCGTTGAGTTGGGGTCCGCACAAGAGGAGTTGGAGTCCACACACACCTCAACCCGTAAGGAGCTCACCAATTTGTAGAAGATCATGAAGGACGCCTTCCCCATCTCAGCCCAACTAAATTTTTTGTTTTTTTTTTGTTTTTATCACATTTTATGTTTTATGAATTTTTATGTTTAATGAATTTTTTAATTAAGAACATTTTATATTTATAAATTATTTTAATTAATTAAATAATTAATATAATTAAAAATTTTGATTTAATTAATTAATTATTAAAAATTCTAAAAAAAAAACAAATTAGAGATTGCCGTTGAAAATTCCTCGGAAATAGTCCGTCGGATATCTGTCGGAATGCATTTCGTCAAAAAGTTGTCGGAAATATTTCCGACGAAAATCCGACGGATTACCGACAAAATATTCCGACAAAGATCCGTCGAAATATCCGTCAGAATCATGTCAGAAATATTTATGACGGCTTTCCGACAACGTTCCGACGTGTAGTTCTGATCAAACATCAGTCGGAAATCTGTCGGAAATACGGCCGTCGGTAATCTGTCGGAAATATTCCGACCAGTTTCCGATAACTGCTGCCCGTCGGAACATTCCGACGGATTTCCGACCAAAATCAAATTCCGACGAGCTGTAACCGACGAATTTCCAATGGGAATCGCCGTCGGAAAACGCATGTTCTCTTGTAGTGTTTATATTGAGTCAAAGTTTGTTTTTAGAGTCTTTTAGTCATTTATCAAGTCTTTTTGGGTGCAAGTGAGCTTATGAAGATGCAAAATCATGCAGAGACGTCAGAAGTTTGTCATTCGTTGGAGGATTTCCCACCAGTGGATTGATCTCAAAGTTTGATACAAGATATAGAAATGGATTATCTTTCATTTGGAAGTGGTTTGAGGCCATTCAAACGGTGCGATCAAAAGTTATGCTAGTTTTCGTGAAGACAGTTCAGTCTGGCGAGCAGAAGTAGCATGCACAGAGAGAAGGGCCAGATCGACCGATCCACTTTTGGGGTTGATCGATCCGATGATTCTGCGGACATTTTTCAGATCGACCAGAATCCTCTGGGTCGACCGGTTCAAGCCCAGATCGATCGATCCACCCTAGGGTCGATCGATCCACTTTCTTGACGAAAAATGCAGTTTTTAACTTCCTGTTTTGCCTTGGAATCATTCTAGTTCGACCAAAGACCTATTTATACTTATTATAAGCCACTTTCTAGGACTACACTTTATTTTTCTACAGACTTGTACATCTCTTTCTTTGGGGAGACGAATCTCTGATTCTACAGGCTTTTGAGAAGATTTATGAACCATGTTTTCGATTTTTAATCTTATTATGCAATCCTTTTCATCTCTCTATGTTTTCTCTGCAACTATGAGCGAGTAGTCGTTTAGTTAGGTTTAGGGTTTCAAGAGATTTCATGAATCGACAGTTAGGGTTGATAGGGAATTATATATTGGATTTTTCGTCTAGGTTGTTCTTAGTGCTTGAACTAGATTGATCACTTAGTTCATGATCGTATGATGTTTAA
Source organism: Eutrema heterophyllum (assembly GCA_002933915.1). Lineage (NCBI taxonomy): Eukaryota > Viridiplantae > Streptophyta > Magnoliopsida > Brassicales > Brassicaceae > Eutrema > Eutrema heterophyllum. Next base: position 1,441,260 of record PKMM01011241.1, read on the forward strand.
CTCACCAATAGTGTTTGTTTAAATGCCTGAAAGAACCTAATGGGCAAAACATCCTTAGCCAGCGAGAGTTGGTGTTAAGGTGTTTTGTGAACTTATCAAATCGGACTAGAATGCATGGTTATGACTTTTGAATTCAATGGAAGTTAGTCTTCATAGATCTAAGCATATGGATTAATACTTTGGGAAAAGGTTAATCTAATCATTGGTTTGAGTTCTAGAACAATTTTTAATGCATTCTATGTGTAAGATACTATAACTGTTATTAATGTTTCCTGCGAATTGACACTAAGCCTAGCGTTTTTCTCTCTTGAATCTGCACCGTTTTTAATAGTCATTCTTAGTTTAGAAATTACATAACCAGAAACAACTGTCATTCGTCTTAGATTTACTTTCTTTCTGCATTCTCGTTGTGTTACACTTGGTCCTACATTACTACTTCGATTAGTTGTGCTCTTACAGTAGAACTATAAGGTTAAACCTGAAGTGTTTCAGTAACTCTTCCACCTTCAATTTATATCGAATAACCTCTTTCAAAAAAAAAAAAACCTCCACTATGAAATAAAAGTGTTACATGTTTTGCCCTATTGCAAGTTTCTCTCTGTTTACAGGTTCTACTCAATCTACAACAACTAGCTTAGACTACTTATGCTATGCTTTTGTTGTAACAACCTTTCAACAACAGTTTCTTTTTCAGTTTCCTTTTTGTGGGCTTCTTATAAATCGGCCCAGTCTCTCTTTTTTATTCTCTTTTGTAAATACGAGCCCAATTAATCAAACCCGATTAACTTGTGAACTGAGTGACCCAAATCCAAAAGACTCACACATACGAGTCTGGTTCATTGCTCAAAATCACATCATTTTTCGTCCTACTGTAGTTGTTTTAATAAGGATATTAGACGGAATAACCATGAATTTTTTTATAAATGAATAGACTGACCATATTGGGGTGATGTCAGAGAAACAATCTACAACAAGTAGCTTAGTTTCTCTTTTCTATTTTTCCACGCCATCAGTTTCTCTTTCTTATTTTCCTACTAGTTCAAATCGGGCTAAACCATCGTAAACCGGGATTGATTAGACCGGTCTCGGTTCAAACCGGACTAAACTGGAGAGTGCTAAACTCACCACTAACAATGAGTCCCCCCCCAAGTTCAGCGAAGTAGTATTCGGCTGAGTTTGGCGAGGTTTGTGTGGAATTCTTTAGCTTGATATGAATCGAGATCGATATATAGTCCTTTTCAACTCGATATTTATCTTCAGTTCGGCGAATATTGTTCAAGTCGGCGAATCTTCTGTGGAAAGATGTGTCGATTCGAAATCTTCAACCGTCGCGGGAATTGAGGAGCCATCATAAATGCTTCCCTCTATATATTCTCTTCGACCTTTCCGATTCACCACTTCACTTCCGCTATAAAAAGGTACTGCTTTTCTTTTTCTCTCTAGCGCTCTCGCTTCTCTCTAGATTTCTTTGTTTATCCTTTTTTGGATTGCTTTGAGTTTTCCGATCGATCCTCATCGCGATTTCTCCGATCTGCTCGAAGATCTTCAAGTTTTCCGATTTTCCTCCAATCTGTTCTTCGTTTTAAATTTCGAAATCGCCCTTAGATCGAAATGAGTCAAAGATATTCTCAACCCGGAAGATCGACTTGCTCCTCTTAAGTTGTTCGTCAGTCGGTCAGATCCCGACAACTCATCCGACGATGGTCTGAGCAGGGTCAGACAAGAGCTAATCAGACGTAACTCTCGCTTCGTCCCTGCCGGTCCTAGCGATCCCCGATCTACTAGTCAAGTTCCGCAGCTGGTGGGTAGAGATAATCGCGAGACAGACGCTCATGTTCAGTTTTACCAAGCAATGGCGGCCCAGATCGAAGGTGAGCAGGTCGCTGAAAAGGATAATCAAGTTCGTCTTGACCGGGAACTAGCCATCCAGTTGGGCAAAGCCGAAGAAAGAGCCCGTCCGGCGAGAAGGCTGCTCCGTTAGGAGTTCGTAAAATGGTTACGCCGGCCTGTGTTGGGCCGACACGATCCAAAAGAAATACCGTGCTGAGTACTCTGGAGCGATGTGGAGCCCCTAATGAGATCATCTTTCGTATTTCGAATGACGATCAAAGGCCTTGGGATGCACCTGAAGGTTACGTCTGTGTGTACGAGGACTATTTCAGAAACTGTGGTCTCCGATTTCCTCTTCTGAAACTCTTGTACAGTTATTGTAATCGCCGCGGTGCTGCGATCTCCCAGCTTAAGCCTGCTACGATTATCAACATCATCGGTCTTCCCATCTTGGAATAAGACTGCAGCATCCCGATCTGCTGCAGAATTTTTGAACAGTTGTTCCGTGTGAATATCACGGCTCAAAAACCTTGGTTCTTCTCGGCAAATGCAAAGACGATCTTAGGGCATCTCCGTTCACCGAAATTGTTCATACGGAGATTTCTCTGCCTTTGGGTGTTGGCGTCCCACCCGGGGTCGACATGTTCGGTTCGAACGAGCCCATGATATCCAGCGACTGGACTAGTGCCATGAAGAATCAAGTTCTTTGATATTTCTCGGTTGTGCCTTCTTTTTTTGTTGTTGGATCGGCGAATTCTCATCTGATGGACTTATGCATAACTGTTTGCCCGAGGGGGCTTTTTCTTGAACTGTTGCTTGAGGGACTTTGTTGAATCCCTGCCTTTGTAATATTTTTTGACTCGGTTTAGTCTTTAATCTAATTTGGATTTATTTTTGATTATGATCTCGGCTTCTATACTTAGCCAATTTTGACTGTTTTTGATTTCGAGTTTGGCTTTTTGAGGTCATAAAACGATATGATCCTCTCGAGTGTACCGTACACAAAAATGGGGCCGTAAATAATACGGTCTTAGCATGGGTGTAAGGGGTAAACTCGTTTCTATGACCTATTCGAGGTCGGCGATCATGGAGAGATTGGCTTATCGTTTTGCGATTGTTGAGAAATCAGTTTACTAATTTGCGATTGTTGAAAAATCGGCTTATTAATTTGCGATTGTTGAGAAATCGGCTTAATTTTGCGACAGGAAACGTTCGGCTTTACCATGGAACTTAGCGTAAGAGTACGCGGGGAGCTCATCTTAAGATACACCAGGTCTACTCAGATCGAATCGGAGTGTGCGAGACGGGCTCGGCTTACTTAGCTCGGATGATTTGAGAGCGGATTTTGTGCGGGATTGGTCCTGGCTTAACAGGGAAGGTGTGTTATCCGTAACACCATGAGGGTGCGTGCGAGAGGAAGCTCGACTTATATATTTGTACCGATCGTCTGGCCAGGACGTCGATGTGTGGAACCGCAATGGTTTTTCGTGCGAACTATGAAAATACGAACTGTATGAATTCGGCAGACTGTTTTGAGCTCGGCTTTTAGAGATTACGAATTGCTTGAGCTCGGCTTTAGAGATTACGAACTGTATGAGTCCGGCCAACTGCTTGAGTTTGGCTTTTCATATTACAAATTGTACGAGTTCGGCTTGGAAACACTTGGTAAAAAATAAATTTTATTAAAGTCATAGATGAACCCGAGGTGGGCTGCCTACGTAATAGCGTGCTGCTATGTGTTGATAGTTATGGATTCGAAGTAATGCATGTCCGCGCTGTTCTTCGAGTATGTCGAGGTAGTCATGCATCATCTCATCATTGAGGCCGGCTGGACATAAGTCTTCCATTCCGTAAGCTAAGAAAAAGCATGACTGCCGGGTAGATCGCCGAGGTATATTTCAGTGAGACCATAGGACTCCATCAAGTTTATCGGCCCAACGTCCCGTCTTTGTATTTAATATTTTCTTGAGTCCGTCAATGACGGTTTTGTTGGTTGCCTCGGCTTGGCCGTTACCTTGGGGGTATCTCTGCGTGGAAAAACTTAGTCGAATCTTCCACTTAGCACAAAAGTCGCTAAACAATGTTGAAATGAATTGCGGTCCATTGTCTGTGACGATCTCGTATGGTACTCCGTGTTGGCATATAATGTATTTCCAAACAAATTTCTAGACGTCAAGAGCATGTATCTTGGCATAGGATTCATCCTCGACCCATTTGGTGAAGTAGTCTGTCATGACGAGGATGTACTGCTTTTGGGTAGTGGAACGTCGTAGTGGTCCGATGGTGTCCATTTCCCATCGCATGAAAGGATATAGTGCTGTTGAGGTCGTCAATAGTTCAGTTGGTAGATTGATCATCGGTCCATGTCGTTGACACTTTTCGCATTTGGCTACGAACTTTTCGCAGTCTGCCAGCATGGTCGGCCAATAGTAATTCACCTTTTTTTATTTTCAGGGCCAGGGAGCGACCTCCGGAATGATTTCCCCCTGAACCTTCATGTACCTTCCTCATAACTTCATGAATATCTTTGCCTTATACTCATATCAACAGAATACCTGAGGCACTTCATCGGTACATCTCGCCTTTGTGAACAATATACGAGGCAGCTCACATTTTAAGTCGTTGGGTTGCCCACCTATCCGTTGGGATTTTTCACATCCACATAAACTAAGATTGGCTACTTTATGCAACTGCTTTGTGACTGCATTTGAGCTATTGGTATGTCTAAAGTTATGCACTTTTTGGATAGTTACTTTCTAGTTGGGATACCCTATAATATAATTGGAGTTTGTTTCGGCTACTCGCAAGTCTATACTATTTTCCATGTTTCGACAGTATTCTATGCAGTATATGTGATCACAGGAGGAGGTTGGCTCGCGAGAAGGATGTTTCGTACATGAGGCAAGTTTGTTGGCATAATGACGATAAATACATTTCATGATCATCTTGTACAGTACTATTTTGTTATTGTACTTTACTATGTTATACTATTTTTATGTTCCTCACTATTATATGCAATATATTTGTTTTATTCCCTTCCTTCACCATTATCATCCTGTATAACATATATATAATTTGTTTTCGGCTGCCAATGTTATAATATTACATGATTATAGTATACTTCGATACATGTTATTCATATAAAGTAGAGATTACCGTAAATAGTATAGTATGCCACTATAGCCTAACTATTATGTGTGTATTTATATAGACTGTCATATTATACTTGAGACTGAACCGTTGGATCGCGGCCATTAATGAAGCAAGTCGAAGAGCTGCAAAATATCCTTCATGGGATACATGCAGAGGGACTGAGGCTTTGCGAGACCTATCAGGTCGCATGTGTCATCGAGAAGCTTCCGCCTAGCTGAACCGACTTCAAGAATTACCTCAAGCTGAAGAGGAAGTGGATGAGCCTCGAAGACTTGGTCGTGCAGCTCTGTATAGAGTCAACGAACCGGATACAAATTAGAGTAGGTGTACAAATTCGCGAACCCAACGCGAATATGACAAAGCACCAAAACAATAAGCAAGGAAAATGGCAAAACAAGGGGTGCGAAGACAAAGGGAAAGGAAATATGCAACCACAGAACTCGCAGAAGTTCAAAAAGAAGAAGTTTGGTGGTGAGAGCTCACAGAAGTTCATAGGAACCTTTCACAACTGTGGCAAGATGGGCCACAAATCTGTTGAGTGCCGTAGCAAAAAGGCTCCAAGGAGAAATGAAGGCAAAAACGAAGCAAATCTTGCAGAATCTAACATGTGCGCGGTTGTCACTGAGGCCAACGTGGCAGAAATCCATCCAAAGAATTGGTGGTTCGATACTGGTGAAACTTCTCAAAAGTCTGTCTAGTTTAGTCAAGTCGTGTCTAGTCTAGTCTAGTCTAGTCAAGTCAAGTCTAGTTTATCGAGTCAGTCGAGTCTTCATATGTTGAGAGTCATTTCTATTCATGTGGGGGATTGTTGGACCAAATTTTAATAAGTTATTGGGCTTTATTAAAATTGTTAAGTGTGAAAAGAAATGAGCCAATATAAAATGATTGGTCAAGTGTAATATAAGTGAGGACATGTCAAAAGTCCCACATTGAAAGTTTGAAAAACTTTGGAGTGGTATAAATATAGACATAATTGTGTCTCTGTTCAAATGGTGTGTGAAGGAGGGAAAAGAGAGAGCACGTGCGCGCCGCCACCGCCGAGCTGAGCCATGCTCGGGCTTGGGCTTGGGTCTTGTGGGCTCAGGCCCACTACATGATGTTCTTTTTTAGACAAATTTATATTGACGTTTTGTCAACGTTTTTCGTTGACTAAGCTCAGTAGTCAATTTTAATTTTTTTTGCGTAAATAAAGTGGATATTCGGATATTCAAATCCTTGTCGCCAAGCAACAAGACCGAGTCTTCCGTTCCCACGATATCCGCTCCATGATCTTGCGAGATCTTCTATGATGCTGCGTAGTGGTTATCTCTCTTCCTTCGCAATATATACATCACGACTTCTCTCGTTTTACTCACGCTCACCACCTGTTTTCTTTACAGAAAAATTCCAGCATCTCTCTTAGTTCTAAGTAAGTGTCGTTTCGAGAGTATCGTAGAATAGAAGTTCGATAGATCCGTGTTTCGAGTGATAGCGAAAACGGTTTTAAGTGGTTGTATCATGGGACTCTTGAATCTCAGATTCCCATCGCACTGCGGCTGATTCAAAGAGTTAAGGAAGAGATTATAATCTCGCATCCACTTGTTTCTCTTCCCTTAACGTTTATGATCTCGTATTTCAATTATTTTCTGTAGTGCAATTATTTTTGTTCCTACATTTTTATCAGCAAATTCAATTACTTTAATACTTTGACTCAAGGCCACTTTGCACAAGTGTTCTTCACATGGCTGGAAAATTAGGGCTTGACTCTCCCACGGTGAATCTTCCAAACGAAGGCGCAATTGCTGAGCTGAATCAAGCATTGACGAACAATGAGGCAATAGCACAATGTTGTAGATGCTCAATCTCTTCATGATCATCTATTATCTTTGTGGTATTCTGTTCAGCACACACAAGCAATTAGAGAGGAACCAACTTCATGAAAAGTTTGTTACTTTCTTGGATTTGGCAAAGTCTTCTCGGAGGGTATCAAATGTCCTCGATCCTATTTTCCTTTACATCCTTGTCCCCGATTTTCCCAAAAGGTATTAAACACGACATAGAATGTTATATTTACTGGTATGTGGATTTTAGGTTTTTAACTGTTGTTCTGCAGGGCTCTTGTTGGAGTAAAACTTGTCTTATACATCGAAGAAGATACAGAGACCGAAGATGAAACCATACAAGATAAATTGGGTGAAGGAGATTACAGTTATTGGGGATATAAGTCAGAGAAATGGCACTAAGATTGAGTACAGAAATGAGTTGCTGATGGGAAAGTATGTGTGATTGTTCTCTCCATCTCAGCCAAAGTAATGTGGAAAATTCAAGAAGCTTCTAAAGAAGAAGAACAACAACTGGAGAGAGTATCGAGATTATGTGTATATCTTCTCAACAAAACCTTGTATGGAAATTCATTCGCTTGGCAAGACACGACGGTGAGAATGAGATTCTTAAACACAATGTTAGTCTATCATCAAAAGCTTTGCTTTATATCTTCTTTTTGTTGATGCAGAGCTTAAGAATACACTTGTCTACAAGTCTTGGTGTGTCCGTGGAGAGATTATCCGACATTTTTAAAATATCATTCAAAGAGCTTAACGAGATGAGTCATGGAGTTAGACTCGACAGCTCGAAAGAACCTATCTTCAATCTCGTCCCGGTCCTTGGTGCTGGAAACTCTTCTGCTTCACTCAACAACTTAATCACCTGTGAACTACTTGCCCTAATGTCGTAACTTTCCTCGTTTGACAAGATCACAAAGGTTTACTTTTTTGATATTGGGCTTACTTTCCCCTCTTCAATGGAAAGCCGCCTAAACAGTGCTAGCGGATTCAAAACAAGAATGGTTTATATTTATAGAGCTTTATTGAGATAGAAAACAAATATATAAATAGAATTAGCTCATTGATGAGCTTTATTCAAATGCATAGAATAGAAAAAGAAAATGATTTAGGTTTGTCACCACGAACTCAATAACTTTTGATTGATATAATGAAAAGGAAAGGAAGAGAGTTGCTTTGAGGAAACTCTCAAGGTTACAAACAAAGTTTTCATAACATTTCTATTTATACAAATCTCTTGCAATGAAACCCTAAACATATGGGCTTGTTTGGACAATTTAACAAGCTTGTAAAGTGCATTGGCTTGTGTCTCTGATACTCCCCCACAAACTTGGCGTCGGGTGAAAACCAAGATGCCAAGTTTAAATGACGCAAATGAAGGTGGCTTTGAAAGTAGCATGAGTAGTCGAAGATCCATGCGAAGTAGATATATGACTCTATTCAGCTTGGAGAATAGTCATTAGGGTGAGAACTTTTTCAGGTTCTCTTGACATATTTGTCTCACAACGAGTCCGGGTTTTTACCCGCTTAACTCGACTAATCTATCTCACGGCCAAGGAGAATTTTCTACCTACACCTACTGAAACCCAACTCACTCTTTATTTTCTATTCATATACCACCAAAAATCTGCATTTCAACAAGCTGACATTCTCTTTGACATTTAACCAAACACCTTGTGTGCGTTCTGCATCCTTTTGTTTGTCATACAAAATCAAGAGAAACTTGTATCTTGAATTCATCCTTATCAAACCCAAAACAGACTATTTCATTCTAGCTTTCAATTCCAAACCTATACCTCTACACCAGCCATCAAGCTCAATTTATCAAACAACATTTTCTAGCATATCTTCTATCTCGGATAAGAGTACATGATACATTATTGTGGGTAAAGAGAAGCTTGATTTTCTGTCTTGCTCACTCTCTCACTTCTTTGGTTTTGTTTCTCTTTTCCCAAGTTTCCCATCTTCCAAATCGAAGGAAAAGCGGCTATGTTTTCTATTCAAATGAGGCATTCCTGTTGTACAAAGACACGAAACTACTGAAATCAGCGGCATAAGGCTTGATGTGAGACGCCATGGGAGCAGATTCTCCTAGGAAGTCTTGTTTTTTTGGTCTTGAATAAAAACGAGACAAGATCGAGAATAAGAGGCGACTCAGTTATAAAGGCAGCGAATTTGGTAAAGATAAGATTGGAGCCGACAGTTTGGGGAGCTTGAAGAATGATCGTTTGCTAGAAGCTAGTTAAAGTAAAAAAAAATCTTGAATCTCATAGAACGACTGAAGCTCTGATACCATGCTAGCAGATTCAAAACAAGAATGATTTATGTTCATAGAGCTTTTTATTGAGATAGAAAACAAAGATATAAATAGAAATAGCTCATTGATGAGCTTTATTCAAATGCATATAATAGAAAAAGAAAAAGATTTAGGTTTGTCACCAAAAACTCAATAACTTTCGATTGATATAATGAAAATGAAAGGAAATGAGGCAACTCTCTAAGGTTACAAACAAAGTTTCCATAACATTCCTATTTATCGTAGAAGTTGTAACCTTGAGGGGTCAGATGTCGCCCAGCTGGAAATTTCATACGACATGATACTCGTGCCTAAGGTAGAAGTCAAGCCGCAATCCATAGAAGAGTCAGCGGAAAGTTAATCCAAGAAAACACATATTTTTGGTGTTTCTTGCATTAGAAGCAACGACTGGTTAAGTTATTGTCTGAAATTCAGTTCTAGGGTTGAAGTTTGGAGCTGTGCGCAAAAGACAGAGTTGGTAGTGGTATACCTGATCAAATTTTCCATCAATGACTTCATCAGCTTCTTGTATAACAATATCTTTAGCATTTGAATCAGGCCCGACTCAAAGTTACAATGAACACGTGCAACTTTTCTAATCCTTATATATTAATTAAGAATGATTGTTAAAATTAAACCTTACTTTGACATGCGATTTACAACATTGTCATGCTGATTTGTCATCATAAGAGAGCCCGTAAGACTAATATAAAAATAAACATAAATAGCTAGACTATTTACAACTTATGACATTCACATTAATTTGGTTAAAAAATATTGTAGTTTATATTAATTAAGTATTTAATATTCAACATTTAATTTATAAAGATATCTTATATCTTCCATTTGCTACCAAAATATTTATTGAAAATTTAGTATATCATATTAATTATTTCTTTAACATTATATTATTTCTCTCATATTTGTTTGATCTAATATTTGAAAAAAAAAAACTAAATCATCACATCGTCCATATAATAAAAAATCTACATTTTTTCATAAATATTATAATTCGATTTTTTAAAAACGAACACAAATGACTATGCAAATGCATAAAATGTAACCTAAGACTCTAGAATGCACTTCTAAAACTAAATGAGACACTTATGCATGATTATATCACAAAAATGTGCAAAACATGAATGGAACTAAGGTAAAATGAATGGTAAAACTATGCAAAACCAACACATATTATCACTCACAGCCTCCATGCCTGTTCGGGCCAAACATTTATGCTTCCTTTTATCTTGCAGTCCACGAAAGCGCGAGTCATGTTCTATTGTTTTGTGATTCCTTTCCATTTGTCGTGATACACCGGTTGTATTTTCCTTTGCAACCGAGTTAATTGTATAGTCCTGCAATTTTGTTTTCTTATATAATTGTTAATCTACATGTAAAGCTTTATGTGTTGAACATTAAGAAAGACATTGGTGTACCTGGTAAAGCGACATTGCATTACCGAAAATGAAATCGATATAACCTTCAATGATGCAATTTTTGTAGAAATACCAGTCTTCTTTGTCCATAAACGTGTTTTGATGGCCATGGAACCCATAACCATAAAAACCAGCTTTGTATCATGTAATCTTTATAGCCACCATATGTCCACTTCTGCACCAAGATTTGGTGCTAGAGCGGTGTTCTTACACCAACCAAATAAAAACTACAAGTCAAGGTGTCAAGGTTATACAAAGTGCAAAAATTGGTCACAAATAATTTTTTTGTGTGGAATTGAATTAGTATTCAAACAAGACACAAACTTTCTAATCCACAAACGTAAAAAAATCTACAAACGCAAAAAAATCCACAAATCAAACCAACATACAAGGGAATAACAAGCTCAATACTAGGTTCCTACTTTCTATAACACAATCAAATCAAAATTGTCCATACAGCAAAATCTTTACACACAAGAAAACCACATAAAGAGTGAGTATACCTTGAAACTAATGTCGAAGGTAGTGAACTTCTCTCCAAATATTGCAACAGAGAAGCTTGAAAATGTGTCATTGGAAGATGATGCTGTGTTATTCCACTCGATGCATGTATTTAAGTATCCCATCTCTTGAATCACGATGTCGTTCTTGTTATTAGGAACAATGACCCTTTCCCTAACAACGTCAACCCATTACTCTTTTTTTTGTTAACAAAAATCGAAATTGTAAGGAAACAAAAGATTATTGAGTTGAAATACTAACCTTTATATGCCGGAATCAACGAGGATGAGCTTTTTAGTTTGGTTTGAAGTAGGGATTGTACCGATTGCCTCGTGAACTGAAGTGAATTTTCCACAACCTTTGAGTGCTACCTTGAACACCAAGTATCATTTGGTTTGGAATCTTGACATATAATCACAATTGGGAAGATGAAAGGAGGAAAAGGGTGGGAATGGTGGTCAGTGTCGTACATAAATTCATAGTGGCTTAAGACAACTTACAAAAATTGTGGCCCTTGTTATATATGTATCTTTTTATAAAATTTTAAAAATTATAATGGTGTCTTGAAACATACAAAACATCATTAATGAAAACTTTTTTTTGTTAAAAATCAATAATGAAAACTTATATTATATGAATTTTAAAGCAAATTTTTTTTACTCTTTTTTGCTTAAAAATTGCTCACTAAACTCACATAATCAAGTTTTTTAATCATCTCTATATTAATATGATAATCACACCATTCAATATTTCTTATGACCATAAACTTTTTAATATGATGTAATTCTCAAACAAAAAGTCCAAACACATAATGTTAAACTACATATATAAGCTTAACTTTAAACAAAATGTGTCCCTGCATTTTTTTTCATTTTATTGTGGCCTTAGGCAATTGCCTTTTCTTCCAAGCCTTTAAGCACGGTACTGATGGTGGTGATTGTGTCCAGGGAAATTTTGATCCGTTGGAGAGATGATGGAAAAAAAGGAAAGGAAAGAAGAGAATGATGGACATGGTTTAAATTTGGAGATGATGAAGAAGAAACAATGTTTTGTGAAGTGTGAAGAGAAACGATAGGAGTTGAGCTTCTTAATTAAGATGAGAAAGAAGGTGGATAAGTTACTACGGAATGTCCACGTCTACCCATATGATATTGTTTATGTAATCCCGATATTCATGGTGTGGATTTTTTAAACTGTTCTAGGTATATAAACCGTTGTAAGAAAAAAAAGAAGCAAGAATAGCTTCGCATTACTACTCTCTCACTCTAAAAGTCAGTGAAAACGACGTTCTATAAGAAGCAAAAATGGAAAAAAAAAATATGGGAAATTGAAAAACAAATACATTTTTATCAGGATATGATCGTATATTTGGTATATACATGCAGTATATAGATTATTTGCTTCACATTTACTATAGCAATTTTAACCACTATTGGTTCAAACATAAGTAACATAAGTACGTATTATACAAAAGAAACAAAAAAAATACTCGACTATCTATATGTAATTATTGATAGGTTTAAAAACAAAAAAACATAAATTTTTTATTTGTTACTAACTATGTGCAGTTAAAAATACATTAAAAAAAAAAATTGCTTGCATTGAAGAACACGGCCACGAATGGTTTCATGGCTCACCTTTGATTTTACACATGTGTTGTTGCTCTTTTCCTTTTTGTAGCTATATGCAGTGGCGGAGCCAGCTTGTTAGCAGTGGTCACTTGACCCATGTGAATTTTTTTTGAAAAACTAAGCTTTTATTAAGTATTTTTATTTGACCCATATCTAGGGAGACCAATTCTACTTGCAAGAGGAATTATTCAGCAACACGCTTTGTTAAAAAAAACATGTATATGATGAAAAACTATGCCAGTCTTTCAAATTTGTTTACATTGTCTTCTTAGTTAAAAAAAAACCCACCAAGTGATTTAGGTGAAAATATTTTTTGCATTTTTCTATCCAGCTGCTTCTAAGAATGATTCCAAGTTACTAAAAAGTAAAAACTCAGTAAATATATTAAGTTAAACTATCTTTAGTCACTAAGATCCTTCAAATGGGATGTTTAGAGAAGCCTATAAACGTCTCTGAAGGATATATGTCACTATGTGGGACAGAGAACTTGTTCAAGACTTGCCACCTGTCAACAACTAGAGTCCAATCACTAGCATACTCTTCATATCTTATGAGAGGATTGTGTTCTGCAATGAGCGATCCTTTAGTAGAATCTAATCCAGGTTTACTACAAGGTGTTCACCACACTTCAAGATCCATAACATGAAGAAGTCTATCGCATAAGTACTTGTCAACTTCGCTTTGGTTCATGGGATACTTATGCCACCACAAAATTTCCAACCGTGTTAAATTATTCATTTAAATTTTGTTTACTTTTTAGTGGAATAAGTGAAATACTCATTCATTGACGTTTAAAAAAAAAAGGTGAAATATCCATTGTATTTCATTCCACATAAATGGTGAGAATTTAATAAAATAGTGACGAATGCTTCATTCGACCATGTTATAAACGTCTAACTACATATGTAACATATCCATTTGCACCAATATACTTTAATTAGTTAGGAATAGTTTCTTAAAACATTTATGCAACATACAATTACAATAAGAGATAAATTAATATCTCTATAATATTATTTAAGAAGACATTTTTGAAAATGAACTTTATGTTGTAAGTTATTATATGAAATGTCATTACAAATAAAAAAAGATAATTGATAAATCGTATTTTTACCGGTTTCTAACCTTTGTTTTTGTGTATTTTATCGAGTCAAAGTTTGTTTTTAGAGTTTTTTAGTCATTTATCGCGTCTTTTCAGATTTAAGGTGACTATGGGAGAAAAGGAGCCGTTTTGGATAAAAATGAGCATATGAAGATGCAGAATCATGTAGAGACGTCAGAAGTTTGGCTTTCTTTGGAGGACTTACCACCGATGGATCGAGCTGAAATTTTGACACAAACTGTGACTTAGCGATCAAGGGTTATACCCGATTTACCAAAGACAGGTCAATCTGCCTCGAAGAAGAAGCGAGCAGAAACCAAAACGATCGATCGGTCCTCAAAAGGATCGATCGATCCTTTTTCCACAGACCAACATAAGACTTTTTGATCGATCGATCGTTCATGTACGGACCAACGCGCAGAAAAGGAAAATTTCGGTTTTCCTAATTTTGGACCGGTTTCGCCTGGGATTAAGGAAAAACGTGTTTTAGGGTTATTTATTCTATTTTTGAGCCATTGTTTAGACTACGCTTTTATTTTATTCATCATAGAACTTCTGGCTTTTGGCACTTATAAGATTTGGGGAGACGAATCTCTAACTCATATCGGAGAAGATTTTTGAACCCTATTTTGATTACTTTTTATATTATTATGAATTTCTCTTCACCTCTCTGTGTTTTCTCTCCAATTATGTCTGAGTAACCTCCTTGTTAGGTTTAGGGTTTCAAGGGATTTTATGAATCGATAGTTAGGGTTGATTAAATAGGGAATTATCAATTGGATTCTTCTTGTTCTTAGTGCTTGAATTAGGCTGATCACTTAGTTCATTATCTTAGGTTATTTAACACACGGGAGTGCTTGTTAGATACTTGAAAGAACCTAGATGAGCAAAACATCATTAGCCAACGGGAGTTGATGTTAAGGTCTTTTGTGAACTTATCAAATCGGACTAGATTGCATGCTTAGGTTTTTTGAATTCAACGGGAGTTAGTCTTCATAGATCTAAGCATAAGGATTAATACTTTGGAAAAAGGTTAATCTAATTTTGGTTTGAGTTCTAGAACGATTCGTAATGAATTCCCTGTTTGAGATGCTTTAACTATTATTCATGTTTCCTGCGAATTTACCCTGGGCCTAGCGCTTTCCTCATCTGAATTTACATCGTTTATCTGCATTCTTAGTTTTAGTTATTCATAAAACCACCACAACCATCGTTCGTCTTAGATTTACTTTCTTCTTGCATTCTCGTAGCGTTACATTTGGTCTATGTGGATTCGATCCCTAGAATACTAGTTCGATCAGTTATGCTCTTGCAGTAGTTGCTTTTAGGGTTAAACTCTGAGTGTATCAATAATTGAAATAGGAAATGATATAATTGTCTTTTCAAATTGTTGATAAGAATATGTAAAGTATTTCTTTCCCATTAAAGAGGTTATTTATTATTTAGTTTCTTAATTATTATGATATTATTAAATAATACTCAATCCATACATATTTAAAGAAAATATATTCGAGATCTTGCAATATTTTTCATTGTGATTATTATATTTTATTTGAATATATATCAAAACAAAAGTTTGAAAAAATATTTTACTAATTTTATAAAGAATTAGACACGAGAAATTTGTTTTTTAAGAGTTTGTGAAATGACCATATATAAAATCATAGTCATTAAACGGTGCATATTAGAGTTATGTTTTCAAGATTTTGCAGGTTAGTCCGAATAATATTTAAGTTCATTACAAAACGGGTTATGTAGACATGTTAGTCCGGGTTGACAGTTATATATATATAATCATTAGTTAGACATATTATAAAATTCAGATAATTTTTTATTAAAAAAAAATTAAAAACAATTTATATAAAAAAATTATCCCGCGCTATATAGTTAGCGCGGTTGAATCCTAGTAAAATATGAAAAAACACACGCAGTGTAGTGCGGTAGACACCTAGTAAT
>PKMM01011241.1:1460937-1485450 GCA_002933915.1 Eutrema heterophyllum
TTGTTAGCCTGGAGAGAACACTTACCATTTGATCCATCACATCTACAAATAAGATAAAATTTTGTATACACATTATCAACTATATTTGTTATACTATACAGTAAATATACTATTGACTAACTTACCAATCAACATGCTTGGATTGAGGTCATCTTTTAATATGTATCCAAAATCTGTCAAGTCAAGATAGTCACTGTTCCTGCTCACAAACGTGGAAGTTATGAAAGACATCTTAAATTGATGTTTGGTCGGTCGATATTTTCATGACGCTTGATTCAAAGCAAAGCTTTCAATGAATTTCTATTCACCGACGACCAGTAACTTTTCAAAACAATGCAACAAAGTTTTCTTAACGGAAGCAGGTATTTTGGTACCCTATGGAAATTTCGAAATAAATAAAAAATCTTTGTATATATATATATATTTTTTTTTTGAAATGAATGTAAAATTATATTCAATCAAAAACTTCGGTTACAATGATTGCGACCTTCGTTTGAAAGAAGTTTGAAAACGGTAGATATTACTACACAAAATTTAATTTAAACTTAACCTTGTGGCAAACCATACGATTAATCCCTCCTCGAAATCTTTCTTCCCGTTAGCCTTAGAGAGCTTATCCTGTTTCTTACGTTCTTGTCCATCATCTTTATTAAACGTTTCGGTGGAGTTGGCAGCTCTCCATGTAATCTATTGTTTCTTTCCCTCCAAACGTGATAGACGGACGATTGAAACGCGTAACGAAATAGAAATTGTTTCAGCTTATCTAGGGTCGAAAGCTGCAATAAACTGAGTAGCTCATCCCAGAGCGTAGTGTAATCTCTTCCCAAGATGCGCAAGATGATATGTTTCATACCTCTTTTGTGTAAGAGCACAAGAAGAATAGGTGATTTCGTGTTTCGTCTTCACCACAGAAAACACAATCATATCAATGACCACTTCCCCATTGTTTCATTCTCTCCCCCGTAGGCAAGCGATCCAGAATTGCTAGCCAAGTAAAGAAAGCGTATTAAGGTGTTGCTTGGGAAAACCACACACCCTTAAACCAGTCCACTCGTGGGTGTCTTTCCCGGATCATATCCCATGTTCTTTTAGAGTTGAATTTTCCTGAAAATTTTCCATCACCTCGTTTCTATAAGGCAATGTCTTCGCCCAAGCTCTGCTCTGATCCTGCCCGAGTTGCAAGCAGATCCTCAATGTCGTTTAGGATTTGCACACAATGTCTCCGTCTACGATGATTAAGCGCTGAAGCCACTGTGGAGTGACTTTGAATACCCATGTCTATAGATCCTCTTGGCCCTGTAATATGAATTAGACTACACATGGAGCTCCAATTGTCGAACAAAAAGGATGTAGTTTGACCATTGCAGATCTCGACCTTGTGGAAGTCCTTCAACAAATCCTTGTATTTTAAAATCTTTTTCCACATCCATGAACCCAAAGTTGAGGTTTCTTTAAAAGTCCAGAATGATCCTTGTTTGAGGAGATTTCTTTCAATCGATTGTACCCACAAAGAGTCTCTCGTAGATAGTGTTCTCCAAGCTAGCTTCATACAACTCACTTTATTAGATGTTCCGAGTGATTTTAACCCCAAACCACCCTCACGTTTTGGCTTGCAAATCACTTCCCATGACACCTTCGCTTTATTTGGATTTAAAGTTGGCCCCGACCAAAGGAAGGCGGAGCACATTTTTTCTATCTCCTGGATGCAAGCTTTTGGCAGAAGGAATGCTGACATCCAGAAGTTTACAAGACTCGAAATTGCGGAGCAAATGAGTTGAAAACGGCCATCCAAAGACAAAAAGCGAGCTGTCCATTTGCTGATTTTCGACTTTATTTTTTCCAACAGGGGGGTGTAGTCCGCAATAGTCATTTTCTTGGTAAGAAGAGGTAGACCGAGGTATCTGACCGGAAGTATACCCGTGGCGAATGGAAAGCTCTGCCTTATTTCATCTTCGGTTATGTTTGAAACCCCCGCAAGATATAGAGTACTCTTCTCCACACTGATATTTAAACCAGAAATGTTAGCAAAATCATCAAAAATCTCCATAATACCTCCGATCGAGCGTTTTTGACCATCCACAAACACCATGATGTCGTCCGCGAAACAGAGGTGTGTGAGTCGGATTTGCTTGCACCTTGGGTGGTTACCAATTCTCCTATCCACCGCTGCCTTGTCAATAAAGCAAGATAAAACATTCATACATATCACAAAGAGGTAGGGTGAAAGCGAGCATCCTTGCCTTAGTACAC
Source organism: Eutrema heterophyllum (assembly GCA_002933915.1). Lineage (NCBI taxonomy): Eukaryota > Viridiplantae > Streptophyta > Magnoliopsida > Brassicales > Brassicaceae > Eutrema > Eutrema heterophyllum. Next base: position 1,463,188 of record PKMM01011241.1, read on the forward strand.
GTTCACTTCTGAAAATCTTTGTATATTCATTATATATATAAACATTTATATGAATTATGTTATGCTTACCATTTCATCGACCAAAACGACTTCTAGACTCTCTACAACTTTTGTTTGATATTGCTTCCAAGTATGGAAACCTGAACTTGGACCTTCCAGCCAGTTTCGAAAGGCTTGACATCAACAAGGTAAGTTATTGGTAATTTGGAAGGATTGAGATTTCCTTCGCGGACTGAGAAATTTCCAAAGAGAAAAAGATTGAGATTGATGTACATTGGAATGGCCGAATGAAGCATACTTCTATAGTATTCTTAGTTAGAGTAAATGATACATGAATATTTGAATTTTATCGTTTAGAAATATTTAGTATTTTATGTTTTTAAGTTGAAAATATATATTTGCATGATTTAATGGATACTTTTGTTAGACAGTTATTATAGTTGCTCAAATCGTATTAGTTAATAATTAATTAATTGATGATTTTTTATTACCGTCAAGAAGATATAAGAAGTTGATATTCCTAAATTCGCGTAGAATATTTCATTTGAGATTCCTAGGTGATCCCAATATGTAGTGTAGTCGTTCCCTAACAGTTGCAGCGTGAATACTTCCCAAATCTCCGACGAATATCCACATATAAAGAACAAGTGATCTAGAGTTTTGGATTCATCGAAGTGGTTTGCTTTGTCCTTAATATTGAGAGAGACCCAAACAGCCCAAACAGTAATTAATCAAGCTACTCCAAATCGCTGGTCCAAACCAAATAATAATACTCTATAACCCGAATAATACTAACCGGAAAAAACCAACATTTTATAGTTTAGCCTTAACCGGTTTGGTTCGACTAGAGAGACAAGTACACGACGATCTCTCGAGAGCATGAAGTCTCTTTTTCTTTCCCGTCACCAATGAACAAAACAAAGAAGCTGGTGGCTTCAATCTGGGTCAAAGTCTCGTATACTCTCTTATGTCAACAAAAGAGCTCATTTGCTCTTGTTATAAAAAAAGATTTCTTTTTCTATTTTTTTTAATCAAAAATTTGGTAAAAGACAACATAACCTTAATAAACTTTCATATTTACCAAACCAACCACAAAATGGGCACAAAATCGGGTCACCAAATACCAGAATCCATAGTTATCGATCCCAATAAAATCCCTAAAATCGACGGTTTCTTTTTTTTCTTCCCAAGTCTCAATTCAAACTCTCTCAAAAGGGGAAAACTCTTCTTCTCCTTCATTTGGGTACAACTACGGATAGCTAAAGGCTCGAAATTGTAAGTTGAAATTGGATTATTTTTTTCGAGATTGTGTAGCATTTGTGCATTCGTGTCTCTCCATTTTGTTGTGCTAATCGATTTGTTTGTAGATGCAAGATGATCCCAAGATGGTGCGTACAAAGAATCCAATTGTCAAAGTTCAATCGATTCTGAAAAAACTGAGTCAATCAGTCAGCATTCAACGGTATGTATTTGCACAACTTAGTAGGACTCGATATAACTAGTCAGGTTTTGTAAGTTAAAATTCTTGAAACGAAAATGTACAACTTAATAGGATTTGGTATAACTAGTCGGGTGTTGTAAGAAATTCTTGAAAAAAAAAGTACAACTTAGTAATATTTGGTACAACTAAATCTGTTTTGCAAGATTCCGACGAGGATGCCGAAGCATTACAACCTCTGAGAATGTTCTTTAGTCCCACCGAGTATAACAGGCCAATTAAGGTCTCAGCAAAGTGTTATATTGGCAAGGCAGTGGAGACATTAGAAGGTCTTCTTAAACCCGACGAGATGAAATGGTTCGTAGAACACCCTCTGTTCATCCACTTCTTCCATATGCATAGGGAGTCAAGCCATACGTTCATGGGTATGTGGATGCTTCTTGTTCGCTTGGCCCGTTTAGAGAAGGAGAAGGAATGTTGATTCATTGTTAATGGCGTTCCCGTCCGTTATTCTCTCCAAGAACATGCACTCCTTTCTAGATTATAATGCCATCCTTATCTAGATCATTATGAAAAATCAGGTAGTTTGACGTTTGTTGAGAAGCATTTTAAAGTTGGGAGCAGAGTAACATATGAAGATGTCGGTGAAACATTCTCCATATCGTTTTAAGATGGCGGTCCTCTATTTCTTATGCAGCGTCATTATAGGAAAAAAGAAAACAGGAAAGGGAGCACCCTATGTTCATCCATTCTTTCTCAGAGCCGTAAATGATCTAAAGTTGTGTAAAAAAATTACTTGGGGGCGACTAGCATTTGAAGAGAATATGAAATACATCTTTCATTTGATGAGCCATTTCAACGGGGTCGTGCAATCAGCATGGATCTTTCTAGTTTCGTCATTCATTTGGAGGTAAATAAGATTCGAACGTTGATCATTATTCCTCTCTTATTTTTTATGTTAGATAAACTTGGTACAACTAACGTTAGATAAACTTGGTAAAACTTGGTACAACTAAAGTTAGAAAAACTTGGTATGACTGAGGTTTGAATGATCTTGTGTTGTGTGTAGCTTCTAGCGTTTGAGGCAATTCCAGTTCTGAAGAAAAAATTTCGAGAAGATTTTAGAGACGCAAACCCTGAGTGTCCTCGGATGTGCAAAATGAAATTCATAGCAAGTTCAAAGCAAGGTCTTGGAAAGGAAATGCTTGAGAAACTGGGTACAACTAAGGTTAGAGATCATCCTAATGTAAATTACTTCTCATATTCATCATTTATGTATGATGGGGTTGTTTTTAAATTGTATTTCTTTATATTCACATGAGATTCAGAGTATCTTGGCTCCATCTCACCGTGAGAAAGTTCTTTTGGGCCGAATCATGGAGGAAGAGCGTGGATAGAATGATAAGGATGATCCCGTTGCTGATGGTTGGAGGAGGCGTCTTACTGAGAAAAAGAAGTCAATATGGTTTGAAGAGCTTTACAACCAAGATGTGGCTACCCGAGCAATTGTGGCAAATGCGGGTACGGAGAATGCGATTGTGGCTCGGAAGACTGTGGGTCGGAAGAATGTGGCTCGAGGGATGTGGCTCATGAGTATGTGGATCCGGAGAATGTGTGCAAAGATAGATTGTTGGACCTAGAGAACCAATTGAAGATAGCTTTGGACGATGGGTTACAGAAAACAAATGAGAAGATTGAGGCCTTGATTTACGAGTCAAATCTCTGGAAGCATATGTGAACTTTTCAAGATCACAAGGGGATCAAAGAAATAAACAACAAAAAAGATCAACAACAAAGAGATCAACTACGTATAACGGACGGTGGCGGTGAAGATGAGGGAAATGAGATGATTAAAGATGAAGCAAGTAAGGAAAAAGGGAACGGTGAAGGTAAAAAGTCTGAAATGGAAAAGGCAATAGAAGATGAGCCAAGTGACAAGGATGTGAAAAAAAAAAAAAAAAAAGAACAAGATGGAGGAGAACCAAATGACAAGGATGCGAATAAGAAAAAAAAGAAAAGAACAAGAAGGAGGAGAACCAAGTGACAAGGATGCGAAGAAGAAAAAAAGAAAAGACCAAGAAAGAGGATAACCAAGTAAGAAGATTGACGAGGGAAGGAAGAAGAGAAAGGTGGCTACGACTGTGATTAGGAGTCCTATTATGACAAGGCAGAAGAAAGCCTAAGTATTTATATTTCCTTGTGTTGTTTTGGTTTGTGTGAACATGGCTTGATATTTTTATCTAGGTACAACTGTGTCGTTTTGTTTAACTAGGTATAATTGTGTTGGTTTAAACAACTAGGTACAACTTATTGGTTTGTTAAACCAACACAGTTATACCTAGTTAAACAAAACGACACAGTTGTACCTAGATAAAAATATCAAGTCATGTTCACACAAACCAAAACAACACAAAGAAATAGAAATACTTAAGCTTTATGTTGCCTTTTCATAATAGGACTTCTAATCACAGTCGTAGCCAACTTCCTCTTCTTCCTTCCCTCGTCCATTTTCTTACTTGGTTCTCCTTCTCTTTGTTCTTTTCTTTTTTTCTTCTTCGCATCTTTGTCACTTGATTCTCCTCCTTCTTGTTCTTTTCTTTTTTTTTCTTCGCATCCTTGTCATTTGGTTCTCCTCCTTCTTGTTCTTTTCTTTTATTTTTCTCCGCATCATTGTCACTTGGCTCATCTTCAATTGCCTTTTCCATCTCAGAATTTTTACCTTCACCGTTCCCTTTTTCTTTACTTGCTTCATCTTCAATCATTTCATTTCCCTCATCTTCACCGCCACCGTCCGTTAAACGTAATTGATCTTTTTGGTGTTGTTCATCTCTTTGATCCCCTTGTGATCTTGAAAAGTTCACATATGCTTCCAGAGATTTGACTCGTAAATCAAGGCCTCAATCTTCTCATTCGTTTTCTGTAACCCATCGTCCAAAGCTATCTTCAATTGGCTCTCTAGGTCCAACAATCTATCTTTGCACACATTCTCCGGATCCACATACTCATGAGCCACATCCCTCGAGCCACATTCTTCCGACCCACAGTCTTCCGAGCCACAATCGCATTCTCCGTACCCGCATTTGCCACAATTGCTCGGGTAGCCACATCTTGGTTGTAAAGCTCTTCAAACCATATTGACTTCTTTTTCTCAGTAAGACGCCTCCTCCAACCATCAGCAACGGGATCATCCTTATCATTCTATCCACGCTCTTCCTCCATGATTCGGCCCAAAAGAACTTTCTCACGGTGAGATGGAGCCAAGATACTCTGAATCTCATGTGAATATAAAGAAATACAATTTAAAAACAACCTCATCATACATAAATGATGAATATGAGTAAGTAATTTACATTCGGATGATCTCTAGCCTTAGTTGTACCCAGTTTCTCAAGCATTTCCTTTCCTAGACCTTGCTTTGAACTTGCTATGAATTTCATTTTGCACATCCGAGGACACTAAGAGTTTGCGTCTTTAACATCTTCTCGAAAATTGTTCTTCAGAACTGGAATTGCCTCAAACGCTAGAAGCTACACACAACACAAGATCATTCAAACCTCAGTTGTACCAAGTTTTTCTAACCTTAGGTGTACCAAGTTTTACAAAGTTTATCTAACAAAAAAACCTAAGAGAGGAATAATGATCAACATTCAAATCATATTTACCTCCAAGGGAATGACGAAACTAGGAAAGATCCATGTTGATTGCACGACCCCGTTGAAATGGCTCATCAAATGAAAGATGTCTTTCATATTCTCTTCAAATGCTAGTCGCCCAAGGAAATGTTTAACACAACTTTAGATCATTTACGGCTCAGAGAAATAACAGTTGAACAGAGGGTGCTCCCTTTCCTGTTTTCTTTTTTCCTATAATGACACTGCATAAGAAATAGAGGACCGCCATCTTCAAGCGACCTGGAGAATGTTTCAACGACAGTAGATTTTTCTCCACATCTTCATATGTTACTCTGCTCCCAACTTTAAAATGCTTCCCAACAAACGTCAAACTGCCTGATTTTTCATAATGATCTGGATAAGGATGGCAGTATAATCCAGAAAGGAGTGCATGTTCCTAGAGAAAAGAACAGACGGGAACGCCATTGACAATGAACCAACATTCCTTCTCCTTCTCTAAATGGGCCATGCGAACAAGAAGCATCCACATACCCATGAGTGTATGGCTTGAGTCCCTATGCATATGGAAGAAGTGGCTGAACTGAGGGTGTTCTACGAACCATTTCATCTCGTCGGGTTTAAGAAGACCCTCTAATGTCTCCACTGCCTTTCCAATAAAGCACTTTGCTGAGACCTTAATTGGCATGTTATACTCGGTGGGAATGAAGAACATTCTCAGATGTTGTAATGCTTCGGCATCCTTGTCGGAATCCTGCAAAACATATTTAGTTGTACCAAGTATTACTAAGTTGTACCTTTTCGTTCCAAGAATTTCTTACAAAACCGACTAGTTATACCAAGTCCTACTAGGTTGTACCTTTTCGTTTCAAGAATTTCTAACTTACAAAACCTGACTAGTTATATTGAGTCCTACTAAGTTGTGTAAATACATACTGTTGAATGTTGACCGATTGACTCAGTTTCTTCCTTTTCTTCTTCTTCTTCCTTTTCTTCTTCTTCTTCATACGATTTTATCTACAGGAATCGTCTCTCCATCTCCACCTTCGGTCGGATTTCCGATGTCACTTGGGTTCTTTGTAGATTCCATAACTAGATGAATCATGTGTTCACCTTCGGTCGGATTTCCCCTGACGATTGGATTCTTTGTACGCACCATCTCGGGATCGTCTTGCATCTACAAACAAAATTGATTAGCACAACATAATGGAGAGACACGAATGCACAAATGCTACACAAATCTTGAAAAAAATAATCCAATTTCAACTTACAAAATCGAGCCTATAGCTATCCGTAGTTGTTGTACCCAAGCAAAGGAGAAGAAGAGTTTTCCCTTTTTGAGAGAGTTTGAATTGAGACTTAGGAAAAAAAAAAAAAAACCGTCGATTTTAGGGATTTTATTGGGATTTATCTGATAACTATGGATTTGGGTATTTGGTGATCCGATTTTGTGCCCATTTTTTGGTTGGATTGGTAAATATGAAAGTTTATTAAGGTTATGTTGTCTTTTACCACATTTTCGATTTAAAAAAAAAATAGAAAAAGAAAGCATTTTTTATAACAAGAGCAAATGAGCTCTTTTGTCGACAGAAGAGAGTATACGAGACTTTGGATTCATCGAAGTCGTTTGCTTTGTCCTTAATATTAAGAGAGACCAAACTGTAAATTAATCAAGCTACTCCAAATCGCTGGTCTAAGCCAAATAATAATACTCTATAACCCGAATAATACTAACCGGAAAAAACCAACTTTTTATAGTTTAGCCTTAACCGGTTTGGTTCGACTCGAGAGACAAGTACACGACGATCTCTCGAGAGCATGAAGTCTCTTTTTCTTTCCCGTCACCAATGAACAAAACAAAGAAGCTGGTGGCTTCAATCTCCAACCTTTTAAGAAGACGAACCTATAATTCAAAAACCCACTTGAGTCGCTATTCTCTGCAACTTTCTTCAGCTAAATTTTGCTGCTTTTTCTCCACACATGGATTCCATGGAAGGAAAATATCGGCGTCATTACGTGGGTCTTCTTCACTCATGCAGCAGCACCAAAAATCGCGAAACTCTTTGGAGACAAATCCATGGATTTTTCCTCAAGAATTGTTTCCGTAGCTCAATTGTCATTGTCGCTAATCATCTCCTCCAGATATACTCGCGGTGCGGCAGGATGGGAACCGCGCGGAACCTGTTCGACGAAATGCCTGAGAGAAACTTTTTCTCTTGGAACACCATGATTGAAGGGTACATGAATCTTGGGGATAAAGGGACTTCTTTGAAGCTGTTTGATATGATGCCCGAGAAGGATGGTTACTCTTGGAACGTGGTTGTTTCCGGGTTCGCTAAGGCCGGTGAGCTAGTTGTTGCTAGGAGGTTATTCGATGCAATGCCGGAAAAAGATGTTGTGACGTTGAACTCTCTGCTTCATGGGTACAGCCTAAACGGTTATGCCGAGGAAGCTTTGAGGCTGTTTAAAGGATGGAGATTAGGCAGCGTTGATGTGATCACAATGACGACACTTGTTGGGGCGTGTGCCAAGTTGGAAGCTTTGAAATGCGGGATGCAAATACATGCCCGGGTTCTGATCGGTGGTGTTGAATATTATGACTCGGTAATGAATACTTCTTTGGTTAATTTGTATGCAAAGTGCGGTGATTTGAGAATGGCTAGCAATTTGGTGGATCAGATTGGGGAACCTGACGACCATTCTGTATCTGCACTAATTTCAGGTTATGCAAGCTGTGGGAAAGTGAATGAGTCTAGAAGACTTTTCGATAGGAAAAGAAGAAACAGATGCGTCTTTCTATGGAACTCTATGATTTCGGGTTATGTTGCCAACAATATGGAAACGCAGGCACTGCTTCTGTTCAATGAGATGAGGAATGAAGCCCGGGAAGACTCTTGTACGCTGGCATCCCTTATAAATGCTTGCGGCGGTTTGGGTATCCTAGAGACTGGTAAACAAATGCACTGCCATGCATATAAATTCGGGTTAATTGATGACATTGTTGTAGCTAGCACATTGCTTGATATGTACTCAATGTGTGGAAGCCCGGTGGAAGCTTGCAAACTTTTCATCGAGGTCAAAACCTATGACACAATCTTACTCAACTCTATGATCAAGGTATATTTCAGCTGTGGAAGAATCGAAGATGCAAAACGGGTATTTGATAGAATTGAGAAAAAGAGCTTGGTTTCTTGGAACTCAATGACTGTAGGATTCAGTCAAAATGGTTGTCCAGTTGAAACTTTAGAGTACTTCCGCCAAATGCACAAGCTGGATTTGCCTACAGATAAGTTTAGTCTCTCCAGTGTCATTAGTGCGTGTGCAAGCATTTCGTCTTTCGAACTTGGTGAGCAGGTTTTTGCGAGGGCTACTATTGTTGGTCTTGACTCTGATCAAATAGTATCATCCTCTCTCATTGATCTCTACTGCAAGTGTGGATCTGTGGAGCATGCCAGGAGAGTATTTGACCCAATGGTAAAATCAGATGAAATACCATGGAACTCGATGATATCAGGTTATGCTACGAATGGTCATGGATTTGAAGCGATTGATCTGTTCAAGAAAATGTATGTTGCTGGTATAAGACCCACTCGGATCACCTTTATGGGTGTTCTAACAGCGTGCAATTACTGTGGTTTAGTGGAAGAGGGAAGGAAACTGTTTGAGGCAATGAAGTTGGATAATGGTTTTGTTCCAGAAAAAGAGCATTTTTCATGTATGGTCGACCTTTTGGCTCGTGCTGGTTATCTGGAAGAAGCCATAGCTCTTGTAGAAGAGGTGCCTTTTGATGCGGATGCAAGTATGTGGTCATCTGTTCTACGAGGATGTGTAGCAAATGGATATAAAGCCATGGGAAAGAAAGTTGCTGAGAAGATTATAGAGCTAGAACCTGAGAACTCAGTTGCTTATGTGCAGTTGTCCGCCATATTTGCAACCTCTGGAGATTGGGAAAGCTCGGAGCTTGTAAGAAACCTGATGAGAGAGAAGCATGTAAAAAAGAATCCAGGTTCCAGTTGGGCTGATTGTTGAATACTCAATTTGAGTGTGAATAACACTAGTAGAAGCAAAACAACAAGCCAAGTTCAAGTAAGAGGAAATGCTGCACATAGCGTGGGAAGATTTAATCATTTATCTGCCTTGCTGTGAATTGGTGACTTTTTACGGGTTATTAGAGGAAGTAAAAAAAAGTTTGCAACTAGAAGGTTCTTCAAGAAAACTATATAAGCATCAATGATTCTTTTGCCGAGTTAGAGACGCACAATTTCACTTTCCTCAAGCAAACTACCTTATTTCTCTTTGTGTTTTGCAGTCGCCGGAGTGTGTGGCAGCGGCACCTAAAAGAACAGAGAGCCTAAGCACAAATATTTTTGTCTGAGATCATTGGCCCTTATGGTCAAATGGGGATTGCAGAGGCAAATTGATTGCAGAGACAACTGAAGTCTACTAATCCCCTGTAAAAACTTCCAATCAAGAATCTAAATCTCTGTTTATCTATTACACTGTATCATCATAGAATGACTTGAAAGACAGAATTCACCTGAGTGAGCAGAGGACTTCTGTATGAACGCGGGTGTGAAGAATCGTCATCGCTGCTACTGTCGTTGTTGTCGTCGCTGCTCATGTCTTCATCTTCTCTTCTTGATGTTGTGCCGTTCCTCGATTGATTTTCTTGCTGCACAAACCACAACAATCTTGATTATGTTATTGAAAAAACCTGGAAAATCTTCCTAAGAATCTTGAGAGCCATTGCTCGAGACTCACTCCTCCTTTCTCAAATTGTTTTTGTGCAATACCGATGTCATGAGATCTAACAAATATAAGCAACGGAAGATCCAAAAGAAGTCACCATCTGACACACATGTGACATAGTTACTTCATCCCATAAGTGTTTCTTTGAATATAAGACTCCAAGTCATTCGCTGGACCAGTCCCATCTTTCTTGAATCTCCGGTTGCTCTCTTCTTGCAGCTGAAGAAACTGAAAAGCACCTTTGGCTGCACTGATCTGTGATTTCCAAGAATGCTCTTTGTTCCTAACCCATTCAGCTACGAAAAGGAACTTCTAAGTAAAGAGCTCTCTTCCCAAGTTCTTGAGCTGCTTGTCTTGTGTATATATATCCAATTGTATGCAACATATCCGCTCCAAAAGCTTTAACAAATTCAGAATGCGAAGAAATGTTTTGTGTAATTAACTAGTGAATCACACAGAGGAAGGAGACAATGCCTGCACATGAGAGTCTCTTGGCTTCAGACTCAGCGCGGTGTATCAGTGTATGAAACCTTCTCTATCTCCATAAACGTATTAGTTCAAAAAATCTTTGAGAAGCCTCACAAGAATTTCTTCTCTTTCTCTCTGAATAGCCTGCCAAAAAAAGAATGATCTTTCTTTATGTAAGATTCAGATGAGAATATGAATGTATACAGTTATAATATATGAGTTTGATTTCACGGAATTAGCTATCCGTCATCAAATTGTAAATATCGAAACAAATGTCCGTTATTAATGGATATGTGTTTATTGTACTGCGTGCTAGTTTGAGAAATCATATATTGTAATTTCACGTTTTACTTCCATAANGTCGTCGCTGCTCATGTCTTCATCTTCTCTTCTTGATGTTGTGCCGTTCCTTGATTGATTTTCTTGCTGCACAAACCACAACAATCTTGATTATGTTATTGAAAAAACCTGGAAAATCTTCCTAAGAATCTTGAGAGCCATTGCTCGAGACTCAAGCTCCTCCTTTCTCAAATTGTTTTTGTGCAATACCGATGTCATGAGATCTAACAAATACAAGCAACAGAAGATCCAAAAGAACTCACCATCTGACACACATGTGACATAGTTACTTCAATGTCAACCACATTGAGTTTCCACTGAGATCCCATAAGTGTTTCTTTGAATATGAGACTCCAAGTCATTCGCTGGACCAGTTCCATCTTTCTTGAATCTCCAGTTGCTCTCTTCTTGCAGCTGAAGTAACTGAAAAGCACCTTTGGCTGCACTGATCTGTGATTTCCAAGAATGCTCTTTGTTCCTAACCCATTCAGCTACAAAAAGGAACTTCTAAGTAAAAAGCTCTCTTCCCAAGTTCCTGAGCTGCTTGTCTTGTGTATATATATCCAATTGTATGCAACATATCCGCTCCAAAAGCTTTAACAAATTCAGAATGCGAAGAAATGTTTTGTGTAATTAACTAGTGAATCACACAGAGGAAGGAGACAATGCCTGCACATGAGAGTCTCTTGGCTTCAGACTCAGCGCGGTGTATCAGTGTATGAAACCTTCTCTATCTCCATAAACGTATTAGGTCAGAAAATCTTTGAGAAGCCTCACAAGATTTTCTTCTCTTTCTCTCTGAACAGCCTGCCAAAAAAAGAATGATCTTTCTTTATGTAAGATTCAGATGAGAATATGAATGTATACAGTTATAATATATGAGTTTGATTTCACGGATAGCTATCCGTCATCAAATTGTAAATATCGAAACAAATGTCCGTTATTAATGGATATGTGTTTATTGTAGTGCGTGCTAGTTTGAGAAATCATATATTGTAATTTCACGTTTTACTTCCATAACTCAATAATACGAATTCGATGTACATGTTGGTATATGGTTTTAATGTCTATATAGATAAGTAGAACACTCTTAATCTGAATATAAAAGGTTCTGAAAATATTTGGGAAAACGTCATATTTCTTCCCGAAAACTATCATATAATAACAGATCCACCCAAATTTTCGACCTCGTCCTAAATCCCCCTAATTCGAAAGTTACAAACCTATTTCTCCCGATTCGAAAGTTAAAAACATATATCTCCACCAAATGAAAATTCGAAACTTCAGAACACATAAACCCGATTTTATTCGGTTTACTGTTTACCATTAACCACCTAATTCGATATTAAACCGAAATTAAACCTGATTATACCCAAACCCGACCGACGCTTCTTCTTCCCTATTGTTTTCTTCATCTCCTTCGCTATCGATTCATGGATTGAGTTCGACAATTTGACCCAAATTCTTCCCATAATCAAAAGGAGAGCAAACCCAAATTCTTCTTCACCAATCATGCGAGCTCTAACCAATTAACAAGATTCATTTTTTTCCATAAATTTCGAGAATTCTCCATGGCCACTGTGAATCTAAGCTCATGGGTACATCAAATTCAAATTCGATTTCGACTGGAGGCGGCGGTGGCGACTTGAGCGCCGCCGTTCCGATTCCAATTGGGTACGGTAATACAAATTTTTTTTCTCCGATCACCGCTTCTTCACTTTTTCTCCAATCAACCACCGCCGCCGTTCCGATTCCAATTCTCTCTCAAATCTGATTCCAATTCTTTCTCAAATCTCCACCACCGCTTCTTCTTCTTCTTCTTCTTCTTCATCTCTCTCTGTCTCTCCCTACACCTCCCCGTCGACCCAAATCTCGTGCTCTCAATGCTGTTTGGGAATCCGATGAACAGTCGTCGTAGCATAAAAATGAGACACGGATAGATTATTTAGAGGTCACAACATTGAGTTTGAAGGTGTGTGTGGTGATTAATTTGTTTTTTTTCTTTCTTTTTGGATCGATCATGAAATCCCCTTTGGTCAATTTCTATTTTTCTTTTTGTAATGATCTTGCAAACCCATTTGAAAAGGCATCGCCTTTCTCTGTTATTCTTTAACGATTACGAATTTGTTCTGGTAAATGAGCTGGAAAATTTTGTGTTTCGGGTATTGGAACCCATAAATTAGGTGTTTTTTTAAAACTCAATTAGCTTTGATATCGATTCATTAATCCAATCTGGATTTCAGATTTATGTTTGATGATGATGCTTTGATAATCATATATTTTTCCAGATCGTTGGTTTTATTGTCTATACTAACTCATTTTACGATCTGGGTTTAGAGATGAGAATATTACTTTTAGCCTCTGCGTTTAATTTGATGATTCTTCATAAATTCTAGGTTTTTTCTTCTTTTCAAATCAAGTAAAAAGTTTTTATTTTTTTATTTTTTAGTCTCCAATTCTTAGGTCAATTCTAGCCGCCATGGGAGAGCAAGCAGAGAGCTTTGTAAAAGTGGTGGGTCAGGTCGCTTTATGAGTCGGTTTATCTCGCAAACCATTTAAACCGATGAATATGGATAAATATGTTTCGAACTTTCTAATTTAGGGAGAAATATGTTTGTAACTTTCAAATTAAAGAAATCTAGGACAAAATCGAAAATTTGGATGGATTTATTACTATATGATAGTTTTCGGTGGGAAATAAGACGTTTTCCCAAAATATTTACATTAACTTCAAACTTTCGAACAAAACTCTTAAACAGAAACTCAAAACCCAATTACCAAATATTTAAATATGCAACCATTGATGTTTACCCAAATATGCAAACTTTTGAAAAAGAAAAAGGGAATCAATCAACATATATATTCAAATTCAACGTGTAAACAACAGAACTCGATTCACACCCAAATAAAAAGGAAAAGATTACAGAAGATGAAAAAATTGTAAGGGAAATTACCTCGGAGATTGAGTTTCCCGACAAATTTCCCACCAAATCATGCAACCATGATATTTCGGTGGGGAAATCGATCAATTATATTTCCAACCGATCGTGGTATTTCCACATGTTTTCTTGTATTATACATCTGTCCAGATCACAAGTGAAACGAGTTTGTCCACAGATTATGGAAGTTCGATTTGGATAACATTCCAAAGCTCTCCTCAAGAACGTTATGGGAGTTAGAGGAACATTGTTTGCTTCACATAAGGCCAGATATCCATCTTCTTATTCTTCGAGTGTATGTATGTTTTTGTGTTTGTATGAGGGAAGAGGGATATGCAAAGCCCCAACAATTGGTTCCAAGATGGAAAGTTGACAATCAAGTACAATAAGGTTTGAAAAAAAAAGTACGTTGACAATCAAGTAAAAATTAATGTGGCTAGAAAATACTAATAGAAAATGATGCCTCGCTCCATTATGGTAATGATCTCATGCTTTAGTGTTAACTTTGTAAGATCGGTGAAGATCGGAAATGAGAAGGAAAGGGGTTTGAAGAAAAACGAAAACCGTGACCTTTAATAGTTCGGTTTGAAAGTTTGAAGTTTTCTCATTAATTAGGTGTTACTACAAAAGTTTGAAGTGTTCTCATCTAACTACAAAAGTTTGAAGTTTTCTCATTAGGAATTCCATTAGGTGTAACGACAAAAGTTTGAAGTTTTTCTCATCTAACTCCTCTTTGTCCTTAAAAATACTGACTTTTTATCTCAAAATTATTCCTTCTTCCCAATTACATTTACATTCATACTTAGAAGTTACTGTTTCACAAGGCAATCAATTCGACAAGTTAACAACTTGTGAATTTCACAACTTATCTAATCTCACCAAACGTGAATAAGGTTCCATGTACAAGAAACGTGAATACCAAGGTTCATGTATTCGACTAAACTTTTTATCTCATCATTCAAGGTTTCAGTTTCAAAAGTCAATAAATTTCACGTTGTGTTGTGTGTTTACTAATGTGTGTGTTTCGCAAAATTGAATGCTCGATAAGTTTCTCGAATTGTAGCAAAGACGATGCATATGCAACTCACAATGCGACTCAAAATTAGATTTGATTTTGGTTTCATGTGTGGTTTTTTGTTGAAGACTTTGTTGTTTAAGTTAACATTTTGGTTTTATGTGTAATAATAGTCGCTGATCAGCGNATTTCTCAATATCCATAATCACATACCCAATTCCAAATAATTGCATCAGCATCAAGTCATTTTAACTTATAGAACCATACGGTTAGTCATTTAATCCCTTAGGTTTATCTCGATTCTTTTACGTGTTTCCAATTTGCACTTATAATCTCTCTATATCTCTCTTTTTCTCTCTCTCTCTCCAAATTTCCATAATCACATACCCAATTATGGATAGTTGTATTAGCGTCAAATCATTTCCACATAAAGTACCATGCAATAAGTTATTTAATCCTTTAGGAGCATCTCGATACTCTGCCTTTTTTCTAAGATGCACTGAGAATCTCTCTCTCACATCAATACGACAGATTGAACCATATACAACATTTGGCCTGGTTTATACTAACATTTGGCCTGGTTTATACTAACATTTGTTATCTTCCTCATGTTTCTCTTTTTTTTCCTGGTCATTCTTAATGTCTCCTCTATGACTTGAGCTCTGTATAATTTTTGAGAGGACTTAACCAATTCTCGCTTGAACATGTTAACATTTTGGGATCAACATGTTAACATTTTGGGATACCACAATTTACTTTGCATAATATGCATTCTCGCATACCTATTAAAAGCTCATATTTGTCATTCGAGCTTCTAAAAGCTCACACGAGTATTTAGTACACTTTAATATGCATTTAAATTTAAAAATTTAATATTTAATCTTCTTAAAATTTATAAAATTTTGTTATATTTTAGTTTTTAACGGTTTTGGAATGGATTTGGATATTCATATATTAACAAAATCGGATCTGAGAATTGTTTCTCGGATTTGGTGAAACCGGATCCAATTCTAGTTAACCAAAAATTTTACGGTTTACTATATTCGTATATTTTACGAACTCGGATCCGAGAATTGTTTTCTCGGATTTGGTAAAACCGGATCCAAATATGGTTATCCATAAAATTTACGGTTTACTATCCATATCTACTCAATTTTTTAAATAAAATTCAACATATAAGCTATCATTTATAGAGAGATGTCTTTTCATATTCTTGTTAAAATTACTATATTAATGGATGATAGTTACCATGAGAATTAAAAATGTAATAATACGCAATAAAATAAATCATATTAACAACTTAAAATTAACAAATTAGTTGATGATGTGTCACAATTTTAGACTATGAGAAGATGATGTGGCATCATGAGAAGAGAGCACATTCAACTTTATATATATATTGTGTACGAATCTAAATTGAATCACCTAAAAATAATATTAAATGAAAATTAAATCTAATTCCAACCAAACCGAGCCGAAAAAGCGACCCGATCCAATTTCTTCATCCGATTGTGTGAAGAACAAAAAATTTGTTTTGTCTCCTTAATTAATTCATTGATTATTTGTCCTCTTCTTCTTTCGCTATTAGTGGAATCGTTGTGAGCCCTCATCAGATTTGCCATTTTGTGGGAAAAAATGATCTTCCATGCCACTCATTAATCTCCATGCCACTCTCTATATGGAATCCCTAATTTACCTTTATTGAATGGAAGTTAGGAATGTGTTGATATATTTAATTTTTAAAAAAGAAAATGAACAGAATTTTGACGGTCCGTAGGGATTTTGAAAGTCGTATCGAATATCTGAATGATAAACTCGAGAGGGAACAAAAGTTCGTCCCATATCAAAATACTACTACCCGTCGTGCCGTCCGAGCTGGAAGAAGAGATTTTGCAGCGGAATATCAGTCGGTTTTGTTGGCTTTGAAGGATAAATGGCATTGGAAAAAGCTTGAAGTGGATCACGAGATGAGGCTTCGGGAGGCAAATGCAAGCGCTGAACTTATCAAGGATGTGTTGAACGGAGATGCGATAATCGACAAAGCATTGGCGCGGTTAGAGGCAAGAATCGATGGATACGGCGAAGGCTCAGCATCGAGGTTTCGGACTTCTCCCTTGGGCAGTTCGACCTCCCTCAAATTTTAGCGGATTCGGTGGAGTTCGCAGGGAATACTCCGCAAGTCGCAACTTCAAGCGGGGATGGCCGACTCTGGGATAGGCCAGCGAGGGTTCAGATCCTGTAGTTGCTTAGCCGTTCCCACTTTGCCTTGGCGGCACAATTTTTACCCTTGCGATCTTTCGAGTTATTTCTTCCTCTATTCTGATTACAAGAGAGTTCAACTTAACGGGAGATCCGACGGTTATCAACATGCCACGTCACTATGATTATCATGTTCTCATTCTTGTTCGACTACAATTATCATATTGTTCATCTAATGATGTTTGAATGTTAGCAACGTCAATCTTTTTTAAATCTTGTTAAAATCTATCTTTCATACCTTAACTCTCAAGTGATTGGAATCGACATTTTAACTTGATTCTACAATCTATTACATGAAAAGACAATATTCTACAAATCTATGCAGCTAAATTGTAGAATATTGTCTAAGCAGACGATGCAGCATTGCATATAGAGGAAGATAGACTGATTCATTGTTGGCAAATTCTTTTTAATGTACGTAGAGCGATGCTAGAGACGTCTAAAATGCTCTGTTTAGTTTAGAATACTCTCGCATAGTGCACTCTACTTGTTTAAAGGATGTGAAAGGTCTGCGACCCTTGATTTACTTGCTCTGTATCTCGAGAAAAGATACGAAATCATTAATACGGTTTTGGACGATTCTTGATACGAAATAATAAAGGTGTGAAAGGTTTGCGACCTTCAAAATATAGAAAGAATATCCCGATTTTGTTGTATATTTTGCGACCTAGCTTATTCAGCGGTTTTAATGGATTCTGAAGCTATGTGGCGAAGCCAATTGTGGAAGGCGACAATTTCGGGCCTCATCCTCGCGAAGAGGAGTCGCAGAGAGATGACGGAGATCGTTCTCCTCTGCCCAAGAGGACCAGGACTGATGATCGAGGTGATGGAGAAGGGACGAGTTCGCCCAATAGGCAGACTGGCGACGAATCGGTTACTGCGGATGATTTGGAAGAGCTTGCCCAGCTACTATGGGATCGCAAACCTGCGGGATGCTCTCTTCCTCCACTTCGTGATATGTGTGCGCGCGAAGCTAATGCTAGGATGGCAACCGCGCTTGGACATGTGAGTCGGAGTTCTCATCTTGTCATTTGCATGTTTATTTTCACTTTTTGGAACCAATTACTAGCAGGTCTTTTTGCTATAGGTTATGGGAGCGTGCAACGAATTCACCGCTCTTTTTGAATCCAAAGAGCGTTCGCTCACCCGGGCTAATGAACTCGAAGAGCGTTTACTGTTAATGAACTCGAAGAGAGTTCGCTCACCCGGGCTAATGGCGGCTGTCCGAGACCTAACTAGCAAGCTCGATGCTAATAAAGAGCAGCTCAATGCTGCTAAAGAACAACAATGGCTTTTGAGCGACCAACTTTCGTTGGCCCGTGTGCTGCTAGAAAGGTTGGAAGCGCAGGTTACGGACTTGTCCCTTGGTCTGCTCGACCTCCCCCAAATTTGCAGACGATGCGGTGGAGTTAAGAATAATCTTGATGACCGGGGTTGACCTCTCCCTCTCCCTCTCTTTATTTTTTATTTTTTTCTAAGCGGTCCTCTCCCTCTCTTTTCTTTTCAATGTTTCGAACATGGTACCCGTGATAGGAGGGTTTTAAACAACTCCTTACTTTAGGGTTTCATTTTGGCTTTTTGAACATGGTGCACGAGAGGGCTTTAAACTAATTTATTTTGTTTGCTTTTCATGTTTACGTTAAGTTCTTATATGCTATACCTAGATCTTCAAGTTTTAAGCAAAAACAACAAAATAAAGAAACGAAAGAAATGATGAATTATGCTAAAAACAATATTAAAGGCGGCCGAGATTAGGGTTACCGAAATAAAAGATGAAGTGTAAATGATATTTATGCCCTTCATTATAGAAAACTACGAAAATTAACAAAATTTAAGTCTCTCGGTTTCGAACACGTGACAGTCTAAAATGCACTATACTTGCCGGATTACCATTGCATTGCTATCACCAACAGTATGAATTTACACTGGCAGGTCTGCACCTAGACTGTGTTTCCTCTGCCGACAAAATGAAGAGAGGAATATAATGGTATAAATAATGGTTTTACAGTAAGAAACATTAAACAAGAGTTTAAACATTAAACATCATTGTACAAAAATTAAACATCATTCTAGTAAGTGAAATCTTTTTACAAAAATATCTTGAGAGGCTATATGATTATGCATATTAATCAAGTGAAACATTAGTTTAATGTGAATGACACTAATGTAATTATTATAGTAAGTTAAACTTTTTATAAAAAATATCATAAGAAGCTCTATGGTGATGACACATCAGCATATCACATTTGTAAATCACATGTTAAGCCAAAATTTTTTTTTCAGTCCTTCTCAATTAATATATAGGGGATTGATTCATATAGCGAGCCTAAATGCTTGAGTTCAAAAGTTATTCTTCTACTTTATGTTTATTTATTTATTGTACTTTTTTTTTCTTATATTGATGAAGGTGTTTATAAAGGGAATACAATAATATTGAACAGTAAAAATAAAAGTTTATCATATATTTCATTAACGGGAAAGCAGCCAATTTATGCCTCAACACTTTCAAATGGTACCGATTACGTCCTTAATTATTTAAAATCTCATACACGTATTAGTTTTGGTGTGCAAATTCATACAATTTTGGTGTGCAAAGTCATACCCAAGCCCTTAATTGTTTAAAATATCATACACATACTAATTTGTTTTGGCCGAAACATACATTGACTCAAATTCCGTTAGTTAACCCCGTTAAATTATTAACAGTGATGAGTCGGATACCACATGTATATCATGTTGGAACGGATACTCAAAACGGCGTCGTTTTGGTATTTAAAAAAATTAACAACCATAATGAGGTTTGAACCCACAACCTCAAGGTTAAAAACTTTAGGCTCTGCCAACTGAACTAGAAAGCTTCACGACTATAAATACCAAATACAATTTATACAGACATTCCAACAATCTAAAGCTCATAGAGAAAGATTATCTTCTCCAAGCTCACACGACGATCCTTGAATTTTTTTTTAGTGGAAAACTGGGGAATCCGAAAAACTTATTACGAATTTCTATATATAACATGAATTGGTAATTACAGTTAACAATAACCAATCCAGGGTTACAGTAATTTGTTCTTTTTGCTTTTTGTTTGATTGTGTTGAAAATAAAATCATAGAACTGGGCTATTGATCGATTACTAGAGAAAATTGATTTTTTTGCACTACGAACTGTGTACGGCATTCGAGATTTCCCACCTTCTTTTTCGATGTCTTGAGATTTGACAAGTAACCCATCTTCGGATGATTCTTCCACAGCTTCTCTGAGCTTTGATTCATGGAGTTCCCCTAATTATTACCAAAGGAAACCTTATCAGATACGAGAAGATTGGTTCAACGCTCAACGATTTAGGACCAAAAGTTTGGCTTTTTTTCTTCTTCTGAAACCCTAATCTAGATTTTAGTAATCAATAATCAAATGAGGGAAAAAATCTCCTAATTTAGAAATCTCCGATTATCAAAAACAGTACCCAGAAGTCAAAATCACCACTAAATTCACTACAAGAAAACACAGTTTTTGTGACTACTATTTGCGACTATTTTTTTAGTCGCAAAAAAGAGGGACGGTATTGTGACTGATTTGCGACTAATAAGCGACTACTCATAATGTAGAGGCACAATAGTCCCAAATTACCGACCAAACAAAGTAGTCAGACAAGAGTCACTTATTTGCGACTGTTTCAGGACTTGAAAAAATAGTCCTAAATTTGTGACTGATTTGCTTCAGTTTTGCAACTCTACTCAAATTTTTTAAAAATTTCATCAATATATAATTGTAAATATGTTAATTTATAATTTTTAACTAAGTTAAAAAATTCATCAATATATAAATTTTTAACAAATTAATTTTTTTAAAATTCATCAATATATAATTTTCTTAACAAATTCATCACAAATTCATCAATATATAATTATATACACATAATCATTGTAAAGTCATATTCAAACCTCATAGGTTCTTAAAGTTTAGGGTTTAGGGTAAGGGTTTGTGATTCTACTCATAACATGTATAAGTAGTCACAAAATGGTCACAAATTTGCGACCGTTTAGCAATTCCACTCGATTTTTTTAAAACAAAATCCTAAATTCTAAATTCTAAACCCGAAACACAAACCCTTTACCCTAAACCATAAACCTCTAACCCTTAATCATAAACTTGATCTAAATATTAAATTGTAAACTAGATCTTACACATAAACATCAAATAATATACAAAAAAATTCAACACTTACAAATTTTCTAAATATAATCACTTTATAAATTCTAAATTGTAAACCCTAAACATCTAACCCTTAATCATAAACTCTAAATCTTAAATTATAAACTAGATCTTACACATAAACATCAAATAATATACAAAAATATAAAACTTACAAAAATTTCAATATAATCATAACACGTACTAAGTGTTACATGTGTTTTATAAGGAATGATTTTGAAAGATAAAAATTCTCTCAAAACTTACTTATTTTTAAAGTTTTAACATATTTTTGAACTGCTATGTACACAAAATCATTGTAAAATCATATTCAAACCTTCTAGGTTTTTAAAGTTTAGGGTTTACGGTAAAGGTTTTTGATTGTCACAAAATAGTCCCAAATTTGCGACCATTTAGTAACTCTAGTCGATTTTTTTTTAATAGTAGTCACAAAATTTACGACTAATTTGCGACAAAATGAGAAAAATAATTAAATGTTCTCATTGGCTAGTTCATTGAGGCGAGGATTGAAATCCTCCACCGTTGATTTGTTTAATCCAACGCACCAATTTTTTTTTTTTAATAAATTTTCTCTCTCTCTCTTTCCTTCCTGCAATTCTTCTTCTTCTTCCTTCTTCCTTCTCTTCGACAAATCAATTGCTCTCTCCTTTCTCCCTCTTTTTTTTTTTGCAGATCCAGCCGCCGGCGAGGCTTCTCACTACAAGAAAACAGTCGTTTTACAACGGACAGAATCGATGTAAAATCGATGTAAAATCGGGTTTGGGACGATTTAGCGACGATTGTCATTTCGTCGTAAATTGTTCGTCGTTAAACCCTAATCGTCGTAGAATCGTCGTACAATCTGGGACGCATATAAATCGTCGTAACACCGTCGTAAATAATTCGTCGTAAATTCGTCGTAATAATACGACGAATTTACGACGATTATACCACAGACGTGTTACGACGATGTTACGACGGATTATTTACGACGATGTTACGACGGATTATTCACGACGAGGTTACGACGAATTCTTTACGACGAATTTACGACGGTATATCGAATTATATTAATTAATAAATTATTATTTAATAAATAATAAATTTAAATATATATTAATAAATTATAATTTAAATAATTATAATTAAAATTTTATAAATAATTCTAAAATACAAATTTTAAATATATAATAAAATAATTAAAATTTTATTAATAATTCAAAAATACAAATT